>OY759184.1:14794132-15393614 GCA_963662085.1 Eupithecia inturbata
ACAGAAAACTATCGTTTTATTTCAATAAAATGAATATAGTTTTGACAGTCTCGACTTAGATAGCGATCGCCTGGCGGCCCCCGTCAGTCGCAGTCTACCGGTAACATCTTAACAATTTTTGATTGTCTCCACAATATTATACAACACATGTGCTCACTAGCCGTGCGGCTAGGATAGCTAGAATACTCAATTGTTTTCCAGTCCTGCCGCCCGTTCCCCGCGCCTCCCGGTAAACATACGATTGGTTCCTTATGATCGCCATGGTGAGGTGAGACTGCATCCCCAGTCAGTCGCATCGCACTTTCAAAAGAAACCTACAAGGTCAAGTGGAGTATCAAATGAAGGGTATCAAATTGTACATATCAAATTTGTATTGGCTTTATACTTTTGGAAATATTTTGGAAACAGTCGAAAAATTACCCATCCCCTATCTCCGAAGTTTGCAGAGCGATCCATCTGAAATGTATGTAGTGTTTGGTGTTTGTTTATATGGATCTATTTTTTACACGAAAAATATAGAGAAGTCTGTAAGTTAGATCACTTTTTGAAAACGATTTCAAAAATGTAGGGAATAATTTTCAACTACCTCACCGAATGAACCGAACCGAATGGGGTATTAAATGAAAGGTATCGGTTTATACATTTCAAATAGTTTTTTGTAAGTTCTGTTAAGTTACACACTTTTCGAAATATACTGAAAAAGGTCGAAAATATAACCATTACCCTCTATACTTCGAAGTTTGCAAACCGATACATCTGAAATGTAGGTAACCTAAATTTTTAGTTGTTCATTAAATAGCAAAGTCTCTAACCAGTACCTAGTACATATTGGTATACTTGGCAAACGTTAGAAACCCTCGGCGCGCGAGTCACACTCGCACTTGACGGATCTTGTTTTCTTTAGAATAGAAAGTAGGTATGTGAAAGCATAATAGAAGGTGCATACACATTTTTTTTCTATTATATTTTTATTTATTTAATTAATTTTAGTAAACCCGCAACACATAAAAAAAATTAAGTAGGTACCTACTGTTATAAGGCTATGAAATAAAATTTTACGAGTAGAACCTGCAACATTAGACCAATGACCATCGGCATTTTCTTGTTTACATAGGAACCATAACCGTCAATGGTCTGGAATGGCCTGGAAGAAATCGCTCTCAGCGATAAGGCCGCCTATTGTACTAAGTATTTGGTAAATGTAGATATAAGGTTTATATTATGTTATTTTTTTAAGTACAATAAAGTGTTCATTCATTCATTCATTCATTCAATGCTCGTAAAGGTCACCGTCCAATGTACCAATGCTCAACTCATCCCGCTAAGTGGTCTCCTTGTGTCGAGCTTCCAGCCGACAGAACATGTACTTAATTATTCCCTGAACGAAACATCGCGATACCGCGCCTCTGTTTCGACACATATTGGATTTGTAGGAATGCAGCGGGTTAGGTAAGGTACCTTCTCCTTAAGAATATGTGGTGCCTTTACGGTTATCAATATTTTATGGGATCTGCAAACAACTGAAGAAATAAGATAAACAAATTGAGCTACCTCTAGATTGTTTGCAGCAGTCAGTTAGCCCAACTGTTTCAATTGTAAACACTAGTTCTATTTTTCTTGTTAAATTACCTTTAATAACAAAGAAGATAAAAATCAAATAATAAAAACCAATTACAACTTGTATTTACAATTGAAACAATTAAGCTAACTGCAGACTGTTGCAAACAATCTACAGGTAGCTCAACTGATCCATACCAATCGGAAGCGTCCCCAAGACGCTGGCTGCATTGCCCCGCTGTATGGCAATGCTGATCCGCTGCGCCAGATACCTATCAGCTCTTGAGTCACGCGTCGCTTCGACCGGACGCTCAGATATTATTAATTTTTTGATTGTAATTTTGTTTGTTAAAGGTTATTATTTAAAAAAAATGTTCATATTTGTTTTTATTTTTAATTGTAATTTTCTTTGTTTTTATTAACAAAGAAAGTCCCTAGCTAGATATATGGAAGATTATTATTTAGGACCTCCAACAGACCTCCAAAACGACTGAACAGTTTTTTATGCTTTACGGGAACAACCCTGAAACTTAGACGCGTCTTAATTCGAACCTAAAAGTAAAAATATTAGACTTGAAACCGATCGACACAGAGCCAAGCATTAACAGATGTAGCTGAAAGATATCCTGACAAGACACTTTGGGGAATGCTTCGGCCCGTTGTTGAGGAGACATTTCGTTCCCTTTATTACGTTTTGTGTCCTTAATCACGCCTTTACGACATTTCTCAGCAAAAATGCGACGACTAGCTTGAACGGACGTTTAAGTGATTGTGGACATTGGCTTGTCCGATGGGGACTTGACATAGCTGTTTGGCTGGAGGCGTGGAGAGATAAATGGTCCATTGGACTGAATTCACGAAATTCCGCATCTACCTTTTTGCGGCAATAATCAAAATTCAGACTGCAGACTGACATGACAGGTTAACTACCGCACACGCAGAAAGAATCGAATTATAAAAGCCTTTGTATGAATTCGAATGCCGAGTCAGACTCATCGTTAGAATTCTTGTGTTTCAATGCGATTCCTTCGGCTCTCTCGGCACGTTCGTTCGCTCGAATAGACGTGCGCTCAGCTGTCGATTCAGATATATTCACTTGCACTTTTTTCACCGCTCTTTGGATTATATTATTTTGTTTTTATTCGTTATCAAAATGCAGCCAATGAGCGGCGAAAATAGCATGAGTCACTCACAAATACTATCTGAACCGACCAGCTGGTACCTAGTAAATATTGGTAAATAAATATTGGTACCTATTAGGTACCTACATCAAACAACTCCAAGAACAGCGTTAAAATGACCTCATTGCCAACTAACATTGCTCGAGATCCCGAGAGCTCCTTGACCCTGCGCTAACGAGCCGGCTTTCATATGCATTTTCATTTTTAATGCATTTTCTCATTTGCATTCATCCTTCTGACTTCAGCTGATATAACCTCTATGCGAGATTCAATAAATCGTTACGACACATTCCCGTGAAATATGAATCTTATCTTTGCTGAGAATGGATAAAAAATTTAACCATTATATTCTTGTGATTATTCAGGTTGAAATTATTTGAGTTTTATGGTGAACGGTTACGTCCTTTTAGTTACGTCCGTAAGGTTAGGCGCTCACTAATATAGTCCTTTTGGCAGGAGCCAAAAGGACCTTATTAGTAAGAGCCCGCTGTCTGTATGTTCGTCTGTTAGCTGCGGGCTGTAGCTCGTGAACCGTAATAGGTAGATACTCGAAAACTTCAGAGTGAATATAACATTAATTTATATAACAAACAATAATTATAAAGTAAAAAAAAAGGGTAGGCCACATGTCTCATACTTACAAGAAACGTGGTTTTTGGAACTTTTTTCGCGATTTACATATTAAAAGTACATTAAATCTTGAACCTTAGCAGGGACCCCTACATGTGCAAGTCCGACTTAGCGCTAGGCCTTGGATTTATATTCTCTATCATTTTCTGTAGTTGGCTCATATCAAACACATTACATTATATATAACATAGTCTACAACAAAGAAACCCAGAAACACAGATATATTTGTCTAAACCAAACCGGAAGGTAACAAATGATGTATTCTAAATATTGTTTTACCCAAAGGATCCTGTTTATTATATTCTAAGTACCGACGTTGTTTATTTATAAAGGTGTGGAAATTCCTGTTTATTTTCCTCTCACATATTATTTGTTGTGTATTATTTGAGGAGGGTGTAGGACAGGAAACTTTCTTGTGAATACGCTCGTTGTTTCAAGCAGCTTTGCCTCGTTCAGCATGTATAATATAAATTGAAATACAATGAAAACAGAATAACACTAAGGATTTGAAAGTTTAACAAGGAAACTTGGCATGTCGTTACAAACTAAAGGACGAAATATTATCTCAGGGAACTGTACCATCACCATCATCAACATCATTAACATCATTGTACGATCTGCTGATAGCTCTGGGTGTGTTCTGTGTGTGTGTAGTAATAATATCGATCTATGTAATGCACTATCAGTTATCTAGCTTGGAGTTAGATAATACTGTGTGACTGGTCCAGCATTATTATAATTATTATTATTGTGAGCGCTATTGCTGAGCGTCACCACCTCTGTTTGTGCCATTCTTCGGTAACTGCACAAGCTTGACCCAGGTGTAGCCCACGGTCGTGCAGATGTCTTCAGCCCTTCGCACCAGTGGACAACGCCAACTCCGTTTCTAAGATCAACTGCTTAATTATAATAAATAAGGAAAAAAGCTTACAAAAAATTCAGCCTTTACAAGGAACATTTCAGCACATTTTTAAAGCAAATTCCCTGAAACGTACACGTTAACTAAGAACGAAACTATCCTATTACAGGTTTATTTCTCTTAACGGGAAAACCTCGTTGTGTAAATGTCTAGTAAACTGAAAGCACATGTTCTAGGAATAAGTACGTCGTAGATACTCGTAGCGCGTCGGACCGCGGCCTGGGCGAGGGGGCGGCGGCGAGGGCGGGCGGGAAATACATACGAAATTAGACCACTCTCTTGCTGGTGTATTTAACTATGATGTCATTATTTGTCTGAATATAGCTAGACATTTTTGGAAATAGGGAATATTATGTTATGATTGATTTTAGAAAAAAAAATTAATAAGAAATACAAGAATATCTCTGTGAAAGTAGTTGAATTAAATTTCTTGGTTTTATTTATAGGAACACCTTTTTTGTGGGGGATCCGTTCCGATATTAGCTGCGACAAAAAATAAATAATGCTGGAAACAAAATTTGTTATTAATTTTTTTATTTCTTAAATTTTTAATGTTAATTACTACTAAATAAATATATTATAAAAAAATGATTTATTTAACACTAATATTTATTTTTTCATACGACATCATCTAGCCCCAAATTAAGCAGAACTTGCCTGTGATAAGGGACAAGATGCACGCTAATGACGATTATTTGATTTGATTGAACGGGCCGGCAGGCCTCGACCAACATGTGGACAGACCAGTAGTGGAACACCACAAATGTGGTATCCCTTTCTCAAAACGTATTATTAAATTATCCAAATAACAATGTCCTGACGTGTTTCCAGATTCCCAGCAATTATCCTCCACTTTTCCTTGAATCAAATCCCCAAAATCCCCAAGTACTCAGCACGGTGGCTACATTATGCGGCGTCACACGGAGGTGCAGGATCCCTTCCTTTTTATATTATAATGGAACTTGGGTGAGGCCCTTTGTCTCGCGAGCTCATAATGAGTGCGCGCGTGAGCGGGAAGGCGAACTAACAAGCGGTAGCGGGCTAAAGTTAAAAAGGATCTTTACGAAATCAGCCTGTCTAGAAAAGTCCTTACACAAAACATAAAATATGCTGTGTTTTGGTTCAAATAGAAATGGCAATAGATGGAAAGGTTACAAAAAAATCACACTTATCACAATGTGTGTTGTATCTCAAGTTGTCCCGTATTGTTGGCTTTTTCTTTTTATTTATGATCTGTGAGGAACTATTTGCTTATACCTTACCCTTAAGAAGTAAAACCATCGACAACAGAGCAATTCACACAAAATAGGAATAGGTAGATAAATATATAACAAAATAAATATATAATTAATAATGCTGGACACCCACACAGCATCATCTAGCCGTTGTAACGTCAAAGTAAACAGAGCTTGTAATGTGTCATGGGTACTAGTTAACTAAAGTTATGCTTAATACGTTACATAGGTAGGTAAGTTTAAAATAGATGGAGTTAGCTTAACGATGCCTTGTCTGGAATGTTATCCGCCGGCCCATAGACACTCTTCAAACCGGAACCTAGCAATGCTGCTTGGCAGCGGAAAATAAGCAAGGATGTTAATCGCTACCGCTTATGCGTCAGCCCGGCCCACCTGCGGTTATAGAGAGTACACAGTAAGCGTATGAAGAGTTCTGTTTCTTGTTAGTAAACGGTCGTAGCTTTCCGGATTTTAATGTTTTACATTTGCAGTTGGAAACACTTACCACACCCGCCGTGTATAGAATTACAAACTTTGCGTGATTATGGCTTCATTTCTTTGTGTTCTCGGTGCTTTTGTGCTGTTCTAGATTTTAATATGAAAGAGAAATGTTTTGTTTAAAGAGTTGTTCAAAGAGTTTTATGTTACTTTTAAGTTAAAATAATGTTTGAATTACATCGTGTCAGAGCTTACATGTTGACACTTGTCGACAAGCAAATAAACTGTAACTGGAACATAAAATAACTACCGTCAGGGTAGTTAAACAAATTTTTAACCGACTTCGAAAAAAGGATAGATAGATAGATAGATAATTCTTTATTGTACCACACAAAGAAAGAAAACAATACAGAAATAGATGCTAAGAGTAGACGAAGTACAAAGGCAGCCTTATCGCTATGAGCGATCTCTTCCAGGCAACCTTGTGATGGACTGGACATGTAAGTACAAAATAGACGGTGGCACTTGAAGAATAAAATAAAAACAATAGTAGTTAAACCACATACTATAATAATAGGTAACTACAAACATTATAATAAACTTACATTAACATAAAATTTAGTTTTTCTAACTTTTACAAGGATAGATAATGCTGATGAATCAGTTTTTTAAAGATAGGGAGTGATTTGGCACGTCTGCCCCTGGGCAGAGGAGGTGTATGTTCGTTGATTTCTCCGTCAGTTATTGACCGATTTGCTGATTTGTTTGTAGTTGTATAAAAGATGATCCCAAGGTGGTGCCATAAATATTTATTAGTATAGTAGATACTTAATAGTATCCCACAAAACTTAAAAATACTGTTTCAAACTAAGGCATTCGAAGTTGGTTTTCAGTTCTTTCAAAACAATCAAATTATATCAGTTACCTACGTAACCTACATGATTTAAAGTTTTTCTGTTAGATTTAAATAAAAGGTAAATTAAATGTTTTTAATTTACCTTAGACAGCAGTCTATGACCTGTTAGAATTTTTCGTGTATTAATATTCAACACCTCTACTGCAATCACTTTAAAAAGGATAATTATCTTAGCTCTGCGTCGGACAGACAGAACATTACGAACTCGACAATAATGTTTGCATCATCATTAATTATAAATTGTTTCAGCAGTGGGTTTTCTTTGTAGACACCTATTAATAATATGATTGTTTCGAAAAAAAAAATAAACTGACTTCTCTGATAGGTACTTCTCGGATACCCTAATATTTATAGTACTGTTTTTCAGGATTTGGAAAAGTACTTATCACTTGGGAATAACATTTGTATTGGACCATTGCGAGGTAATTTCTTTATACAAAAGCAAAAGAATCATTTAAATTGGTCTACAATTAATTGACGGACAATCGGCAAACTTAAGTAAGTAAGTAAAATAAATACATACCTATAGACAGCCGAAGAACCTATTTTTAACCGACTTCAAAAAACGAGGAGGTCGTTTTTTGAGTTCAGTCAAAAAATAAAAGGGTTTCTTGATCTGGGATTCATATTCATAACACAACCTCTGCTTAGTCTGCGTCTAGATAGTGTATTGAAAATGTCGAGCATCTTCAAAATATGGTTAATTTCATTCTGTAAATAATTTTCTCACATCCTAAAAGTTATCGTTCGATTGAATCGTCAACAAAGCAACATTTTAAATTTTAAAGTGGCTCGCCGTCCAATCTCGGAACAAATCGCGCGACGTGATAGATGGCGCCACCTGTGACGGATGGCCTGTATCGACACTCGCTTCGCGCTAAGGCGCTTCTGAGGCCCTTGGAGTGAGAGGGAAGTACTTTATTGCCTTCATTTGTTTGTCTGCTTCGTAGTCGGAAAATGTCAATCCTTCGCAAATGGCGATTGATTTGACAGCATTATGTCAAGATTTAACGAGTGAAAGCTCGCGAATTGGCGGGATCCGGTCAATAAATACAAAAAATATGGGGACGGACGTAGGACGGAACTTAAATTAACTATTACAAACTGGTATGTCGGGTGATAGTGAAACGACCGTTTAGCTCCGTAGCTGGTTTATTACTGGGGTAGATACCCACAAGCACACGTATATATTATGACAATCTTACAGCTAGTTCTTACAGATAGCTACGTACACTACATCTCCCTCCAACATTAATTAGGGAACCTGTAACAATTACAACAATACCATATTACTTATTTATTAACCTAAACTAACTACATCTACATACCTACTTAAAAATACTTCTTATAACTAATCGGTTTTCGCTCCCTCTTAGAGCGCACGAGCGGCGCTTCATTCGCAGCGCTAGTGTCACTATCTACCCGTGTTGCCACATTCGGTATCACAACAGACTCCGCCAGTCGAGGCTCATCCGCTTCTTCGCAGGCCTCCGCCCACTCCTCATCCATATCATCATCCCTTACACACTCCTCTCCCTCTACAATCTCCTCGCGTGCGGCCACCGCCGGCACTTCTCCCACTCCTACGTCGGTGGCCAAGAAAGGGCGTGAGACAAGTACCGGCGAAAGCGGCGTCGCGAGCGGCTGCGTGACCGCCGTGACGGGCTGCGGAGGAGCGAGCGGAGACTGCGGCGGCGGCGCTGGTGAATCGCTCGGTTCTGGTAGTGATGAGCCACCTGTGCCGGCCGAATCACCGAAATTACCATCTACCCTATCTTTAACATTAGGTTCAGTCATTTTCCTTATTTGATCAATATACCTATGACAATAACTTTTATAATCTTTAAAATAAATTTCAAACATTCTAGAGCCTACCGCTTTGTTTATTATTCCTGCACTCCAAATGCTTTTTCTTGCTATAAACCACCTCGCCCATACAGCTTCACCTACTATAAAACATCTATTAGGTTTGAATGGGGCTGGTTCATTGTGTGCTCTGATCTCGCCTTTATTATTTTGAGGTAAAATCAAATCTAATCTGCATCTCAGATCACGGCCTAACATCAGTTTCGCCGGCGTGAAACCTGTAGCGCAATGAACCGTGTTCCTGTAACTAAACAGAAAACCTTGTAATTTCTCTAAAATTTTTCGTTGACAAAGATTACTTTCTGATAACATACATTTTAACATTTTTTTACAAGTTTTTACAGAGTTCTCTGCTTGGCCATTACTAGCAGGGTGACAGATAGGCGACGTTAGGTATTCAATACCATTCATTCGGCAGAATGTGTGAAATTCTGCCGAATTAATTTTTACATCATTGTCACATACAATAACATAAGGCACACCAAATCTACAAAATATTTCTTTTAACTTTTGGATAAGCGCATTTGTAGAAGTACCACGTTCCATATAAATGCATTCCAACCATTTGGAGGATGCATCTATAACAATTAAATATATCGCCTGTCCTAAAGACATGTAGTCTATATGAAGGCGTTGCCAGGGCGCCGACGGGCGCGGCCAGGGTGCGGGGGGCGCCCTCGGTGGCGCGGCGCGGACGGCCAAGCAGGCGGCGCACGCGCTGACCCACCGCTCAATATCGGCGTCGATTCCCGGCCACCACATCCTACTACGAGCCGCACTTTTCGTTTTAACTATCCCAAAATGTGCTGAGTGAAGCTCCTGTAAAAGGCGATCTCTAAAAATTGCTGGAATTACGATTCTATGACCGCGAAACAAACAACCGTCAATCACTTCTAAATCGGCTTTGCAATGGAAGTACGGCGCAATATGCTTACATTTAATTTTCCTAGGCCAGCCATTGTTCATATATTTAATTACCGTCCGTAATACTTTATCAGCTGCAATGGCATGTTTCAAGTCTCTAAATAAAACCGGTTCCACACTTTCCTCTAAGAAAAGAAGGTACCTAGATTTAGCTTCCTGCTTATCTTCGTCAGCTGATGAAACTGGTAACGGCGCGCGAGAAAAATAATCAGCAACATCGTTACATTTACCTTTTATGTACTTAGGTATATAGTTATATGCTGAAAGTATTATGGCGTATCGTTGCAGACGCAATGCCGCCGTCACAGAGACCCCTTTGTTCTTATCGAATATTGATAACAATGGCCTATGGTCTGTTTTTAATATAAAAGGTTCCTTGCGGCCGTAGACATATTGATGAAAATGCCTAACTCCGAAGATAATAGCCGTCGCTTCTTTTTGAATCTGACTGTAATTTTTTTCACTCGCCGTTAAAGAGCGGGAAGCGAATGCAATCGGCCGCTCGCACCCGTCCGCGCCCTGATGCGCCAGCACGGCGCCGAGGCCGGCGGGGCCCGCGTCCACGGTCAACACGAGCTGAGCCTCCGGATCGAAATGCGCCAACACCCGGTCGCTGGCCAGAACTTGTTTAACACTTTTGAAAGCCTTCTCCTGACGCTCCCCCCACTGGCAGTTTGCACCCGCGCGCAGCAATTCATGCAACGGACTTAATAATGATGACGCGTTCGGTATACAATTTCTATAGTAATTAACTACGCCCAGGAATCGTTTCACGCCTAGCACGTCAGTGGGCGCCGGCGACCCTTGTATAGCTTCTACTTTGGTGGGACTGGTCCTTAACCCGTTCTTATCTATAACGTAACCTAAATATGTTACGCTCTCTTCAAAAAAACAGCATTTTTCCTTCTGTAACCGTAAACCCGCCTCTTCTAACCTACCTAATACTTCCCGTAATCTCGACAAGTGCGACTCTTCATTAGGCCCGGTTATACATAATGTCTAGCCAAACACTGACCCCTTCCGACCCCGCTAACAAGGTCTCCATTGCCTTTTGGAATATTGCAGGCGCGCACGCAAGGCCGTACACTAGACGTTGGTAGGAAAATAAACCCTTGTGAGTGTTTATAGTGCAGAGTTTCTGAGATGATTGTGATAGCTTAAACTGATTATAAGCATTGCTCAAATCTAATTTCGAATAACGCTCCCCTCCTCCTATTTTCGAAAAGACCTCCTCTATTCTTGGTAAGGGATATTTATCGATTTCTAAATCTTTATTCAAGGTGCATGAGAAATCACCCGCGATTTTAAGTTTACCATTTTCTTTCAACACCGGAACAATGGGCGTGGCGTAGTCAGAATAATTTACCGGTTTAAGAATACCTAAACTAACTAGCCTGTCAAGCTCAGCGCTAACTTTGTCCTTGAGAGCGAAAGGCACAGTACGGGGTTTAAAAAATTTTGGTGATGCACTATTCTTTAGCTTTAAATCAATTTCAAACTTATTAAAAGAACCCAATTCATCTTTCCAAAGGTTCTGGAACTGTATCAAGGAATTTGGTACTTCTTTGCAGCTTTTATTCACACAAATCATATTATTTTCAGTAGCGAGACAAATCCTAAACTTAGCCATAAAATCACGGCCTAGAAGTGGGGGTCCACCATTTTGTAGAACGTACATTTTAATATCATGACATGAACTTATGTATTTCACTTTTGCGATAAATACCCCAAAGGCGTGATTCTATGTCCATTGTAAAGACACATTTTTATCTCACTACTATACAGTTTTTGCTTTGAAAAGTCATCGTTCACGATCACTGGAATTTTAATAGGCTTATTGTCCACATACCTCAAGTTGAATAGTAGACACTCACTGCAATCCTCTTGAGACCTACCTACATCTTCCGCACAAATATTATGCACATTTGACTTTTTGAGCGCACATAACTTTTTTAGGTGGCCTTTCTGCCCACACACTAAGCACTTGTAGTTTTTAAACCTACACTTGGCCGCATCGTGCCCTTTCAAACCGCACACCGTGCACCGCGTTTCGCCGTCGTCGGCCTTGCGAGCGGTGGTCTGCTGGCCGCCACTGCTACCGACCGCGCCTCCACCAGCAGCGCCGCCCCTTCGACGGCAATCCCCAGCGTAGAACATCGGCTCCTCCTTGACCACGGCAGCGCCCCCCGCGCCCGCCGTACAAACGCGTGCCTGTCGTGCACACGCAGCTTTCTGTGCTATTTCCAACGCTTGTGCAAACGTCACTGTCTTCGAGTCGGTCTCAAAAAGACGGTCCCGCTCCGGTCCCGTACTGAAACCCAGCACAAAGCGATCGCGCAGCAGCATGTCAAGCGCGGCACCAAAATCGCAATAAATTGCCAACCCACGTAGCCGGGCAGCCCAATCTTCGACACTTTCACCGTCGGATTTGATTGCGTCGTAGAACTTCGCCCTGTCAGCAAAGGTCGACCTTTTTGGTGTAAAATGATTGTTGAGTAACGTCACCAGCTCACTAAATGTAGACTCTTCGAGCTTCTTCGGATGCGAGAGATTTCGAACCAGACGGTAGGATTCATCCGACAAGTTAGTAAGTAGCACTGCACTTTGGTTGGTAGCCGAAATGTTATTTAACTGTATAAACTGCGTTAATCTTCCGGAAAAAATGTCCCACTCGTGTATTTTGTGGTCAAAAACACCTAAATTTCCGATGAAATTGGCCATCATCCGGAATTTGCGGGTAGTTTTACGCCTCGTCGTCAGATGGTATGTCGGGTGATAGTGAAACGACCGTTTAGCTCCGTAGCTGGTTTATTACTGGGGTAGATACCCACAAGCACACGTATATATTATGACAATCTTACAGCTAGTTCTTACAGATAGGTACGTACACTACACAAACAAATTATTTTCCGTCTCGGGAAAATATCTGAGCACTTATGTGTTACACTGTGGTAGAAATCAGTTCATAATATTATTTCTGTGATTCTCCGCAATAAGCTCAGGAAGTAAACCGAATGATAAAAAAAACACGTCTACAGCACGTAATTTCGTCGTTACGGCATTACGCATTTATGTCACAATCCATCAATGATATTATTTAGAACAAGTAGGTAGATATGTAATAAATAATATTAGAGTAAAATAAGTTAAGTGCCTATATTATATTGCTTTATATTAAAGGTACCTACTAATTTTCTTGATTTTCTTCATAGGCTTAAACAAAACCCATTGAGTAGGTAATCGCTCGCAAATCTTAAAAATCCTTGTTTAACCGGCAAATGGAGTAAATCGACAGTAATTTATTCCCTTCTTCACCATTGCCTTTGTCTCTTTCGCACACAATACATTCCTCACGGCTCATTTGCGTGCGCAATCGACCAGAAACTACGATATGAAGCGATTATGTGCTCTCCCATACTACGCCATCTTCTTTAACCGAATTCGAAGATCACTTCAAATTCTACCAGAAATTCAGAAGCTCGCAAAAAGAAGCAAAGTACGTACGAGCATTAAAAGCAAGTTCGTTTCGTTGTGGATTTGTAAAATGTGACAAAAATGTGCATTTATTTTAAAGTGCCTTCTGGTGTAAGTTGCTTCACTTGAGCTGATCGAAGGGCACGTGCTGTGTTGTGCTGTGTTGTGCCTGTGTTCATCGGTAAATGGTTTGCAGATTGTGTCTTAGTTGCAAAACTTATAGCATAAACTTTGAGAACACAAGCAAATACTTTTCTGTGTTATTAATACCTCAAGTATTTTACTATAAGCAAACATATTTAATGAAACCAAAACACAGTGTCAGTACGAACAGTGCACACACAGTTATGTTTTGTTTATCAATAAAAAACAAAAATATTGAAAAACATCCTGAAATCGAGGACAAAATTACGTACCTACATAGTGGTAGAACTTCTTTCTGGCGCAAAGAAGTACCGTTGCCTTTTATACTTAAGAAGCCGCATGACTCCCATCATGGCACATATTCAGCACCCTATAAAGTACCGACTATCAAATAAAAATTACGTTGTAATAAAATATATTCAAGAACGGAAAACTTTTTACAGCCCTATAAAAAGCTATGGCATAACGATTCGACCCATTTAATCTGTGGCCTCGATGGTACAATGTTAAGGTGTGACCACATCGACGACTGCGGTTGCGTTTGCAGCTTTAACCTGGAATACCAGTTGGAACCAATAGCTAGCTGTAAGTTCAGTAGCTAGCTTTAAGTTTAGTTGTAAGGCGAGAATTTTTATCAATATACATATCCGAAGTTACGGCAACCGCTTCCCATCTCACGCTTGTCTATCACCACCGGTATAAAATAAAATCACCTGCAATGCAAAAAGTTATGCAGGCGGCGAGAGGGAAGAGAAAGTAAGCAAGTTCCGTCAAGTGCGAGTGTAACTCACGCGCCGAGGGTTTCGAATGTTTGTCAAGTATACCAATATGTACTATAGCTACCGGTTAGAGACTTTGCTATTTAATGAATACCTAAAAATTAAAGGTACCTAAATTTCAGATGTATCGGTTTGCAAACTTCGGAGCATAGTAAAATTTTCAAGTTTTTCAAAATATTCAAAAAGTATGAAACCTACAGAAATTTCAAAAAATATTTTGTAATATGCAAACAAATTCCTTTCATTTGATACCCCATTTTACCTTATAGGTCTCTTAAAAATTTATCTCTTTAAAATTTCTATGATAATTTGTACTGAAAATTTTCATATAATTTTTTTATTTTTTTTTTTGTCTGTTCAATTTTACGAGTGTATTATTATTTTAAATTTCAAGTTATTTGCTGCTGTAGTTGCTGAGATATTAAAGACGGAAAAAAGGACAGACAAAGCGAGACCATAAGGGTTTCGAAACCGATCTCCGATCTTCGAAACCCTAAAAGCATTACAGGAATTTTTAGCAGCCTTACGACAAATCAATATTCAGCTTCAAGTCGTTTATTGTAAGTAAATGATTTACTTAGGTAAACACACATTTGTACAATGTCTTTAGGTACCTACATTATATTATATTAAACACAAGTAATTGAGATAGAGTGACAAACTTCTAGTAGTTATTAGTAAGTTCACAAAGAAAATTTCAATAAAATTATGATAACAAATATAACTCAATTAGTTTAATTTCATGTGCCGAGCTCCCAGGGCCTTCTGTCATCCAGATAGTCTTTAACACTTATAGTAAGCTTTTATAGAGAGTATATGTTTTACCATTTTTTTCAATTTATTTTCTTATTGATTTATTATGTAGTTTGGTAATTTGTTATATAATTCGATGCTTAGGCCTATAAATGACTTATTAATTATAGCTAGTCTAGTTGATATATCAACTAGACTAGCTAGAATTAATAAGTGACTTTATTTCTATTTCTGGTATTATATGGATGCCCGTCGCCTAATTTTTTATGCTGGTCATACTTTGTTACATGCTTAAACGGCTGTTCATGCACTGTGTTCGCTACCCAGAGCGGAGGCTATGAGCTTTGGATTTCAAATAGCAACTTTACATTAAAAATGTGACACCTTTCTACAATCGGGTAAAATTCCCCGCTTAATTTGTTCATCTAGCGATATAAAAGGGAATGAATTACTATGTTTGGTAACAAAAAAAATACAATCAATTAATAGAAACAAATTAGAACTTAGTATTTACAATTTGAACAATTGAGCTAACTGCAGATTTTTGCAAACAATCTACAGGTAGCTCAACTGATCCATATTAATACCAGTCGGAAGCGTCCCCAAGACGCTGGCTTTGTTAGTTTTTGTACTAAAATGGTAATATGTCAATAAAAATCTTCCATTTGCCAATATTTTTGTTGTATTGCCATAATAAAACGACTTGTTTTGGTGTCCATTATGATTTAATACCAGTAGAACTACCAGATTAACAAAAAAACACCGAAACAAGTCCTTCCAAACATAATGATTCAATGCCAGTAGAACTACGAACGACGAGTCATAAGATTTTCTCTATAATTCCTCCTACAAACGCTATCCGCGACGATTCGACCGCTGTGCTGTCGCCGGTGAAGCCTCGCTTTACCGCACCCCATAAGTTGGCACGGCGCGGCGGGCCGGCGTAAACATCAATGGTGCCAATAAATAAATTGTATTTTGCATTCAGCTGTGTCTTCGAGCCAACCGTTGCAGTTACTGAGCGGAATTGAGGTCTGAGGGTTTGGCTTATGTGGTAAGCGATAGCGGTTTGATTTTTAAATTCATACAATCAATGCGTGTTTTCTCTGATTACCTACTTGATTGTGTTTTTTCAGTTTTAAGTGATTTTTTTTTGTGGAAGGCTTATTAAGTCCATCCCCCTGATGGAGTACAGCAAAAAGAACAAATGTGTTCTGCGAGCGAAGAAAGCCGCGAAAACCCGAAAATAGCGAACCCCGCGAAAACCGCGAAATTGGCGCGAACCCCGCGAAATTGGTAGAACCTCTTCCCTCATGTCGGTCAATCGACAGACATTACTGGAGTACGTATAATTGTAATGCATACAAACCAACTTCCAGGTTATCGTAGTGCATGTCCAGACGCTGCGCCTCTATTCGCGCCACACACTCTCCAGCCGTGCCGTAGCCGCCGCAACATGTCTTTTCTCGTCGAGCGAGTCCTCCGCCAACGCATGCGTTTATAGCCTTCTTGTATAGGGTGCTTCGATCTTAGCGGTGTAAACCAAGTGAAATGGTAAGCTTTAAACTTGTATCAAACCGGCCCCATATGTATGCTTAGCGATTTTTGTTTGGTTTAGAAGTTACAGTTGTTAAGTCAAGTTGGAAAGGCAGAGGATGAGGTAGGGGGTTGGTTTTAATCTGCTTCGAATGGGCCCCACGGCTGTGGTTTAATCTGCTTCGAATGGGCCCCACGGCTGTGGTTATCTGTAACTTTAGTATATAATAACTAGATTGAATTTTTTTGGTTAACGGAAAACGAAGCTTTGCCCAGCTGTGGGATCCAGGCGTGGAAGCAGGCTATAAGATTAGATAGATAAGATGTGAGAGCAGAATTTTTTACCCATTTTAGCTTAGCTTGTTCTCGTAGAAATCAGTTTTTCTGAACATTCGTTCAGAAAAAACGGCAAACATGATCCTCAGTTGTATATTCTACAACTGAGGATCATGTTTGCTGTTTTTTCTTTGTCACATCAAGTACAAGTATGTTTGTGTACCTCAAGTATTGAATCACCCTGTATATGTTTATAACGGTGTGTATATAACAGCGTAGGCGGCTAACGGCCTCAGACTTGAAAGTATCGCGATTTATATGTAGACGAGTTCGAGAGACGGATGGGACGCGCAAGCGGAAGCAATGGAAGTAGCGTTTACATTTCGCACCTCTTTTATCGGTTGTACTTGTGTCCTCGAAGTTTTATTGGTTTATTTTGCAAATGGTTATTTGGTACTTAAGTGTTTTTTCAGTCAAATATAATTATAGGCTTTTCTACGGAGTACAAAGCTAGTTTCTAAAGTTTCTGCAACGTAAAATACCATAATAACAAAAGGAACCCTTTTGATACTTTTGTAAAAAATAAACAATTTAATAAGTATAAAATATTTAATTATAAGGTGAACATGATAAAACAGGTCACTACTTAGCATATACTATGACAGAACAGATCATGCCACAGCGCTGGTCTTCCGTTGTTCGGTTCAGGTCGTCGGTCCACCTCTTTCTCCTCGCATGAGGTAGACTGACGACCTGATGAAGGTCGCGGGAAGCCGCTGGATGCGGGCAGCGCAGGACTGATCATTGTGGAGACTTTTGTGGGAGTCACATGCCGTCTTACGGCTGATATGATATTAATGAAAATAGTTTACCTAATTTTCATATCCGGCATAAGAAAAATAATTCTAGATCAGTTTCAAAAACATTAGAATTCGTATGAAAGTGCAGTTCTTTCCAAAAGTACAATACTTCGTTTACCTTATATTCAGCAAAATTGTAGAAACAAAGAGGATACAATTCAGGTCTTCCACTTACATAACCGCGACTAACAAGCGTAATACCTGTGTTGCCAGCTCCAGACCAGTAATATCACTAAAATAATAGAGCCGTGGACTTCTTCCGCAAATGAAAAGGAGCATTACTTTAAATGAAACGACATTTTCAAGTGGAACATTTTAAAAATATGCTTAATAAAGAGAGTAACATTTGGCAAGGAACCAGAAAACTTGGAGGTTCTGACGAGGCCTTATTACAAGATAGTATGATGCTACATTGTGGCCATTGCCGAAAATACTGGATATTCCCGGGTTAAAGTCTCATTATAGAAGAAGAATAACTCCGTCATCTTGCCAAGGACGCAGCGAGCCTAGCTATTAATGTGACGCAAGTCGCCAAATGACTTGGACAAATATTAAAAGAAAACTAGTAAATAACGAGACAAACGGCCGAAGCGTCGCCAAACCAAATGTATAGCCACCAACGCGTCCTTGGAAAACACGGAGATCAATGCTATTATTAAAATTATTATCTGACAACCGATGTGGCGCGTCGGGTGAAGGTCCGCCTGCGATGCAGGAGGTTGCAGGTTTGATTCCCGCCTTGGAACAAATATACGTAACAGACTGTAACAGTAACCGGAAATAATATTTGCAAATATTTGTTCTGGGTGTTCTGGGTATTTTCTATGTATAATAAAAAATATGTATCTAAGTGAAATGCAGATGTCTTGTGCTACGCTGATGACACTGCAATATAATTTTTAACGGTCCTTCGTGGGCGAGGCTTATTCACTTGTAGAGCGAGGTGTTGAAACCTCCTTATTCTAAACACTTAAAAAACCTCGTTCGTTAGCTTCCAAAAAACAGTAGCTTCTGCTCCAGACACTAATGCAGTTATTCAAGTTCATGTAAATACATGCTATTGCCTAAGCCGCTGTAACTGTGAAACACTTACCCGTACACAAAACTTGAAATATGTGGGAGTACACATTGACCAAAACTAACATTCAAACCTCACGTTGGTTTTCTCACAATCCGTATTAGAAAGGTTATAAGTATGATGAAAAACCGGTATGTGGCATGCTTTGACATCCTTAAGTTAGTCTCTATCACTCGCATAAAAGTATTTTTTTTTTTATTATCCTGAGGGAAATGCGCGCGCATATCGTACTGCCACGGGGAGACAGTACGATTATGTGGGACTCCAATACCACTAAAACCCTCAGGGTGCTTCCGCCTCTGCCGCTTGTGGTGGGAACGTGGTGACGCTATTCTTCCACGAACCCACCGCGGCTGCCCAATATCGGGCCCCTCACTGTGGGTTGTGGAGGTCACCCTTCGCGACACGCAGCGACCACCTCGGAGACCTTACCCGCCAATTGGGCGCTGAACGACCCCGTGTCCGAACGCCCTAGGTCCCCCTGTAGTGGCCCCGCCGTCTGCCACATGGTCGCAGAGGATAGGGAGAACAGCCCTCGCCGCTTCTTCTTCTTTCTTCTCTTTGAATTGTAGTACATAGGTTTCCTCGATACAGGCCTAGCTAGTGAGGGAACCATCAGAAGTCACCCATCACTGTATATACGTCTCGGAAACAACCAAATGTAGGTACTTAAATTACAAGATCTAGTAGAAACTTAGAAATAAGATTTTAATTTAGTATCATGTATTTGTTCTTGCTGTAAACAATTTTTGATTTTTTTTTGTCTTTTTTATGTATTAAGTTTATTATTCGCAACACGAGCTCTGCTTAGCTTTGGGCTAGATTATACTGTGTGGATTGTGTAGTATTATTTATTTATTGATTTAATAGGCTGTCCACGGTTGTATTGGAGAGTAAACATAAAAGTAAACGATCGTCATTTGTTGACAATCACCTTCAATACCAACATTGGGGGGCAACCTCTGGGACCATAGTACTTCATTGTCTGTACTCGAAAGTACCTACATGTTAAGTATCATACTTGTAGTTAAGGTTACTTTTACAATGATCTATAGGTTTTATTTTAAATAATAATAATTAAATAAATAATATTTTTTAATTTATTTATATCCATAAGTTATTTATTATTATCTATAGGTTAATTGTGTTTTGTTTTTTTAAACAATTATCCACGCTGACGTCACAAATCCAGGTCTCCAGTATACGATAAACAGAGGGGGATCGCGCCAGCTTTTAAAAATGTATCATACCATGTGCTTAACAATTATTTTGCTTTACTTCTTAATTTTTAATAGATAATTATTTTTGCCAGCTTGTGGAAGCGTTCTATGATATTTTCTACTCCATAGATTTTCATCTTTTTACTCAATTATATATACCGTATCCATAAAATCTGTGTTGCAGTTTCCAACTCATTTCCCGAGACAAGCCCGTCTTAAGATCACTTAATTAATTGTTTATTCCGCGCCCATTGTTCCAACATTTACAACTGAAAGGGTGAAATATGTCTCATTTTCTGCGGCCACATAAAAATCCGAATTAATGATCATGCTGATGTGGCGACGAACGGTAATGAGGCACTTTGTATTCTTTTCATGAGCTTTAAACTTTAATTCGATATGAACTTTACTTTAACTCTGCTTGACTTTCTGTTTATGAAAGTTTTCAAAGTCACAACCTCATAAAAGTACAATAAAACCACAGATTAAAATAGTGTCTGTAAAGCACCTAAAACGCTTTGTTTGTCACACAAAAATTCCTTTCGCAATTGTACAAATATAAATTTTGTGTGTGCATACGTAACGTAATTCAAGATTTCGCACTCGCAGCTAAAGCATTATAACGGGGCGTCGTCGTAGCGCCTCCACGGCGTAGCTCCTCTACGGCGTAGTGCCTGCTACGAATGGCGTAGCTCGTAGCTCTTTGCATCGCGTGAATACGGTTCATTGTACTGGCAAGGGAAGTTACAAGACGTATCTAAGATGGAATTCCCTATTAACAGCTTACTTAATTCAACTTCAACTTCTTTCTTAATGGTGCCGCTTTCTTTTCGCTACGACTCTGCCAGTATCAGTAAGGGGTGTCATAAACTTCAAAAATAATAAGATGCTTACTTAATTCAAACCAGGTATAAATTATAATCAAATAATAGAAACACATTGAAATTGTGTTTACAACTGAGCTAACTGCAGACTGATGCAAACAATCTAAAGTTAGCTCAACTGATCCATATCAATACTACATAGATCGAAGTCAGTATTAATTAAAAATAAAGTAGAAAATATTGCATTCTTCGTTTAACTGATTCTTTATATATTTTTACGAATCCTTGTTTTTATTACTTTTATTACATAAATGGCTAAAACTTGGAAAAAGGTATTTAAACCTCTAAATTTCCCTGTAGTTAATTCTCGCAAAGAAACGAATCACAGCAAAGCGAATAAATAAAAGGAACCGTAAAGTCCAATCTCAAGGAGTGAGATGCAAAAGCTTGACTTACGAGTATTTCTTTTGATTAAATAAAGTCGGTTTGTGAAGCAATTTCTTTGAGTGAAATGTTGACTTCTTGCCTGATTTTGTAGCGGAAAGTAGTTTTTTAAATTTGAAATATTTTAATTTCCGGGTTTTTATTAAATATAGTAAAATGGTTGTCGACTTTGTTCTTTATTTTGTAACAAACATTACTGGCATGCAAATTACTAAAATGAAAATTCCGCCGAAAGTTTGTTCATCCAACAACTAATTTGGATTTAACCTTTATATCGTCACTTTTATGACATACAAAATAAACTGATGCAATCAGACCAATTAAGTACCTAATTCATTGAGTCAGACACATTAGGATCTTCCTTAAATTGAGATCGTCCTATACACACTACTATCCCTTATTGATCATGATCCGTTATCCACGACATCGTGTCTTGTTTCTCAAACAAGAGAAACAAGACTCGACGTCGCGAAGGACTTAATCAAGGCCGAATTCACCACATGCTTTGAAGTGGTGTTCTTTGACAGATGATCAGCCATTTTACATTTTCGTCGGTTAACTTTGAGGTAAAATGTATTACTTCAGTCAAAACGTCAATAACAATTTTATTGTCTTATTCTCTTATCGAAGAACACATGCCTTAGAGAACGTAGCTTTTTTGCCTACGTATTTAAGCTATTGGGATACTTAGCTTCTTTCCTTGTATTTCAGCTATTAGAATAAATAGCTCGTTTGCATGTATTTGAGCTATTCCTAAGTCCCGTGTTTCCTAGTACCCCGCGCCGGGTGTGATCAATCGCGCGCTGCAGAATTATCGTATTTTAGACATAACTCCAAGACGCGGCGCCGTAACATGTTGCAGTAGAACAAGACTTGGAGGCTGTAAAAGGAAAGTTATATTATTCTAAGTTTTTTTTGTGATAGTGCATAATCCCTCAAAATCCCTCACACTCACATAAATTATTCTGATTTAGATTAGCTGTTTTAAGAGTGCCACTCATGGTGCATTGTAGGACAATTAGTTTTAGTTATTTATTTTTCTAAAAGTCAGTCTTGTCATCGAATATGAAAAAAAAAACGCTACCAAGTGTTTTTTTATCGAGAACAGGCGTTCGTTTGAGCACAATGTTACCTGATGGTAAGTGACGATGTGGCCGACGATCTATCACGAAGGTCTAGAAAATACCTTATTAACCTCGTCTTGAAGATACCCAGGTTTTGATTGGCCGGATAAATAGAAGCAGGCAGCGAGCTCTAAATCTTAGCGGTACGAATGATAAAGGTAGAGGAGATCCGCTAATATGTTGCTCAATTTTGAAAACAATGATTACGGTCTCAATAAGGCATGACAATGAAACTTTACTGTTTCCAGTATAGATCCTGCGCAAAAAACTTAAATGGTCGTGCCAGAAAAAAACAAAAAAAACTAGCGTGGAAAACTTTCATACGTGTAGCACTGCACGTTATTCCATTTCGTGAACCGGCGAGGTAATCTAATGGATGATTTGCATTCATTATTGCTGTTACGTCAGCCCCCCGTCCCACTCCCTCTCCCCTCCTGAGGGTAATGCCTCAATCTCGACACTTGTCTTAGGTTGAACCTGCTACTTACCCTTGTATCCGTTAATTTGTGTACAATTGTAAGGATCGCATGTTACTTTTTATTTTATTATGTTGGTGCGACACTATAGAAAGAAAGACTTAAATGCTACCTCTTTCAAGATTTTTGTCAGAAGCACATTGCAGTCGAGACCGCCAGGAGTGGAGTGTTATATGCATAAGAGGCCAATACTCAGCAATGGGTATTACCAGCTGGATAGATAACAGTTCTCCTAGTACATTAGTATAGCACATTAGTATAGTATTCTTCAATAGTGTATTTCTTTAGGTACAACAAATATCATTATGATCTCCAGCACACAAGACGTTGCTATTATGACGTCATAAGTCACGACAACGCTCGTTCTCTCATAAAGTGCGCATTCATCTTTTCTCCGGCAGCAACCAGGTACGAATGCTGGCCTTTTTGGTCACAAGTTAATGTTAGGACAGAAGGTAAACTGTTTAAAAGTCGATCATATTATCAGGTTTCAAATAAACAAAAACAAAACTGAGCAGCCTCCAAAGAAAAGATAAATATATAACTACAGTTTATTGTACTAAAAAAAAAGACAAAAACAATCTCTAAAGGATATAGTTTTTTTCATCTATTTCAACGAAAACTGATTCAGCTTGGTATCAATCGTCAACGTAAAAGCTACATTATCCTGACAAAAGTCGCATTAATTTGAAGCCCTGTCTGAGCACTTAATCTCTAATCCATTAGGGTTATCTTCATTCCGTTATCACTATCTTTCGTTTAATTTTAAGAAAATTTTGATAGTGTCTCTACAACATGGCGTTGCGAAAATAAATTCTAAGAAACCTGACAGAATGCTTTATTTGCTATACTCCGTATAGCAAATAAAGCATTAGATATGTTTCGTATTATTCTGAAATATTTAGCTTCCTAGAAATTAATATAAACAGAGGAAAACACAACGCCGACTCCACTTAGGCGGGAAATGACCGCAAAATGATTATGAGGGAGATTTGAATTAACAGAATAACAGTAAGTTATATTGAGTCAGTTATACTACTGTCTCGATATTAATATGTGCTGTGGCCATTCAAGAAAACGGCAAGAAAGTGTCTCCTGAATATTTTTTAGTAGAATGCAAGGCATTTATAAATTCTGCCACATAATTTTAAAATCTTATAAGGTCTAATTTCGAAAATTTTTACACTATTTAACTGTATTACAATTATTTTCTAGTCTACTGAAAACTAATTTTTTTTTTTTCTTCTGCGTTGCCATAGAGCGGGGCATTGCAGCTAGCGCGTCTTGGGAGCCTTGCGACTTATATTGATATGGATCAGTTGAGCTACCTGTAGATTGTTTGCAACAGTCCGCAGTTAGCTTAATTGTTTCTATTGTAAATACTATCTCTAATTTGTTTCTATTATTTGATTGTAATTTTCTTTGTTATGTTATTTTATTATAGATCTTTTATATTAATTATATAATAACGACCATGATAATTCCTTGTAAAATAATGCCTAGTGTAGAATATCAATGAGTTTTATAGATTTAGTTCGGACTCTAAAAGTTTCCTGTCGATGGAAGCAAGAAACAAGGTTCTGTGCAAATAAGTTTGAATTCAGCTAAAGCTATTTAATAATCAAGTTCGGTGACTTTGCATAAACTAATTTTAACCAGAATCAATCCTTGCTTCTATAGAGAGTTGGAAATCGTTTTATTTATGTTTAGATCTTATCAAAAACATAAATGTGAAAACTAGCCAAGTTTGTTCACATTTAATACGTTATAATACTACTCTACTCTACTCTTAGCTATTGACATCCAACGCACAGCCAGTTCTGTTTGTTCAGAGTTTTTAATTGAGTAGGTTCACGAAATCAGTGGATTTTCAAAAACATTGGATCACTAGCCATCTATATACCATCCTTTCCACATGTAATTTTACATGTAATTCTCTGACGTGGGTAAAACTGTATATGATTAGGTTTGTTTCGATTCATATGAATAGTGTTTGTTTTTTTTGTTATTTGTTTAGGCTAGAAGTGCGCCTACCGTTCAATCCAATAAGTGAATTTGTGGATAGGAAAAGTACGGATTAAACAATTCATCTGGAACTTTTCGTAGTACTATATATAGTTATTATGTGACTTTTCTTACAAACGATGTTTTACCCCTTGTTATTTTACCCCATTATTTTCCGGTGATTTTTTTGTTTTTAATTATAATAAAATCTTTATTGCCCTCAAATCGCTGCGCTGTTCACTTGTTTATTCAAAGCATAATTTTCATCCGATTAGTTTCAATACAATAGGTAATGAGTGGGCTAGGGGCAGTCATGTGCAAGTCAAATATTATTTGCATCGTTGCAAGCTCGTCCATCGAATAACCACTTGGTTCGCGTATCAGCAAATAATTGATTAGATTCATTGGTATATTGGATATTGGATCATGATGGAATGCAAATAGGTCATCATTTACTTTGCGTAACTGACCGGTTGAGATGTGGATATTTTATTTTTAGATGTACAAATCGTTTTGGTGGGGATTTCACAGTCAATGTTATAGATGACAGATTAGACAGCATGTTCGGGCTGTCAAAGCTCACCATGACTCGGCTGACATCTAATGAGGGGTTTACTTACCCCCCCCCGTGCTTATTTCGACATGACATTATCTTTACCCCTCTCCTCTCCGCGTAAGATCCTCCGCTATCTATTGAGAGAGTTCTAAAGGTAAGGGGCTTTTTCATTTTGTAAAATGCCTCATTAGACCACGAGTTTAGCTTGGGGCTAGATGATGCTGTATGGATTGTCAATCATTATTAATTTATTAATAAGGTTTCTCGTCGCGGCACTATTAATTCAGATGATGAGCAAAATTTTTTGTAAATTTTTCAGGTTGTTTCTTTTTATACACCTTCTATTTAAGTACGTACTCCACTTACCAAGGTTATATTGAAAGTCGAGGTAAAAACAACACAAAATGTACTATGAAATATTAAAGTAACTGGTTAGGCTTCTTTCCCAGAATCCCATGTACGAACGCAGTTCCATGACACAAGCCTTTGGAATACGATTACAAAGCTTTCAAAGAATAATCACATTCACCACGAGAGGTGAGCGCCCCCATCCTTCCTATCCGATAGGGGGCGTACAAAACTCCAAGTGGCGTGCACTATACATTATTTTAATCAATTGCTATTACTCCCTAAAGTGCCCTAGGTTCCTAGTACATTGTAAAACTGAATTGTCCAGGGATAGACCCTCTGTCATATATAAGAGTAGACAATTCATGGTATGACAAACCAGGTCATAATATAAAAGGTATCTCGTCGAATATAATTTCACCCTGTCATATGATAACCGAAGAAAAACACATATTATGTCGATGTGTTCCTTTTTTACCGCAGTAACGATTACGTTCTTTTCCCACCTCCGGCCGTAACTCCCAGTCAGCTGGCATGTCGCCCCGAGGAGCGGTTCCCTCTCATTAGGGCGGCAGCTCTCAGCGCGGGCGCGGTTACCGACTGCTGATGGGCAGCGATGATGGCTTCGTGGATTCAAGATAGGGTTATTGGGAGCCTTTTTAGCTCTTACGTTTTTTTCCTGCAATGGCGGACAGAAAAATCACTTTTCAACCTAAGATTTTAACCAGTGTAAGCTATTTTTGGTTGGTTGTTTACTTTTAATAATTATGTAAGTTTTTATTGGTTATCAAACTTAAGTACTGTACAAATCACAGTTAGTTTGGTATTCAATAAGCATTGCACACACGAACCACTAAAATAGATGATATTTTTCGTTCATGCATGTTTTGTCTCCCTTACCCACTAAACCGTCATCGCGATACTATATACTAAGGCTAAGGCCCGTATTATGAACGCTTGCTCAGTCATCGATCTATGCTTGAGTAACGCTTTTCTTTGGCATAAGCGTCACTCAAGCATAGATCGATGACTGAGCAAGCTTTAATAATACGGGTCGGGACTTAGATAACCCGTCTAAATCTTGAAAGGACTTGTTTTGCGTGTTTCATTGAACCTTTTCATTATTCGTATCGATGGCCAAATAAAGAAGTGTTTCCGGTCTATCTTAAAAGCATTAGTTAGAGATGGTATTAGATCAGTACCACGCTTCAGATCTAAAGCTTTAGGGAGGCCTGTATAGCAGTTTACGTAGAAATTAATGTGGTGAGAAGTCGCGGGCAGCAGCGAGTTAAGAATAAACTAGGAAATAGTGACTTGATATATTTACATTACAATATAATACAAAATTCTTTATTGTACACCACAAAATTAAATAAAAACATATACATTAACATAAAATAGAAAGGTTCAATAGGCGGCCTTATCGCTTAGAAGAGATTTCTTCAGGTAATCTTTGGATGGATAGAAAATGATATTTTCCTTTCGTAAATTTTGTATATTATTTTTTAGTTTACATACTTTGACAATGCCCTTATATACATAATATGTATATTATACTGCAGCATTATTTGAAAGACATTGAATTACCTTTTAATTTATTTTATTTTGAGAAATTATTTTTATATAATTTTTAGGCCTTTTAAATCCGATTTTGTTATTTTGATGTACGAAAGGAGTCTTTGAACAATCCTCTATGGTGTTTCCTTTTCCAAAAGCTTGTGTGTATTCATATAATGTGTATGCATACCAACAAGTTTAACGACATCAGTGTAACACGTGCACCTACAGTGGAATAAATAAATACAAATAATATGTAAGTACTTGCAAGTCTCTCTCGGCTCACAGTTCGTGCTAAGCTATGTCGACAACATTTTTATCCATAGATGGCTTGATAACCCTGCAGGCAGGGTTATTAAGCAAATCGTAATCTCTTAGTATAGTTAGAAACAGTTAGAGGTAGATATCTGGCAAGTTCACTGGCTGCCCTAAAGCGTATTATCAAGCGCTGCTAGCGAGCTTTTGATTCAACTGCCTCACAAATAATAAAGCTATTACAAGAGCACGGAAGCACACGGTAGGAAGGAAGCAGCTCGTTCACTTCATTACTTTATTCAAATACATTTTCTGCCAACGGCTTCGCTCACGGGAGAATGACGTAGAAATAAAGCTATTTCAGCACTTATTAATAAAACCAGTAGTTGGGAATATCACCTGTTAGAGACAAACTTATAAATATTACTACCTTATATTACTTCCCATCCATACCTATATCCATACCTTATTATAGCCAAACCATAGACAGATTGGTAATAACTATACCTACACAGCTTTCGGATTCTGCACCGAACCGAACCCGCCAATACAGCGGCAGGTTGTGCTAAGTTGCAGTGCTAAGTTGCAGTTTATGAATAGTGTAGATAGCAGACAGTGTTTTTCCAATTCGTCGGCGGTTCCTCGACTTTGGTGTGTAGACTCCAATAGATTTTGTGTTCAGATGGCAAAACTTAGACGCCAATTTAAAAAAAAATGTGCGTCTAGTCATCCTGATATTAACCTAACAACCGTTCAAGTGCGCACACGTTAACGCAGCGCTCATAGAAAAAGTCTCTAGTCTAGGTAGACGCATAAGATCGCGCGTTCACGCGCGCTTTAATATCAATGTAACGTCCGTTTGCTGTTTTCATACTCATACTCAATTATTCGCCGTTGGAGCACAAGGCACACTTGGAGACGTGTTCAGATGAGCGCGCGCTTTCATCGTGATTACACGTACTTTTTTACCAGTCTGACAAGTAGTGACGACTTGACGAGTACTCGCGACGCGCGTTAGCGCCGCGCTCGTCATCGAAACTATCTTTAATTAGATCGTGCGTTGACGCGTGTTGACGCGCGTTACATGTAGCCTTAGAACAAGAACATGACTAACATAACATGGAAAATTGCTAAAAATAAATAAATTGCAAAAATAAATAAAGTTTAAAAATTAAAAGATCTGACAATACAAATTGTCAGATTTTTAGCAAACTTTTGCCTCCAAAGCTTTCTCCATCACCGCTCTTCACAAGCCGCCACGTTAAGGCTGTATTAAATTTGACGCTTCAATTCAATTACGTTTGTGTATTCCACTGAAGGAGCTGTAATTCAGTAATATTTAACTTGTAATGTGTTTTTAATAACCGGCGAAGGCGTTACAGCGCAGCGTCTGGGACAAATTGGCCGACTGTTTGTTCAGTTTGAACAGTAATGGTTGTTCTAACCTACATAAAGTAACTGGGAGGAAGTTCGGCAGATTGGCGGTTACATTACCGATTTGTGTAACGAGCGATATTATTATGTCTTTCTCCTTAGGGATTTTGCCAATGACATTGAGAAGAAGAGTTATTAAAACAAATAAAGTATTAAGTTTATTTTCAATTTCTCACACAAAACTTATAAGCCTAGAAGAGATCGATTCAAAGCAATAAGGCTACCAATTATTATTGTACATACTATGTCTGTAGGTAATGTATTTTTTTTATATTTTGTTGGTGTACTATAAAGCATTGTTTCCATTTTTAAACCTTGGCATAAGCGTTTCACTATCAGCCTGCACCTTGATGCATACGGGGTGACGATTTTCACAATCCCAACAGTCCCACTAGACTAGAGTAACGGTTGGAAATAATTTCCAATACAGTTGCAGTTGGTGTATATTATTTTAGTGTATAATTGTATACAGTTGACAGACACACTAAGTCACATAAAGAATTACGTTCTTTTTCGTCCGCAACCCGAAAAATTAAAACCTTCTTCGATACCTTCATATTCATTTTCACTTTCTCTACCCTTAACCCTCCGCAATAAAAGCTATAACCGCGTAATCGCTCCCGGTACAGAGGAGTATTGTGTCGGCGTCACCCGTCGACGTTAGCACATCGGTACAAATTGTATTTGAGAGTTTGTGCAACCATTTCACGCTTCCAACGGCAGCCGAGAGCTCGCGTTACGGACTTATGGATTTGATACTCTAGGTTTCTTAAGTAAAAGGCTTCTACTGAAATTGAAACTTTACATTCCTATTTATGTTAAAATTGAATCTGTAACTAACTACCATAAAGATAACCTACGTAATTAATTCGATGAAATGTTATCACACTTGGTATAGATAATAAAGATTATAAAAGGTTATAATACTACTCGTAATACGAGCACTATCAGTGTTTCATATTTTTTTGTACATTTAAAAATGTCAGTTCAACAAGGTCTGACACTAATTTTATCCGTCCAATAGGGTGAAAGAAACCCTATCTATAGGTATTATTTTGCGCCCTAATAATATAATAATGAACATTTTTTAATAGGTAATAAACAAACAATGATATTATCATTGTTTGTTATTACGCACTATCCGGATAGATCAGTAGGGAGTAATTAGAGTAGATTAGTAATTAGATGGATAAGCAATAATGGCCGGGATCGAAATCCCGGCCATTATTTTTTTACATAAAAATAAAATACTTTTCAGCCATAGAGCTTAAACTTGAATTTTAGTCCCGCTATGCTACGCTATTTGAACACACTTTTTGAGCAAGAGAAGTGATTTTCTTTTTCAATTTTGAATTTCCGGTATTTGTCACATTTAATCCTGAAATTATCGGGACTAGAAAACGGCCGGGATCAAAGTAGTAATACATGTTCTACCTTTGTGTAAGTATCTAATGCCCAGTGCACACCCCGCGCCCACTTGGTAAGTTCTTAGGGCTGCGCCTCACGTGCCCCTCGACTCGTGAACTCTCCTCTCACAAACATAACTTCTTGCCGCCCACCCTAGACGTGACAGGTACGAATAGATCTCATGATTACCTTCACGTTATTACAGTATCGCCGTTGCGGCGGTCGTGGCGTGAGAATCAACCCCTACAACTTAGACCGTGGATGTCGTAAGAGCCGACTAAGGGAAACTATTAAAGGATGGTTCGTTCTTTGTATTTTTTTATACTCCTACTGCGATCTCGAATCCGCCTGTCAAGAGTGGTGATTATGGGAAAGCCCCCCTTGTGAGGAGGCATGAGATACGTCCAGTGCTGAAGGTGCCTCCTCTACTGTTATAATAATCATGGAACATTAAGATGGCGCCTTCTAGCCAGCTAGGATCTTGCAAGAGACTGCGCAGACAGGGCGCTCAGTTATTCATTAGGGAGGCCGTCTACCAGTGGACCAGCTTAGGCTGATGATGTAGATGGCTAAAATTTCAAAAATCCCGTGGTGACCAAACAGTCAAGGCAACAGACCAAAGAAGCACATAAATATGCACTATAACTCAAAGATTATTAAATTTTTTGCATATTATTCTTTCAATCTGGAAAATCAACTCTACTCCAGCTGCATTTAAACAACAGAGCTGCCTTATAACGTAGCCGTTTAAAATTAACGAGCGAATGCTTTTAGATACCTTGCCTGAAGTCAATTTGCTAGCCTTTCTAAGTGTACGACGATAAAGACGCCGCCGCGGGACGCGACGGGTCTCCGGGCTTTGATATTCTTGTCCCTATGAAGTTTGATATTAGTTTGTGTAGTGACTAGCAAAATGAAAGAATTAAAAAAAAAAAGATAAGCAATTACCAGGCACGGAAATTAAAATTGTAGCTATTGCATATTTATTAGCTACAGAGAGAGGCTCTAGACCTTGAATAAATTAATAGGCTACTTTTTAGCTCGGGAAAGCATAGAATAAGCATAGAATGATTTTTCTTTTTATTCCAGTAAAATTAGTAGGTACCAGCTAATAATTTCATAGGAATCTATGTGCTTTGTGCATGTGCTAGCAACAAGCTAAGCGAGTCATGGCCCGCCATGACTCGGCCAATTTCGGCTAAAGTAAGTGAATCATTACACATGTATCCATAAAAAACGCTTTTATATTTATAAATTTGATGAGTTTTGGGTTTCAATAAATAACTGAAATAGACAACCAAGTCCGACCACACACAATTAGTTAGTAACATTTACACGATAAATGTTTCCAAATCATTTAAAATTCAATTTGTTCGAGTATTTAAACTGTGTTGTCACTAATCCGCTTTAAATGAATTATGTTATGTGATTAAAATTGCAACTAAAACAGACAACATTACAGTAAGTATGTTATTTGATTGTATGTTTTATTTTGTGGATTTTGAAATTGGAAAACGTGGAATGTGCTATGTGACAAACTCAGTAGCACAGCGGGCGAAGGTCTGCCTGTGACGCAAAAGGTTGCAGGTTCGATTCCCGCTGCGGGACTAATGTTTGTAATAACAAAAGTTCTGCTTACTTTGGGGCTGGATGATGCTGTGTGGATTGTCCAGCAGTATAAATATATCGAGGTATTTTTCTAGATATTTTAAGCGTAAGTTACTAAAGACCTATGCTTATACATATGTATTAAAACAGCCATTAGGAGTTCAACAACCACAATATTACCCCGAAACTTAGGACACCGCTTAGAGCGTTACAACATCCACGTACAAACTATTCAAGCTATAGGTAGAGCATTGCAGGCTCGGAACAAGAGATATTAGCACAAGTATCGTATGTTTGGTCTAACAAGCCGTTAACCGCGATGCATCGCGACAAACGGGCAACTTGCGCGCAACTATCGCAGAACTTCACACCGCAGACATAGTAAATACTTAAACCAGTCTGTAAGCATCATCGGTTTTGTGAAATTATCATGAGGAGTCTATTTAAATTTGATGGTTATTTTATTTTTTTTCAATAGTGATCTAACGATAAATTTTCTATTAAGTTACATTATTTATTTAATTAAGTACCTGTTGCCTGTTTTGCTCAAGAATAAAATTTTAAACATAATCAAAGGCTCGTTTTAAAAGAAACCTCTAACTTAACTTTGTTTGATTCTATAGTAACTCTTTCGTGGAAACGCGTTCTATAATTTTAAAACCTGATTATCAGTTTAACAAACATTATATCACGTGTCATTTGTTAAACCCTTGAAAACAAATAGTAAAAAGCTTACCTAATTCAGTTCATTTATTCGTAAACAAATACATTTGTGCCCAGTCCACTCTTAGCAGATAACCTACTGCTCCGTGTACTAAGTAAGATTTTGGAGCGCAACGACGACGCCACACGATGCATTAGCGGCTGAATTAATCCTTGTTAGCGACTTACGACACGCTCGTTACAAGCAAGTTATGTCCGCAAGTACGGTAGCCATAGACCACGGCAGCAAAGGGGACGACGAAATAAGCGACTTATGACACGCTCTTAAAAACACATTCAATCCGCGGCCATGACCACGACAATAGAGCGGACGAAGGGAACCGTCGGCGTCGTTGACTGTACATGTTCTGCAAAAACAATTTTATAAATGATGGATTTAACTGAATGCAAGTCATAACGCACATCTTTACGAACCGAACCCGCACAGCGAAGGAATACAATTTTCAAATGAATTTAAATAACTCAATTCTTATAATATTTTGTCCAAAGGAGGGTATTTACTTAAACAAACGCTTTTTGTATGTTTATATATGAAAAACACAGAAATAACCACCACTGCTTAAAAAAATTTCTTGAGTGGTGTAAATCAAATCCACAATTGCCAGTGCTTAAGCCAGCCACGAAGCCACAAACGTCGTAATTTCAATTAAAACTAATGAGAAAGTTACATTCGACTTTGAAACAAACTTTTAACTCGACACCTTTCAGCAACTCCAAGTTACAAAAGTTCCAAGTTTACGCCAAAAACGGAATTACTTAGTATAAGCAGCTTACCTAACGAATTAACTAAAATTAAGTAATTTGATTTCTATTTTGTCACCAAGTAATGTTCACAACATTACTTGGTGACAAAATAGAGGCAAATAGAGGCTCGGGCATAGCTCAGTTAAATAAAAGCTTGAGAATCTCGGCGAAATCATGAAATTAGTTTCCGAATACCTACCAATAAAATTAAACTTCCTGAATGCTACGCTTTCGATAACTATACAAGAGTGCGGGTCTGACCTGATCATCTATACAACATCGGTAGATGTTATAAGACTTCATGAATTCACATACAGAATGCTAATTCACGATCGGTCAAACGTATTATACTTATTTTCTTTCGGTGAAATCTTTTATTTTCAACTTGAATTCTGACTTTGAATAAATGAGATCATCCAAAGTGCAAAACCATGGCCACCCCGCCCGAACATCGCGGCTTGCCAATAACATTATACTAAATACTAGTTACACTTTGCGCCGGCCGTTAGTAAAAACCTTCAGCACTCTACATAGTTACAAACAGCTGTTTGAGAGCTCATGGGCTTAAATGCCTATTAATATTAATATTAGCAACTTATTTGCTGACGAGCTAATCAAGGAAGTTAACATTTTGTTCTTGGCATTTTGTCTGAAAGTATAACAAAGATACGGTAGTGTTTTAAAGTCGCTGACTGGAGTCGAATACACCTGATTGAGCGTAACCAACGCGAGCGTGACGGCTAAGTTTCCAATCCCTGCTTAGCGTGATGTGTTATCGACGTCAGCGTGCTGCTGACCTTCCTGGAGGACATCGGGAGGTTAGAGCCACACCCCTGAGACACATAAAGGGCCCACTCGTGGACTAGTTTTGAAAAGCAGTCTTGAAACAATTAACAAGTACTTTCGTTACGAGCCCAGTAAAGGGCCCTTCAAAAATCAGATACTGTGGTCTCCTAGATACTGCTACGCCGTAGACAAGTGCAACGGTGGCGTAGACTTTTACCGTTCACTTGGCACTACTTATTTCTGAGACGGGAAATGAATGATCAATTTATTTTAGTATTAGTTACAATTAAAAAACCATAAAAAACCCTCTAATGTTTCAGGAAAATAGTAGAATAGTTCAGTCATAGTTTGCACATTACTATTTCACCCTTTTCTCCGTGTACTCCATGAACCCAGTAGGGACAATGGAGGGGAAGGTTGAGGTTGAGGGCTACCTCACTTTACCCCTCCACCGTCCCTACTGGGTTCCTGCGACATATCCATGAACGTAAATAAAGGTGGTTGTTACTGATTTAAAACCCCACCGTTGTCGTTAAAATAAAATAAAAACTTTACTTTTCTGCTTTTAATTTTATAAGGACAGATTTCAATTTATACGATTTACTCGCAGAATGCTCATAAATCCTCTGACAGGATGCAAGCCGTAAATAAACAAACAAAGAACTGTTACACGCGTCAGCGAACACCGAGTGGAACTATGCACAAACACTAGGCTCGGCTATTGTACGGATTCAGTTATTTGTTAAAAAAGAATTGGGAGGTATTGTAAAATATTTTAACTTGTAAAGCTACCATGACGAAATTTTCTACGTTATTAATAAGAATTATAATAACTGGTTTTATTGTTTCCACTTATAGAAGCTTTGCCAGAAATATATATTGTAAGAAGGGGATATTCATATTCCGTTATTATTAAATATGTATTTAAAGATAGGTAGCTTATGTTCTAATTATAGCTAAAGTTAGTACATACAGTCGTTGGGCATAGAAATACATTATTTTGTCACAGATTATGTATTTTTTTCTTTTGTCATTCACTTTTCAATATAATAATTGAAATAGTTTCTATTTACTTTTAATGTATTTCTATTCTTTGACTGTAATTTTCTTTATTGATAAATAAATTTATCATTTTGTAGAGTGCTCTTCAACTCGGCATACTGTAAAATCGATTAGACATCGATTGATTCGATTATTGGTGGGATCCCTCCCTACCTAGCTTTCATTCATGTGTTCATTATATTATATCGTTCGACGATCCCATTTACTCACTTGGAGTTGGGAGGGTCTACTCGTTCAACGCGTACCTACTTATGTACCTTTTTTTCGTCGAATAAATGACTATGTGATTTACTTTTTTCAAAGATAATTTCTATGTTAAAAATAAATTAGATTATACGATAAAACCAGAACTGGTAATTTATTATAATGGATATTATTAATATTAGTCATTTCTAGTTGAGGTCATATACTGCCGAAGGGATATGAGTATATTTTTCAATAGGCAAATTATTACCTGTATAATTTTGCTCGATCATGAAATTTAGGATTTAAATTCAATTAACTGGAATTACGTAGCAAATAAACACTTAACCGCGTATCACAGTAACTAATAAAACTTTCATATACAGGGTGGGGCAACATTAAACGACCTTGAGGAACTTTTATTCTTAAGGTCTTACGCCCGAATACAGAAACGCAACTCAGATTTAAGCGCGTCTCAAGTGACGAATTTTTGACAGAATTTCATTGAAAATTGTAAAAAAAACGCAACTTGAGACGTGCTCAAATCTGAGTTGCGTTTGAGTATTCGGAGGAAAGTGTTTACAAAGAAACGGTAGTTGTGGATTTTTGTGTGGAGTCTAAATCAAAGAAAAATGTAGTAAGCCTAGCTAGGAAATGTAGTAAGCCTAGCTAGGAAATGTAGTAAGCCTAGCTAGGAAATGTAGTAAGCCTAGCTAGGAAATGTAGTAAGCCTAGCTAGGAAATGTAGTAAGCCTAGCTAGGAAATGTAGTAAGCCTAGCTAGGAAATGTAGTAAGCCTAGCTAGGAAATGTAGTAAGCCTAGCTAGGAAATGTAGTAAGCCTAGCTAGGAAATGTAGTAAGCCTAGCTAGGAAATGTAGTAAGCCTAGCTAGGAAATGTAGTAAGCCTAGCTAGGAAATGTAGTAAGCCTAGCTAGGAAATGTAGTAAGCCTAGCTAGGAAATGTAGTAAGCCTAGCTAGGAAATGTAGTAAGCCTAGCTAGGAAATGTAGTAAGCCTAGCTAGGAAATGTAGTAAGCCTAGCTAGGAAATGTAGTAAGCCTAGCTAGGAAATGTAGTAAGCCTAGCTAGGAAATGTAGTAAGCCTAGCTAGGAAATGTAGTAAGCCTAGCTAGGAAATGTAGTAAGCCTAGCTAGGAAATGTAGTAAGCCTAGCTAGGAAATGTAGTAAGCCTAGCTAGGAAATGTAGTAAGCCTAGCTAGGAAATTACATTTATCATGAACAACAAAAAAATCTCAAAATCAATAAAAAAGTTACACAAGTTAACCAATTGAAAACATAAATAAGAATATAATCACTATAAACCAATATTAATGAACCGAAAATGAAAATGGAATCGAACACAATAAAGTTAACACGAGAATTGTAAAACATTGATTCAGTACAATAACAGGTTTGTTTATATTTATGATAGGACCCACTCGGATGCGGATTATAATTTTTGCTTGATTTTGTTTATGTTTTGTCGCATTTTATTGTTTGCCCGCTATTTGTGTTGACACTTCAATAAAAACGTTATTTTTATTATACCTACTTTTTATAAACATTAAACCACTGCAACGCGCGTCTTTCTGATACGTTCCAACCATGTAAGTGTTAATCTATAAAACTGGTTTTCTCGTAAAGTAACCAGTCATACATTAATAAAAATTGGACAATCCACACAGCACCATCTGGCCCCAAAGTAAGCAGAGTTTGTGTTTATATTTATGATTATACTTAATACCTAACATACATACAAAGAAAATTACAATTCAACATTAAAAACAAATTAAAACTAGTTGAAATAATAAAGCTAACTGCAGACTGTTGCAAACAATCTACATCTACTTTCTTTGTCAATAAAGATGTTAAAAAAAACATACATAGGTACATATATATTTTTTATAATACATAAAAACACCCATTTGGAACAAATATCTGCAGATCAACAAACATTTGTCCCGAGGCGAGACTTAAACCCGCAACCTCCTGCGCCACAGAGGTCGTCACATTTCAAACAATAATACAAAAATCCATCAACCTTAGCCCTAAACTACATCACCAAAATGAATGCTAGACTTGCAATCGTTCATTACCTAACCAAACCATTTGTATCCATAACTATCCCACACCATTTCTTGAGCGAACAAAACCGAGGTACCTATCGGCCGAGAAGCGAGGTTATTTAGTAGTCTATCGCGCCGGATTTATGATAATTGCTGCAAAAACTTATGATTTAGGATCGACCAGCGGCCGGAAACAACACTTTGATGCAGCTGTTGAAGGAGTCACTGTGTTACTTTTAACTCAATACTTTTGTACAAGATATGTGACGTGTGCTGAAATCTTCGATTGATATCAAGGAGTTCCCATTTGTCTTGCCTCGATTTCCTTTTATCATTATTTTTATTGGCTTTCCATTTAAAATGTGCACTACCATATCCCATCCTCACCTCACCCCAACACCTTTACTGCTGGATGCAGGCCTCCCCCTTATATGCGGCTTATTTTATCTTATGGGGGGTAATGCCCCCATACTCCCCACGCTGGGAATGCGGGTTGGGGATCGCAGTTACCAAACTGTGGTAGAATAGAATTTTTCTGCAGGGGCGCTGCTGTCCACCCCCAGTTGATATCCCTTATTCGCCTCTTACGACGCGCCCGCGGGAAGAGTTGGGGTGGTGCACATTCTAAGCCGGCACCACACAGCAAACCATTACTGAGATTTAAATGTCTTGAAATTGCATCATAGTCGTTGCAATTTCAAGACATTTAAATTTCAGTAATCATAGTCGTCGTATTATTAACATGAACAACCTTCCAATGCAAATAAAAATCATACGAAAAATAAAAATATACAAATAAAAACATTATTATCTCAGACTGCTAGAAATATGTATACATGGACTGTGTGAAAGATAACATGAGGAAGAAAGGAGTGAGTGCTGAGATGACGACTGACAGAAGCGAAGGGAAGAAGAAAACCTGTTGTGCCGACCTCGCTTGACCGGGTAAAGGGCGAGATAATGATGATCTCAGAATGCAGGACATACACCTCTCTCATAATGAGCGCCATAGTACCCGTCTACAGCTGACCGCATCCAGCATCTGCCAGCAGTCTTTAGCAGATCTTCAACTTACCTCTACAGGGCCGTCGTCCTACGCTACGTTCATCAAAATTTAAGATAGCGTTGTATCAATCACAACCTTCATTCTTAAAAAACACAAGTTTTGTATAAGTTTTGTTTCTATGGAAACGTTAATTATTTATTAGTAACAGTAAAAGTAGAGTCACGAGCGTCACGTGCTACGCTCGTGACTCTAATCTAGACTGCTTCGCTAGCTCAGGGTTTAATATCGGCACGTTCGACAAAAAATCGTTTTCCTCACTTGATGAGCAAAAAACTATTATCCATATTGTGAGCAAAATCCGATTTTGCTCGCTGTTTTTGAGCAGCAAAATCACCGTTTTCGAGCGAGAGTGGTGAAAAGGTATCCCATGGGAACTTTTCTATGTGATAAAAAGTAGCCTATGTTTGATTGAAGGCTTAGAGCTAAATTTATGCAAAATTTCAGTCCTATCAGTTTAGTCGTTATGGCGTGAAGAGGTAACAAACATCCATCCATCCAAACATCCATTCATCTAAACATACAAACTTACGCGTGTGATTAGGATAACTTGCCCGGCTGTTCTTACAGCCGTATCTCAGTCAAGGTCCTCTTAATTCGCGACGGTGTCGGGTTACGGTGGGTCGCCGAAGCGGCAATCATTCGATTTTGTGCTCAACTACATTTCGGGAAGATACAAAACTATTCCCATTACTTGTTTTAGGGAGTCATGCAAGAAAACTGTCCTTAGACTAAAGCAAAGATGGTTGCTTTTTGTCTGCTTGCTTTGTATTATAATTAATGCATGAATTCGTTTATGAATATGTATTTGGTATTTTAAATTTTTGATATTTTTTATATTATATATTGTACATATTATTATTTATTTAACTCAACCGATTTTACTCGGAAACTCGGGGACCGAATTTTTATGTAGGTAGGTAATCAAATAAATAGATAACAATAAAGTTTAATGTTATCGGTTCATCCATTATGGAGATACAATGATACAAACTCACAGACATCCGGCAGATACACAAACTCTGGTCCTTAAATGTTGATTGTTACAGAAAAAAAAACATTTAAAAAGCACTTGAAACAATACTTGATCACCTTCTTTGAAAGTCAACCTTTCTCTGAAATTTAAACTCAGTAAGTGTCTCGAATAAACAAATAGATCAAGTCTCTAAATTGGATCAGATACTTCGAATTTCTATGCTCTGAGGTCATAATTCTATTCGAAACTTATGGTTAACTTTTATGAACAATGCGAAACAATTAATTTATAATCAACCTGCAAGAAGCTTGAGTTAATTAAACTTATGAATCAATTTTGCAATTGAAAATCTTAAAATAAGCAACATTACGTAACTTTGATAATCCGTCACTCAACCTGAAAACACCAAATAATTTACATAAAATCGACCTCTAAACCACGACCCTACATTACGTATTCTCTGTAAAGCTACTTGATTATGCTGAAAAACGTGAAGCCCTCGCAATCGAAGCCTCGCCTCACCTCAGAAAGGGATCGTTCGCAAACAGAATCATGTATCCAAGTCTACGTAAACCGGGTGTATTCCAGGTGTGTATTTTCACTGTGAAATTTGTCGATAAACAAACCACAATAGCTCCGAAAACGGCGACCCGCATACTAATATATGAGTGCGCGTTTCCATTGCGGTGAACTTGCTTAACAACCCTGTATGAGCGGTTGAGATGAACTTTCTTGACTTTGTAGTTGGCAATCATAAGCAAAGTTGCATGTTTTGAAAATAACACCTGATTTCGATGAAACTAAACCTTGACAGTACTTACTCGTTTATGAAACGTTGTCAACAGTTAATCGATAGTTTTTCTAAGCGCTAAAAGATAAATTACTTAATCAGTACGATTATAGGCAGACTTCAAAATATCAAGAGCAATCTGATAAGATCCGTATATCAATGGAAACGCAGTAAAGGGCGCCCACGGTGGTCCGGCATATCCCTTCGTGCAATTACTTTTGCTGATACAACACTGTAATTTATACACTCAATTAACGATGATTTAATGCTCTACTCGCAAATCTGGTTTTTGGTTCAGCCTATGTTAAGGTTTCTAATTATAAATCTAATACATACCAGTTACACACAGAATATACATATTTACAAAAAACCTTTTTTTAAAATGATTTTTTTCAAAAGGAGTCCTTTCATTTGAAAAAACCTCACCGATTAGGGTATTAAATGAAAGGTATTGATTTGTACATTTCAAAACAGTTATTGAAATTTTAGTAGGTTTCACAATTTTTGAAGTATTTTGAAAAATATTGAAAATTTTACTATTACCCTCTATACTCCGAATCGTTTGCAAACCGATACATCTGAAATGTACATTAAATTGAAGGTACCACCTTTAATTTTTAGGTATTCAATAAATAGCATAGCAAGTCTCTAACCGGTACCTATAGTACATGTGGGTATACTTGACAAACGTTCGAAATACTCGGCGTGCCAGTCACACTCGCACTTGACGGATCTTGCTTTCTTTATGCTTATAAAAAGCACATTGACATAATATATCTTCGTCCAATCTTAAATCTTAATCCAAGTATTATTCAAATATGAAATATAGTGTAAATTGATTATTTTTAAATTAATATTTTTCCACACGCAAAGGCACCTACTAATTGATGATGCTGCGTGGATTGTCAAGCATTATTTATTTATTTAAACATTTAAATAAATTCATATTTATATATTTTTTAATATTAATATTATTGATATTTAAAAAATATACATATATTAAATTTTTTTATATTATTAATTATTGTATGTAATTTGATTGATAATATATTTGATTTGTAATTTATTAGAAAACTACTGACCTATATTTGCATGCCTTAGAGTTAGAGTTAGGTAGAACATGTTGTGCTTTTATATATTTTACATCTTTATGACTCATATTCGCATGTAAATGACATACGAACGTTTTAAAAAAATATCAATATCACGTTAAGATAACATCACTTACGCACACAAGGACGCAAAGGTAAACCATAAATATACATAAAACCAGTATCATAGGTAAGAAAGAAAGAAAGAAAATTATTTATTATACACTACACATACAAACAAACTTTGAGACAATAAAATAAAAGAGACTACATAGTACTAGATAACAAACAGCACAGAAACACATGTGCACTAAGTAAGTAGTATACTAATACAAACATTGAGTTAATAGGTACCAAGTAGTCCACTCAGCAAGCAGACGAGCGCGCGTGTGCAGGTCTAACAGGTCCTGACTCAGCTTGTTGCTCTAACACAGAAACCTAGTACGTAATGTTAGATCTGCGCCATCCATTCATATCACTTATCTATATGTTGATAATAGAATTAGACATAGTGGGTGCCATCGACTGCCTCGCGACTGCACCCCTGATTGATGGTGTGTGCCCACCGCCCCAGGGTGCCCCGTAGCAGCTGGTTTAGGCTGTACTTTTGGCAAATGATATGGTGACAATTTTTTCGGGGTTCCGTGCTCAAAGCGTGCTAAAAGTGAGGCAACGCGCAACGGCACTCTACTTTTTAGTCTAAGCCGTCTGTTTTGTATGTCTGTCCATCCTTCATACAACTTAAACCACCGCCACCGTCTATATTGTTCTCATAAGTTAAGTCCATCCCAAGGTTGCCTGGAAGAGATCGCTCAAAGCGATAAGGCCACCCTTTGTACTTCCTTGTTTCACAGCATTTTCTTCTGTATTATATTTTGTGTTTGTGTGGTACAGTAAAGAGTTATCTATCTATCTTAAACATTTTTAAGTCAAGGTTAAACAAGATCCGTCAAGTGCGAGTGTGACTCGCGCGCCGAGGGTTTCGAACTGTTGTCAAGTATACCAATATGTACTATATGTACTGGTTAAAGACTTTGCTATTTGATGAATACCAAAAAATTAAAGGTACCTTCGTTTCACATTTCAGATGTATCGGTTTGCAAACTTCTGAGTAGGTACAGAGGGTAATACTAAAATATTCGAATTTTTTCAAAATATTTCAAAAAAATAAATAAATAAATAATGCTGGACAATCCACACAGCATCATCTAGCCCCAAAGTAAGCAGAGCTTGTGTTATGGGTACTAGATGACTGATAAACTTAATACAATATATAACATAGATAGATATTTTTTATTGTATATAGAAAATACCCAGAACACCCGGAACAAATATTTGTGGGGTATTTCATTAAACATTCATTTAATACCCCTCTCGGTGAGGTGGGGTCTACCTCACTGAGTGGGGTATTAAATAAAAGGTATCGGTTTGTATGTCTGTAAATCTGTTTTGAAATGTACAAACTGATACCTTTCATTTGATACCATAAAATTTCGACATCACAATTTTTTGTGAAAATTTTGATATTAATTTTAATTTTTTTTTCTGTTAATCTGTATAAGCGCACGAAATGTATAATTATTTAAAATTTCAGGTTTTTTGCTGCTTTAGTTGCTGAGATATTAAAGACGGAAAAAAGAACGGAAAAAGCGATGCCATATGGGTTTCGAAACCGATCTCCGATCTTCGAAACCCTAAAAAGTGGCTTATCGAGCACCGTGTAGAACGGTGGAAGCGTTTTTGTGTTTGAAGGTTAACTCTACCTCAATGTAATAACTGTTGCACTACTCTATGTATGACTATTTTTATTTTTTACCTGTTAATTTATTTCAGTGTACCAATTTATTGTTTTTTTGACTGTGTATTGAATCTATGTTTTTTTTTTTAAACTTGTTTAATTTTGTTTTGTAACAAAACTTGTATTTTGACGAAATAACTTGTATGTCCTCGTACCAATAAATGAATCTGAATCTGAATAATAGGTTCCTTTACTTCTGACTGTAATAAACAAGCTGGCTTTTTAATATGGGAGTGGATGGCCAAAACTAACTTATTCGAAATAAACTTCGAAATAAATTTTGTTAACAAAAATGTGTTTTTTTAAACACATTTTTGTTAACAAAATTTATTTCGAATCGATGTTTTATCGAGAAGAAACACAATTAAAATACAGGCCAGGTCTCCTGGCAAGAAAATCAGTTGTTCGATCTATTAGAGTATTAAACTAAAATTGTAAAAATACCCATTTACTTTCATTTTCAATATAATGCATTTAGAATTTTTAATATTGCATTTCTTTGTATTTGATGGTAGTCATACTTCATACTAGAGGTATACACCATAGTATAGCAGTATGTGACTAAACTACAGTTGAAAAAATAATAGGAAATTGTATAATGACCTATTATGATGACGCTTGCATAAAGACACGATAATAGTCTCTACTCTCAAAACATTTTGTTGATAGTCTAGCTGTTCCTTGCGAGCTGCGCCCTAGCCCAGCCTACCGCCAATGTTTCCTCAAGCCGACTGCGAATAATATAAATAGTGACTCCTGTCACCGATGATTTATAACCCTGTATTAATATTCAAAGAAACATCTATCGCTCGGAAATGAACGGTTGTTTCACGGGGCAATCAATTTCGATGCGGATTTGTCAACGGATAGACTGGAGAATTAACCAAGCTATTGTTTCTGAGCGAAACGCGATTACAAAAACAAAAGAATGCGGTTTCCAATCTATCGTTGGTGATTTCGCTCTTTGATAGTGTATTGTTTTTTTAGTTATTAGTGTTTTATAATATTAAAGATTGTTTATCGGGTATTTATCGGGTACCTTTTGTTTTATTTTCCCATACGTTTCCATCGCGTTGCAGTGATCGTGGTCATGGAGCTAGTGATAGTGTTTTGTTAAAATCGTATTAGCTTAAAACTGATAGGACTTGAACATCACTTTTAATTAATTATGAATGTTAAGTACAGTTTTGTAAGGCCCGATCGGGCTACTTCGTTTTCAGTCAGTTAGACTGTGCCTATCTCAAAACTGTATGTGTCATTTGAAAGAGTGGAAATCAATATTTCGAATGATGTGTAAAATCTATAAATTCGAGAGAAACTTTGTGGTACGTAAATCGTTTTCTGTTTCAGTGACGAGTTTGCGAGCACGTAACAAGCGACAGTACCAGAGCCAAAAACTGACATTTTGTACATCGTCCGCGAGCCGAGAGGAAGAAAAAAAGCCTCACAAAAATATACAAAAGATTGTATAGTCGGATTCCACTGTGAAAGTTTGGAAGCTGATAGACTGAGCTAGCCCAAAACTTTTCACCCGCCTTCTTTCACGCTAGCTGTTGTGCTAGTGCTAGCTTTATTTTAAAATAAACATTGCGTCTGAAAACATTTCAATTTACTTTTCAGCCATTCGAAAGAGAAAACAAACAATAAGGATTGAAAGAAACACCGATTCAAAGGAAGAAAACTGTTTGAAGGAAACAGTGACCAACGGCGAGCGGCTACGGAATTATATTCAATACGGAAAATTGAGATTGAATTAACCACGATAGAGAGTTACATACAGAGAATCAAATTACATGAAAAAATTCTGAATTAGTTGGCCTATTCGGGAATAATTGTGATTGCATGTCGCTTTTGCTGTCAAAATTTTAATTCAAAAAGCAATCACGACAGCAATCGACCCTACAAAATCTTACCGTTCTTATTACGAACAATTTTAAGGTAATCTTCATCCTTGTTCTTTCAAAAATGTAAGTTTTGATAAAATTCAGAGACATTGGAAATAAAAACTCAAAAGCTAATAAGCACCATAAGTCTATTAGTATATAAATGACGGTACCTTAGACATTTAAACCTCCCAGTACGCATGCGCGATGTCTCCCAAGGCTTCCACAAAGCCGGCAGAGCCAGTCTCCCTCGGAGCCCGCCAGAGCGCGACCCGCAACCCCGCGTCTCTGCACGGTACGAAACTCTCTGCACGAGCACGAAACTTTTACAATGCGAGTTCGGTTCTGATAGTGAGTGAGCCATGGGGAAGACAGTGATGTGGCCTATCAAGTGGGTGCTGATCGGAATTTCAGTGATGTTACAGTCGACGGATTCTGTTGGTAAGAATAGTTTTTATATTTATTAATATTACTTATCGAGTAAATCCTTTTGTGATTCCTGTATTTAATGCTGAACATTAACGACATTTTGATATATTTTTTAGGATTGAAAATAACTTGTTACACTTAAACTTATAAACATTTTTAGACAAAATACCCTTAACATGAGGCCGGGCCCGCGTGGAAAGCTGTTTATAAATCAACGCATTTTACACACATTTTCCTTATGGTCCTTTATCTTTATGAATATTTCTCGGTTGCCGCGGAATTTTTATAAAATTTTTGTTAGATGCGTAAGGTTCTAACGTATCCTTATTATTAGCTCTGTAAACTATGAGCATACGTAGTCTCAGAGTACAAATTACAGATTAGCCATTGGTAATCTCTGTTATTGAAACGATTCTAAACTTTGATCACTTTAGGTACCTACATCCATAAATAAATCTTGGAGTCCTCAGGTTTCTATGAGAACGCGTGTTTCATCTTAGACCACAACTTCCCTTACCCAAGTAAGATGGTGGTCAAAAACGCTTTATAGTGACAAATTAAAGAAAGTAGATTAATATTATGTACCTACTCCTACACTATAACCACCACTAAAAGAAACACAAGCATTACATTGGTAAAGTTTACTACTGAAACTAAAGTTCTTTACTGGCAGATTAGAACTTAGAACTCGCTGTAAGTCTGATCTAAAAGAGAAAACCGTAATTCTAAACTCGAAGAACGAAGCATTGTGTCTACACTGCATCCTTTCACCACAAAACTCTTTCCACTGTCTGACTGAACGCTAACCAGGTCACCGCCTTTTCCAACAGTGGGCTCACAGTTAACAGGCACTTTAGAAAATACACTTGAGAGCAAAAAAATCGCACATTCATGATTTTTTGACATAACTAAAAAAAAAACAAAAAATATTATGTTTCTGTAATGCAGATTCATAGTCTATTTTAATACCTATCCAGTGGTATCTGATTTGTCTTTCAATCATTACATAAAAATGCTTTTGTGGATCAATAACAAAAATGCATGTTTAGTATTAAATTCTTAATTCAAGTATTGGTGTCAAAGTTATGAAATTAAAAGATAAAATTAATTTAAAGTTTGTTATTAATACCGAGTGTTCCCTCCCCTAGCCTGAATCACTGACTCCATCCGTGTTTTCATTGATGTTACTAGACTTTTGATAAAGTCTTGAGGAATAGCCTCCCATTCCTCTGCGATCGCCTGTTGCAGCTCCTGTAGAGTCGATGGAGGAGCATCTCGGCCTCGAACTCTTCTTTTCAGCTCGTCCCATAGATGTTCGATGGGATTGAGGTCTGGGCTTCGAGCTGGCCACTCCATAACGGTCACATCCACCTCTTGAAGGTACTCGATCACTATGCCAGCAGTATGCGGTCTTGCATTATCTTGCATAAACAGAAAGTTTTCGCCGATAAACCCAGCAAAAGGTACGACGTGGCTCTCGAGTACTTCCTCAATGTATCGTATGGAAGTCAATCCTCTTGATTGGCGACCAGTATTCGGTCCGGTGATGAAGGCAAGCTCGGTTTTTGCTTCCATAGACATGCCTCCCCAAAACATGATTGATCCACCGCCATAGGCGACACGTTCTGTTATGCAGCATTGGGCAAATCGTTCTCCCGATCTTCTATACACCTTCCCCCGTCCGTCGTTGCCATGCAAGCACATCCTGCACTCATCAGAGAACAGGACTGCACTCCACTGCTCTTCGGTCCAATTCAAATGGTCTCGAGCGAACTGAAGGCGGGCTTCTCGGTGGGCTGGGGTCAATTTCGGCCCGTTTGCTGGCCTGTGTGCAGTCAGGCCACCTTCTCTCAATCGTCTTCTGACTGTCCACCGGCTAACTTCTACTTCACGAACTTCTTGAAGTCGTTGGCCCAGTTGAACTGCGTTCAAACGACGATTTCTTAAAGATGTCGTTATAAGAAAGCGGTTATCACGCTCTGTTGTAGCACGGGGACGGCCCGATCCTTATCGCCGTTGGTAGCCACCAGTCTCTTGATACCTCTGGTATACACGCCGAACGGTAAATCGGCTCAAACTCAATTGTCGAGCCACTTGACTTTGCTTAAGCCCCGATTCAACAAGGGCAACCACTTGAGCGGCTACTTCTGGTGTAGTATCCATTTTCGTGTTCCGTTTGAAGCCAATATCAATAGAGAACCTTTCACACTGTACGTTGGTATGCAAATGATGACCATTCCCTCAATATGCACTCTTTTATACCTGCGATAAATCCCGCCGCCGGCCTTACCTGGATCGAGCGACATAAGGGGGTCTATTGTTTTGTTGCTAATGAGTTGTTTTTAAAGGTAAATGTCAACCCTTTATCAGTTCTGCGAATGCCTAGATTATGCACTTTAATTTAATTTGATTTTAATTTGCTGTAAGCTCCAAATAAAAAAAAAATTGAACTTTTAAGTAAAAATGTGCGGATGTGCGATTTTATTGCTCTCAAGTGTAGATAGCTACGTAATCCCTGAGTTCTTTTGGCTATATCGTATCATTCAGGTCGGTGTCCATTTCTTTAAACGCCTCCTTCTAGATGAGGAGCCCTGAATTCAACCGCTTATTTAATAAAGCCAGTTCTGAAGAAGACCATTTCTCAATTTTCCCATATTGTTTTTGATACAGTCAGCTGCATTGAACGGATTTGTCTGTAGATCAGAGAGACACAGGGTACATATGTAGGTAAACTTTTTGTACCTTGACACATCAAAGCTGATTCGTACGCTGCTTATCTGATCAATGATCAAATCTCTTGTTGACAAAAGATAGTTCATTATAGAGATGAACATTTAAGTAGCCGCAATGCGCGCCATTTTGTGAAAAGGATAGGCATAGGATTTCGTGTTCGTAGGGACGGAACAGAGCATACGTTTTTGGAACGGCGTAAGCCCAATAATAATTTTTTTGCTTATTTACAAGAAAACTACTCAACTTATGAAGAAACTGGTACAAGGAACCAAATAATTAGAAATAACGTACGAATTAAAATATAAGTAATTTCAATAGACCGCAGGGTTCGCGAGATCTCTACCAAATGATGTGCGAAACAGTGCACTCTCATTATTTTTTTTTATCGTAATTGTTTTTCTCAATCGTATTTTCAAATTCAAGGAACCAAAGAAAAAAATTGAATTTTATGTAATTTGAGGTTTTTATCACGGGGTTTCCGTGAGTTCTGAGATCTTGGACCATGAGCAGCGTACGAGCAACCGTCTGTTACTCGACGACTACGTTTCGTCCATCAGTAAGTGCACCTTGGTCCGACACGGTAAGTACTAATGTGTTAACATATAAATGCCCGTGCTTGTACTACGACAAAAACGCCACAGACAGACTTCTGTCTCCGGCACAGTGCAGTGTTGCACGGTGAAGTAAAACCAAAATAAATAAGTTACATGCTAATACTAAAAAAGTTAGGCTAAATTCCTGTTAGCTCCTTCTAAAAAAGAAACTGTTAGTCTATTCTAAAAAAAAGCTTCGCTTGTGAACGAGGCATTGAGTCCTTTCACCACAAAGCCCTTGCACAGTCGCCGGAACCGGGTCACCGCCGCACGCCCAATGTTTCAATTCGAGCGACGATTTGGGTTTCATCTCTGCACAGCATAATAATTTATATTCAGAAGAAATTAAATTTAGATAAAAATAATATTTTTTTGTTTCTTTACTCTCTTTTTTTGCCAATATTCCCATCCTGACGGGCAAACAGTAAGCTGGTCCTGATCCTTTTTGATGGATTGTACTAATTCAAAAGGCATTATGAAAATAAACATCCAAGTTTAAGTACATACGACTCAAATTTTCGGCATTGATTAGCAATGATTAGCAAAATATAATATTTTTTTGCACTTTGAAAATGCTTTCCTGTAAAATCACATTTTTTGAGTTATGACGTCCTTGTCGCAAACAAGCGATAGGTATGTACTATGTAGGTACCGGTTAGAGACTTTGTTATTTAATAAATACCTAAAAATTTTAGGTAGGTACCTACATTTCAGATGGATCAGCAAACTTCGGAGATAGTGGAGGGATATGGTAAATTTTCGACTTTTTTGAAAATATTTCTAAAAGTACCCATGAAACCTGCAGAAATTAGAAAAACTTTTTTGAGATTTACAAACTGATGCCTTTTATTTGATATCCCCCCGCTTTTGAAATCCATCCCCCCCCACACTTGACCATATTTCAAAAAGTGTGCTACTTAGAGACATATGTTTTTCCTGCCGCTCTGCAAAAATCGGAGATAGGGGGGAGGAATGTGTAATTTCTCGATCATTTTCAAAATATTTCAAAAAGTTATGTAAAGTATATCTACAGAATTTTTTTAAACTGTTTGGAGATGTACAAACGAAATGTATTATTCTTAAATTTTAAGGTAATAACTGCTGTAGTTTCTGAGATATTAAAGACGGAAAAAAGGACTTAAAAAGCGAGAACATAAGGGTTTCGAACCGATCTCGAAACCTTAAAAATGCATATAAAATATTCTGAAAATATGATTTACTTACTCGAATGGCGGATTTTGTTTCGTTACGAACGTTACGGATCTCGAAAATTACTCTGTTTATAAACCCAAACGTAAACTTGCAAAACACATCGTATTAGTATTTATGTTTGCAAAAAGGGCGAAATTGCAGCACTTTTGACGATTCCAGCTGCAAAAGAGAAATAAAAAACGCCCAGAGCATTAGAAGAGGTAAAATTTACATTTTAACCCGCATAAAAGAAGCTTAGGGTTGAAACCCGCGAGCTAAAGCTGCACTGCAAAGACGCCATGTTTTTGAAGCAAATTGCTGCGTGTACATGCAATATTTAGAGATTAACTGATGTATTTCAGCGAAATTGTGTGCGCATAATTCACATAATTGCACATATACAAACGAAATATTGCTGCGATAGCAACTGTCAATACATACAATATTAAAAATATCCTCATTTAAAAATAAAGTTAATTATTTGTTACATAGCTTATCTATAAAACATCATATAATTACACAGTGAACTTGGAAGCGTTTATAACCGCTGACATATATCACGAACAGTAAGAAAAACTTACCAAATAATATTTTAACAATGGCGAAAATATTTTATTACAACTAAAATACTTCTCATCTTATTGTTTTATTACACAATCAAAACTCAACTGGAATCTCGTAAAATAGATACATCAATTCGTTCACTCACTCATTCGCTATAGTGTCAATAGAGCGTTAGAGGGGCATTAATCATCCGTTGCAGCTCTTGAGGCACCTATGCATGTGCCGCTGTTGTGCAGCTGGCATTGAACTGAGAACTGCATAAAATTGTGCCCAAAAGCGCTAGTGTTGCAGCATAAAGTCTTTAGAGCACGCTCTAGCACTTGGGCTTAGCACCATAATCGGGATGACTCCAAAGCTTTTATGCAAACAACTTGTGTTACTTGGGTTGCTAGCTAACTAGAAAGTTAAAATCCAACAAGCTACCTAGACGTTTCGCTAGTCGGACAATTTGCGCTTTTGAATGCTTTGCTTCTTAATCATATCGTTCATAGAGCATTATAAAACTATATCATTCGTCTAAACAAACTTCTTTACGTTCATTTGAATATTAAATTGAGAGAGTCGATTTAATCGAATAGAAATCATTCCTTTTTTGCTAAGTTTATTCATGCTTTCGGGCATAATTACGTTATCTGGGGATTCGGGACTGCAGTCCCGCAGTCCCGGACTCTCTGGATCCCGGGACTAGTCCGGATGATGGAAGTATCAATTAAGCGTAATTTGATAAGTGCTTTGTGTTGAGTTTGTTAGAAACTTTTACACGCGATCGAAAAAGGCTAAATGAATTTGAAACGCTGAGCTAAAACGTTGAATCGACAACTTTTTTTACATATTTTATTTTATTTCAAAGCAGACTTTTATTATATGTGGTTCGAGAAGTAGGTATTTATAGAAGTGGGTGCATTCAGTTTAAGGTCACGATGTTAATGTCAAAACTTTACAAAAGGTCCACTTCTAGAAGTGGTTGTTTCTAGAAGAGTACTTCCACAAGTGGAATTTTTTGAAGAAGTGGCGTTAAAATCATTTTCTTAAACTGAATGTGCCACTTTGTCTCGGTGAATTTTGTGAATTTCATAATCTTTTATACAAATTTATTTCATAACATTTTTTTCGCAATCTTTTTCTTACAGCACCCTGGCCCCGCTGAAAACCAGCGCTGCTATGGCACAAGTGCCGTAGAAGCATCTAGCTGAGCCGGTGACCTTTTTGTGTAAAATTTAATTTAATATTAGTTATACGTAACGTCTGCCATGCTAAATTATGTTAAACAAACAAAGATTTTATATTCTATCCATATAATACGCCTTTGTAACAATTACGTTTGCGCTGTCATAAGATTTATAAAAACCGATGAAATTCCAAAAGTTGGCTTCATGCTCCAGTAAATTTATGCATGCAAAATAATTTTATAGCCTTTTAGTCAACTAAAGTGTTATTAAAAAATCCCGAGCAATATTTGCCCGAAGGCTGCATAACCCAATTATCTGAATACGATGTACCTACCTACCTACATGCCGAGCGGATGATATTGGAAACAAGCCATTGTTTTAGGACTATTAGGTACCTATTACTGTTCAACAGAAATCACAGAATAACAGAAATCAGAAAACAATCATTTATTTATTGAGGCCGTCGATCAAGGTATCCACCGGTGCGCAGCGGATACCCGATCGAAGCCTAAAGGAGTGCGCACATTAAAGCCGCACCTGTCCAACTCAGCACCCGCACCCCTCCGACTCACATCATGTAAAAAAAAATAATAGAAAAAGCAAATTTTAACTACCTTGATACTAATTTTAAACAAAATGTCACTAGATAGCCTAATAGGGTTGCTATTGAGGGTATTAAATAATGATTTCATTTGATTACTGTTAGAATGTTGATTATATTTCGCCATTAAACGTGTATCCGTTCCGCCCGAAAATTCTCCAACAAAACGTAAAAAAATCATAACTAGAAAACTACGAAAAATCGGGGAACATACATGGGGTAATTTCAGGTACCCCCGGGGCTGAGCCCCCGAAGGTACCCATTATTTCATTAAAAATAAATTAATGCCTCGGCATTCATTTTTTTATGACGTCACCGTTTGGTTTACCCTGTATAATTAAATAAATATTGAGGCATACGAATGTACATAATACTGATAGCAGTAGCCGCGTGGAAAGCGTGCGGCCAACACGATTTGAGTCGGCGTGGTGCGGGTGCTGAGTTGGAGAGGTGCGGCTTTAATGTGTGCACTCCTTATGCTAGGCTTACAAAATATGCTCTTAGAGCAAAGTCAAGTCAAGTCTGTCAAGTCCAATTTAAAACCATACATATTATTACATTCTGCTCAATAATACCTATTTAAGATCTATTAAAGACATGTGTGGCGCAGTTGGCAAAAGTCCACCTGTAACGCAGGAGGTTGCGGGTTTGATTCCCGTCATAGGACTAATGTTTGTATAATCTGTAGGCATTTGTTCTGGGTCTGGTATGTAATTAGTTATCTGGTGGTACCCTAACACAAACTGTGCTTATCTTGGCGCCAGATGGTGCTGTGTGAGTGTGTGACAATGTCCAGCATGCATTTATTTATATTAATGCTACCAATTAACTTTGAAATCTAATTAGCGCGAGTACCTACACTATGTAAATACGAAAATGTTTCTGATACAGTTTCAAAGAGAAATAGATAAACGACTCAATCACATTTACTTGTATCCAAGTAATTAATTACACTACACGGTACAGTCGCGCTCAAAACAAGCAAGTGATTTGCGATGTGACATAAAATCCGCTCAGACTCACTGAGCTGAGTAAATACGTGGCGTAAACGAAAATCACGTTAGACTAACTTGTATGATAAGATTTCAGAAGATTTATCACTTTATCAAGTTACTTCAAAGTTCTTTAGTTTTGTCGCTGTTTTCCTCAAAAAATAAGCGGTTTGTCCGTGAAAACTTTTGAGCTGTGGGAATGATCCGGTTAGCATTATTTTTTCTTACTAAGTATTTTTTTATTGATATGCAGTGATAGTTCATAGCTTTTATTAATAATATTTCAAGTTATAATAGGTCAGATAATATACATTATGTAGGTACCTTAAACATGGATTCAATGTTGATTTATTTCAATATGTATTGGTAGGTAGTTCAATTAAATAATTTAACTAAATAATTCAACTAAAAAGAATATAAATAGGTATAGGTTAGCATTATAGATCTCTACGACACGTACGAGTATGTCTAATGCGTTTCCTTATATTAGGACCACAATAAGAATTACTACTATTAATTATGACCACAACGAAAAATGTCCATTTCTATACGCCTTCAGCTTCTTGTGTCGGAGACCAGGATTTATGTTGGGTCTCTGAGCCGTAGTAGTAAGTAAATGAGGTACCACACATTTCTCTATTATTTGGTACTTATCGAATCAGTTCCAAGAATAATTTGTGATCTGGCCTGTATCCCATTAGGATATAACATTATGTAGAAATTCGATTACCTCTCAATTCCAGTAACTAATCAGCGTACAGCCGAGCGCACAACACAAGCAAGCTTGACAGATCTCGAGCTCAGCGATCCGCGACGCGTGACGGATCGTGATTCGTGACGGAAACGGATCAGATACTTATCGTCGCTTAGTCATGCTGATTTGCGTAGGTGGCAGGCTACATAATTGACTTAATTCAATATCTTATTTACAAATACATCTACGTTTGTTGGCGTAAGTAATAAATGTAAGCAAAGTAATGTATACCTTTTCTGAAATAACTACACAGTTTTGTTCTTCATCTTCAATTTGGTATTATCACAGAAATACCAAAGGTGTTTTGATGTCTGAAAATATATCTCCTGGGCTCTCATATTTAATTAAGATGAATGATGACATTTGAAATTTAGGTTAATAATAACCGAAACTTGTTCTTAGAAATAAGGATCATTATTTCACGGAAGACCTTGTATAAAATGTACTCGAAAGCACTTGCACAAAATAATTTTTTTCCTACTTATTTATTTATCTTATGGAAACAAAAACCTTTAGACCTAGAAAATTAACACTTAACTTTAGAAATATTAAGCTTAGCAGTTTCCACACATAGAAAGAGAATAAATTATTCGAAAACATTATACAAAAACACAAGTTACAAGAAATACAAAATTATAAAGTTTTAAAGAGCCAGAACCTTTAAGTAGGAGGTAAAATTGGTTGTAGTTTATTTTATACCTACGCAATATAAAAATTAATTTTTACTGTACCTACCAGGTGCATGTAGTTAGTAAGATATTATGTTTATATTATGCATAGTGATTTATAAAATAAAAAATAATAATTATGATACAATAAAGCAGTGTCTATCAGTTTATAAGTTAAGATTAGGAAGGTGGTCGAGTTGTGCCGAAGAAATCAGTGTTAATTAATAAATAAATCGTTTATTTCGTTTATGTCTTACATTTTACATATTAGTATACCTACTAATAATATTGTGCAAAATTATTATGTGTTTTAGACCTTAAAAATTAAATTAATATTAATGAATTACTTTTTAGAGACATCGAAGTCAGCTGTGCTTTAAGTGCTGTTAAAGAGAGCAGCAGTTCGAGAAATGAATGAGTTCCTACGATTATTTGTCGCACAGGTAGGAATATGCAGCTTTAGGTCGTTGCGTCTCGTGGAAGCACGGGTCGGGGCAATGAGCTTATTCTTAGAAAGAAGATGCGAGCAGTCCAGTCTATTATGAGGAATATTATGAACGAATGTTAGGTCGGCGGCATCTCTATGAAGATTCGAAGTGAGCTGATGGTGGCACTTCCAGCTTTCAGTATAATCGTTATCGGGAATATTATATTTATGTTCAAAATGAAAGAGTCTGAAAATTTTGCTTCGTACTTAATCTACAAAGTCAATGTATTTATTATACCGCGGATTCCAAACTTGATCAAAGCGTAATCAAGTTTCCTCCTCACTAACGAGCAGTAGAGAATTTTAAGAGATTTTGTAGTCTTAAAGTCTTTGGTGATCCGCAGTATAAAACCGAGCGTCATTATGCTGTTTTAAATTATGTGTTCAATAATATGCTTGTTGAACAAAAGCTTAGAGTCAAGTATCACGCCTAGGTTGACCACCTGGTTGGTTCTAATAAGTGATTGATTGTAGATTCTATAATCGTATTTTAAGGGGTATCGGATAAGTGAACGAGACACTGTGACATTTAGAAATGTTTATTTCTAGTTTATTAGATAGGCAATAGCTATGTAGGTTATCTAGATCATGCTGAAGGAGAATTGCGTCATCGGCGGACTTGATCTTTTTATAGATTTTCATGTCATCAGCGAAAAGTATAAAGTTAGAGTTAACAAAGCATTTGTCGATGTCATTTATAAATAAGACAAATAAGAGAGGGCCCCAGATAGAGCCTTGTAGCACTCCCGACGTGATCAACGTTGACGACGACGCCAATCCGTTCAGGACAACCGTCTGACACCTATCCCTAACATAAAAAGCAAACCACCTATGGATTCCACCTGATGGATTATTCCGGGGAGGAGATCTCCCCGGATACCTGCTGCCAGTTACCTTCTGAGAAGTATAACATGGTCAACTCTGTCGAAGGCTTTGCTATAATCAGTATAAATGGCATCAACTTGACCACCTCACTCCATGTACATTTACCGATGTGCTATCATCTGGATAGCACATCGGTAAATGAAACTAGATTACTGCCTCTTACTTCCTTTAGACCCGCCTCTTAGGAAGCCATGCTGGTGTTTCAAGAAGGTTTGCTTTAGTGTGTTGTGGAGTTGTTCACTTACTAATTTTTCCAAGACTTTTGCTAGAATGCACAGCTTTGATATGGGCCTGTAATTTGTAACTTCTAACTTTGGACCCTTCTTCTGTATAGAGTGATGGCCGCAGACTTCCAAATACTAGGTACTACTACTTCATTCAAAGAGCACCTAAATAACAACGACACTGGGAGCGCTACACTACCTGAGCAACGCGAGATAAGACGAGAGTCCTACGGCGGCAATGATTTTAGAAAACCTTATCTAAGTGCCATAGGCTGTTTTATGCAGCTAACACCCCGTAGTGAAATGGTGGGTAGAAGCTAGTTCTTAGGTACTCGTATAACTCAGCGACCTAAAGAATTTCATTTCATTTCATTTATTCAGGAAAAACTAACGGCTACAAAATATATAGTTACATAACTAGATTAGGTATACATCAAACATGATAATCTTAGATAACCGGTAATAGGAGTAGTCGCTATTTCTGACTGTCCTATGCAATTTCCCGCCAGTCCTCCGCTTGTAGCTCGCAGAGCCTTCCCGCAGAAACTATTTGAAAAATAAAAAGGAAAGCAAACTCGGAAACATATAACAGCCATCCATCGAGGTCTTCATCAATCAACAATTTATCTGCGTCATCGACGAGCGACTCTGGATTTACGAGTACACGTCGCACGTCGCGCATTTTTCGGCTCATTGGGCAGAAGGCGGTGCGGCTTTATTTCACTGTTTTTTTCAAATGAATCGCTGCTACACTTCCTTGCGAGACTGTCCTTTGTGTTTATTTTGGTTCGAGAATTGTTTCACATTGAGGATCACGTGAAATTACTATTTTCGATTTATGGTAAACTTTTTTCGGAAAACTATGTTCGTAGACTTACCTTGTAGCTTTAAGATTTTAAATTGGTAGTGCCAATCAGCAACTAACGCTATCTGTATTAATTAAGTAGGTAGCTTTGAAAATCTCTATTTTCAGAAAATAAAACACAATAACATAAAAGCTCCTTCCCTGATGAAGAGGCTAAAAAATATTTTCGTCCGTTTTAAAGAACAAGCAAAACGCCCGCTCATTCGACATCTCGCGACGGGGAACATTAGCTTCGAGACGCGAAATGATTTATGGTTTCATGACTTGCGTTTTTTTGGCGAAACAGCGACAAAAATATTTTCGACATTTTCAGGATAAGATTGCGAGGGCTCCATTATTAAAACGGTGTAGTCTAACCATTGTATTATTAGAACGAATTGTTTTATTTAAATAAGGTTTGATATTGTTGTGTATCATTAGGTTACCTACCTAAAATCTATATTACTTTTGACACAATAAAAGCAACATGTTATGTAAGATTCTTTATGTTTTGTGTAGACAAAAGTAGGTTTATATTTATCGTTACAAAACAAATTAACTATAGTTTCTTTAACACGAAAACTCATTTCACCGAAACGATTGGCCGACGACAATAAAAGATTTCACCGCTAAAATAAATCTATTTTAGCGAAGAAATAGTCGTCGGTCACTTCGCAAATCTTATTATTAGCTATAAGCGGCATTGTGTCGGGGACAATACCGCTATAGTGCTATAGTGGTGTGACATAGCACAATGGACATAGCTTTAGGCTGAGAGCCAGAGACTTTTTGCGGTTTTTGTTTGACTTTAACATTGTAACGATTGTTTTAAAAATAAACTGGTGACCGGGTAGTTTTATTTTATAGCCCTTTGTATTAAATTAAATCTGTTTGTCTTGATTTTTTTTTAATCTTTCAAAGACTAAGTTTGTTACAAATAGGTACAATAAATCAATGAAAAAAAATTTTTGTTGTTGAAACTGATTAATATCATTCAAAATGTTTGTACAGTACTTCATCATCTTGACGATGATGCCTGCATTAGTCCACTAATACCAGTATATTAAGAAGGAGTAAGTACTTGTCCAGAAGAACTTACTCCTACTTAATATACCAGCAGCATTGGGAAAGCTATAAGGCTGAGCTTTCCAATCATATACGATTAAATGATTACGAGGTTAATTGAGATGATCCGCATCAGGATAATGAACTAAGCAAATAATTAATTATTAATAACTAGTTGCATCCGCAGGAAGTCAATATAATTCGCTGAGTATTATCATAGTGTTATATTATTGACGCCATCTCGTACAACTCGGCTAGCTCAGTAACGGAAGTTGAGGCATTTAGCACTTAGCCGAACTGTAACTATTCTATTTATATTAAGGCAAATATTATACCATTGTGTAGATCCCCGCCTCGAAATGTCAAACGATGTACTTGTAGTAAATAGAACACATTTATGGACAATTCGCACGAACCACAACCACACGACAACGACTACACGTGGTCAAGTGCTAATTTGTATGAAAATTAATAGTTTATTTCACACGGACCACATTCTGCCATCAAATTTCAACCGTGTGGTCGGTACCTGCCGCATCGCAACCACAACGCAACTACCAGCCAAACCGCGCACTAGCCGCCGCCGGCCACATCGCAACCACTAGCGTCAATGCAACCACATCGGCATTTTGTAGTTACCACAACACATTTGCAAAAACCTTCAACGACACTATTCACACGTAAAAACTGCTTAACCACTTTTTGTCACTGCGATGTGGTGTGGTTGTGGTACGTGTGAATTGTCCCTCAAACTATAGGGTACATGTCCAAAATAAACTGTTCATTATTTGATTATGACTGACAAATTAATTCGTGGGATTTACCTAGTTCTTTGGATTAGTAGAGCAATTTCTCTTCATCTTTTTGACATTCGTTCAACCTCTAGTAAGTCTAGCTCAAGCCCGAAACACCCCTCGACCTACATCGCACAAGAAGCCTTTCCCGTTCCCGCACGAACCGCGCCAGCTTTTTCTCGGGACTTGTTTGCCATCCCGGGATTTCCGCTTTCGAAACCGCTTCAGAAAGGTTGAAGGCTCTTATTTGATAATGGGGGTTACGTTTGAAGAATGTAAGTTTGGGAACTGATTTTACTTGGGCCTTTAGTTTTCTTGTGTAGTTAAAAAGTTTGGTTTTTAATGCGGGGAAAGATTTATTTAGCTAACTAAGCTAGTGATAGTATAAGAATAAGAATAAAATAAGAATAAAATATATTTATTTTATAAACAGACTTAAACATACACAACACATACTTTGTACAGGTATTCGTTGCAACATCTTTTTTTACAAGTTTTTTATTTAACCTAATGATGGATCAATCCGATGGCCCAACTGACATTAAGTGACTAAGAGAATTAAGTAACATAGAGGTATACACTTCATCTGCTCCGCGCCCGTAACGTAGGTACCTAGGTTACCGTAATCTAGGTACCTAGGTTACGACAAAAGATTTTCGCCGTAGACGCGGCTATTGTCAATAACACGTAAACATTGTGTCGCCATAGATGTTTACTGTGTAATAAACATTCTGTTCTCTCGGTACTAACCGTGTTAAGTTGTCAAGATAGATGTTCTATCAACAAACTGTAAACTTCTGCAAATGCCTTTGAGTCATTGTGTGTGACTCCCAAACTGCCAACTGTCCAGGAGATACCGGATTCCCACCATGTCGCCTGCAGCAGCCTGTAACAGGTAGGCCGTACTTTGCTTCCACAACATCAGATCAGCAGAATAGTTCTAAGTAGGTGCCTATCTTCACGATTAACTTATAATGACTTCTTAATTTATTTATCCATCCAAAAACGAAAACCTTATGCTAACTTCAAATTATCTAAAGATTGTTTAATATCGCGTAGTTGTACCAACGGTATCGTAAATCAAATGGACAACATAGACTCTGACAATAAGAGTTGGCAAGGCGCGTCCACGCATTCTGTCTGCTGTCATACGTCTTACATCGGATCCGGTTCAAACCGGATTTGCATTCATACGCCCACTCTGGCACAACATCATGTGGAAACGGTATCTGCTGACTATAAGGGCCCTATCTCACCGGGGCGCCTAGGCGACGTCACTGGCAACGTATTCAAACTATTGTATGTCAGAAGACATTGCCAAACCTTCGCCAAGTGAGTTAGCTACCTACAATACAGAATGGAAAGTTTAGATACGTTTCCAGCAACGTCGGCATGGCATCCCCGTCCGGTAGGGCTCTTAGGGACACAAAGATTTTGGCCATAAATATTTAAAAAATCGTACAAGTTTCATGCAGTTATGACATTTTACTCTGCTCTTGCATACGTAATATCTTATCTTTGACATACGTAATATCTTATCTTCCCTCATGAACAACCTATGATATTAAATATCGAATTCGTTTCACGTTTACTAAACTATCCATACTATTAATATTATGATTCGAAAGTAACTCTGTCTGTCTGTTACTTTTTCACGGGTAAACGGCTCAAAGGATCTTTATTAAAATTGGCAGGAAGGTAAATGGTATCCCGGACATACTCGTAGGCTACTTAAAAAGCGCGTGCGAAGCCGTGGGCAGAAGCTAGATGACAAAGGCTATAGATGACAATAACTTATTGTTTTTGTTGGGATTTAGAGTATTTTTGCTTCCTTGTGCATGTTATTTTAAAGTTACCTTATAATTTGAAAACTTGCCTCGGCCAGTATTTATTAGAATCAAATTGAATGAAACCCCAGTGTAAGGCTTTCTGCAACAAAAACAATTAAATTTTCCAAGTATAATCAAAGGGTTACAAGCCAAAAAACATTTGATGTTACCTACCGACATGCTGTGACATGTTCCATGAGCCGGATTACTGTAAGAAGGCTGTCATGTGCCGGTGATGAGGAGTGACGTCTGAGATGGTATCTGGAGGGACTGGCTTCTTGAGGGAATGGGGGAGAACAATTGATGCTCTTTGTACTGAATATCTTTAAACCACTCCGGCTTTAAAAAAAATCAGTCCAATCTGGATGAGGATACGTCGTTTCGTTTAAGAGTTCCTATGCCCACCTTCTGTCTTCATCATCAGACCAGCTCGATGGTACCATAACATCGAGTTGTCACCAAACTTACATAAGCAAATTTCAGTTTAATCCGTTGATGATAACTGGTCTAAAATTCAGTTACTAGATTTGTCCCACTCATACATAATAACAGGGCAAATTAATTAAAACCTTGTAAAAATAATATGAAAGAAGGACTAAACAAAATGCACTGAATTTAGTTACATAAGAACCGCTTCTATGTTTACTGAATTCAGCGCCTGAAAATCTGAGCCACAAATTATGTTTAGCGCATTCCCCGCCCAAACACAGAAGTGCAAACAACGGGGGCGCGCCGCCTACGAAAATGGTTTTTGCTCCACGTCCACATTCAAAAACTATTTTAGGTAGGTATAGTTTTAGGTCCTTATTAATAATATTAAAATAATCTACTTTGGCTTATTATGTTATCATAAATTATATAGGGGATAAATAAAGAATGAAATTGCCGATTTGTAATGAAAAATTTATATTAGTTTTTTTTTTAATTTAACATATTTATTTAATCAAAATAATTACTATTATTATCTATACATAGCTGCCATCTAATAGGAAGGTCACTTATGCCTTTGCGATAGAACTCTGGTGATCTAGGTTCGACAAACTGTGTGAAAGCATTTTGTACTGCCTCCTGGGAAGAAAACTTTTTATCTCGTAGAAAATTGTCCAAATCACGAAAAAAAAGGTAGTCTGTTGGAGCAAGGTCTGGCAAATACGGAGGGTGTCAAATGGTTTCTAATCGCAGTTCATGTAGAGGTAAAACGGTTTCTCGTGCTGTATGAGGTTCTGCTATCATTGTTTGGAGCCGAGTAGACATCTGCCGTTATTGCTTGACCAGATCGGAGAAAGCTATAGTGAATAACACCATGCTGAGACCACCAAACAGTTACCATTACCTTTTTATTGGTAAGCTTTGCTTTAGGACACTGTTGCGGCGTTTGACCTGGGATCAGCCATTGCATTTTTCGCTTACGGTTATCGCACGGAAGACCAGCGCTACGGCAGGTTCTCCCTTCCATAGCATTCGCTGAGTGTTGGCCATTTTTGTTGTTATCATAATTGATTGTTTCCTTTTTACTGTCTGAATTGTGCAACAAAATAAACAATTTTTTTTATTTTTTTTTTTAAAGAATCCACTTTTCATCACTTGTCACAGTTCGATCCAATATTCCTTCATTTCTGTATCGATTCAACAAGGCAACACAAGTCTCAACACGCGTTTCTTTCTGTAGATCAGTCAAATCATGAGGCACCCATTTTTCATATTTTTTATTTTATTGATTTGACGCAAATGAGTCACTATTCTTAGTAAGGTAACGTTAAACCATGCCGCTAATTCCTGGGTAGTTTGGCTCGGATCGGCTTCCACCATGTCTTTTAATTCATTGTTATTTACCTGTGTGGGCGGTCTTCTACATGGTTCGTTCTTCAAAGTTTCCATCACGAAAGCATTTAAACCAAAATCGCACGGTGCTATCTTTAGCAGTCCCCTCTCCAAAGCCAACATTGTTATTGCGAGCTGTTTCTGCCGCGTTAGTTCGGCGTCGGAACTCGTATTCAAAAATCACTCGAATTTTCGAAGTGTCCATCTTTCTTATCTAAGCTGAATAAAAAAACAACTGAAAGTCGATAATCGAATGTTGTACATTTTTTAAAAGAAGAACCTCATAGGTACCATGTGAAAAAAGTTTCACTCAAAAATCTCAAACCATGAAGGTTCTATGTCAATTCGATGTACCTATTACAATAAAACGGCAATTTCATACCTTAACCCCTATTTATAAGACGACCGATGTGGCGCGGCGGGCGAAAGTCCGCCTGCAATACAGGAGGTTGCGAGTTCGATTCCCGCCTTGGGACGAATGTTTGTACGATCTGCAATATTTGTTTCGGGTGTTCTGGGTATTTTCTATGTATGATAAAAAATATCTTTCTATGTAATGTATTGTATTGATACATCAGTCGTCTAGTACCCATACATAACACAAGCTCTGCTTAGCTTGGGACTAGACGATGCTGTGTGGATTGTCCGGCATTTTATTTTTAAGTTATCTCGGCCTGACTGAGATAATTTTTTAAGTATTTTATTATGAAAATATTTCATGATAAAATACTTAAAAATTTATTAAAACACGCAACAACCACACATATTAGGTGAAGCTGTAAAACAGACACCGTACACAGCGAATAGTAAGAAAACATTTAATGTAACGTCCACAAGTAATATATTATGTTATGGGATATATTTTTTTAATTGTTTTGGGAACGGAACGAATGTACAACATACGCAGTAATGTGTACTCACCTAAAGTGGATTAGTGGTAATTTGGCAACGTACCTTCTTAATGTAGCTACCGTCCATTTTCGGAAGTTAGTAATTGCCCGGGACTTTGCTTCCCATGGTCCAATAAGAATTTAAAGTCTATATACTAGCCAAACTCGATGTGAAATGTTTGCAATCAAATCATGACTTTGTGTCGTGGTTTGATTGCAAGTATTTCAAACTCGCTTGGCGTCGAGTTTCAGATATAATTGTAAGCAATATTTATTGAAGGACGGATCTCAAATAGAATAGAATAAAATAGAAAACAAATTTGTTTTTGTCACTCGAACATGTAGGAACATACAATAATAAAAAATAAAAAGATAAGTAATGTAAACTGCGTATAAAGTCGTGGCCACAGAGTGAATTTTAGGTTAAATATGGGTCATTTGTTTATAAATATTGTACATCCAATTACGTTGGAATATATAGACTAGAATATTACGTGCTACTTTTTTGAATTACAATTAAATGCAATGGATTTGTCTAAGTATACTTACCTATTTGAACGGTGAATTATGTGGAACAAATCCTTGGATCAAAACTTACTTTTAATAAGGTATTTAGTTTTCTAACTTTTTAAAGCATCTTCATAACTTAACTCGCGGACGGCTCGCGCGTTAAAAGCAATTTTATTAATTTTAGCCATCTGGGTAGCTAAGTAGATACTTCATGATTATGATTTACCATTCACCATCATCATTCCAGCCCGTTTACACCCACTTTTGAACAACATGTCTCCTCTGTAACAATACATTCCTTCGACCATAAACAATATAATCAAAGCTACGAGCATCACTGAACCTTTTATAAAATCAGTGTAAGGTTGTGTTGTGGTACGCTATAAAAAGCAACGTTATAGAAACCTTTCTTCATACGCACATTCCGCTCAATCTGGCTTTAGAAAGTTCCACACAATACCTTTGAGCTTAGCATTACGTTTTATTTGAGTATTTTCGTGAAATATCAACATGTCTGCGTCAATTTTTCCCCGCGAAGCCGCCATCCGTCACGTCTCGGGCCCTTCGTAGGTTGTCATAGAAACAGAAGGGCTCTGGACCCTTTAGGCAATAACCACCGATGAAGTATAGTGACTATTCAGAAAGGCTTCTACGATTAGGTATGTTAAGGAGAACCCTTAGTTCGGGGAGTAGGTGGTCTTATTTCTCGTAGAAAATCTGCATAATTAGCTGTATATTCTAAAAAGAACTATTTTCGTTTTGATTTAACTTGAAGTTTGACGAATTTACTGGCAAGATATTCATGTGAAAATATCTAGTACGATGTTAATAAATCGGCGACTGGGGTCGGACCCTAAAACTAAGCAGCGACGTTTGTCAACTGTCGCCGTAATAAGCCAGCGCGCGCTCAGGAGGTTAAATAAACAGGAAAGCATGAACAAGTGAATTTATTTCAGTTTTTCTTTTATTTACTCGTTTGAAGATAGCTTTTCTTTTACATATAATAAAGTATTTATGATTTTAAGTTACGTGAGTCAATTCATTTGTTTACATCTGATTGCTTCTTAATTAAAAATACCTATAATATTTTATTCGAAAATATCTTAGGACAAAAGGTTAACAAAAGAGAACTAATAACTTACTATATTCTGATGATTATACTTGTGCCTATACTAGAAAGATTAAACCCATAGAGTAAAAACATGCTGCTGTCTCAGCAAAGGGATACTATCATTCAACATTTTGTCTATTTGGGGCCAAAAACCGATCAATGCGTGCTTGAAAGCACATTATATAGTACTTTCACACAATCGCACATTTTTACACGTGATGTGTGTGTGTTTAATGTTGCAAGTGAATGGCATTTTTGATTTGATTTGATATGAATGTGTACCTATGCATCTCTGGTCTGAAATAAATGATTTATTATTATTATTATTTTCCCTAAAAAATTGGATAACTGAAGCAAAGTTTCAATTTAGCAAACATGTCATTTTTTATCACATAACGTTTTTATTACGGATGTAAGCGGGTTAACTACGAACCTTATTTGTGTTGGAAGAACACCAACGTTTTATCCCATAACGAGGGCCTTCGCTGCTTGTTGATGCTGCAGAGCGTGAGAGTCATCTTCTCGCACAGATCTCAATGTGTCGGGTGTTGGTATCCTCTGGGTGCGAGCGGGTCTAACAGTAGGTATCCACACCCAGCTCTATTCTGCTATCCAACTTCCCATAGAGATACGGCTTCCAGGTGGGTGGTAGGAGGACATCTGTCTCTGTTGAAGTTGGGCCGTCGCCGCGTCGTCCTATCTCTATCGCCTAGCGTACCTTGCAAGTAACATAAAATGTTTCCCTAGACAAGACACGGGCTTTGTTGAGCTACCAATTTTAATTTATTCCTTTTTATACCGAGAAAATAGAACAGCGCTGTATATCTCGCCAACGCAGGACTGATATATCCATTCGTAGTGTCAAAGGTTGTTTAGCTTTTGGTATAAAATATTAGGAGCAGCACGTCCATAAAAGATCCTTTTATCAAAATGGCCGCGGCCCACCCTTTCAGTGTCGGCCAAATTACTAGCTATTCCGTGGTTATGGTTCACTTCTCACACATATTTTGGTGAAACGGGTTTAGGACGCAATTACACAGCGTACGAGGGCGGGGCGTGTCAAACTAACACAAAAATATCAGTAGAACATCAGCAAGCCAATTTATAACATTCACTGAAACTATTTTTGCCACTCAGTGGCTGCATTCTGAAGACACAGATAAACCTACAACCACTAACACCCGATAGCAGCAGTCCACTGCTGGACCTAGGCCTCCTGGGTTTAGTAATCTTTGTGGTTTAGGATGAGTTGATGAATTTGGAACTTGCCAGGGTCATTGTTTTTGTGTTCGACTTAACTTAGTTCGAAGAAATAATATAACTAGTAAAGGTTTTTTATTGCCTTACTCACGCCTGCTGTGTAAAGCAACATTAGGGCAGGGATAGTTCAAATTTGTGGTGACATTGTGGAGTTTTTGCTTATGCCTGAGTGATGGCGCTTGGTTTTGTGGTGATGTAGCGGCTTGGAACCAAACAGAGGCGGTGGCTTTATTGGAAACAACTAGTTAAAAGCTTTTTGTGATTTAAACAGATTTAGCTTTAAAGTAGGCTGTGGTATTATAATCTTTGGTTAGTAGAAAAGATATTTGGCAGATATGGTGTCGTTGATCAGGTATAATGTTACTATATGAAGCCTGATATATATTTGTATTCTGTTTCCTTTTAATATGAATATCATAGAACAACGTTTTAACTCTTATTGGCTTTTTGTGTTTGTTATTTGATACAATGAAATATAATAGTTACATTTTATAATATTATATAAAAAAAACTAAACTTTCCTACCAACAACATTTTTCTAACACACTCTAAGTTTCCGCAATTTGTTAACAAACCAGTTCTGTCATCCAAAAAGGTTGAACCTCCTCACTAAATAACGTTAACAGATTTGAAACAGTCCTGGTGGACGAACAAGGGTGATGATCCATCGTGCGCGTAGGGCGGCTACTGCTCTACTGCTGATGGGCGACATTCACCGCAGGGTGGCCCTTAATCACACCGGCATTTATCACATGACAGTATATCACATACAGGAATATGTAGTTCTGGGGCTATGGATCCAGCTGTTACAGCTTCTAACTGGTTTTTGCCTTTCGTAAAATATTCTTCAATATTTTATCGTAATAAATAATAAAATAGTAAAATGAGTCGCTGCTATCATAAATTTGAAGGTAGAAGCTAAAAAGCTGATTCTGCAATATAATTTTATCATCATCTACCTAAAGTCCGATTTCACGCTCCCGAATAAGAGGCATCTAGTTTCTTGTTCTAGAAATATAGTCCTTCATAAAAGCTTTGACGAATCGTGCAAAAATTCACATAAAACCAAAGTGACCCAGACTAACCTGCGGACTACGAGTCACGCGACACCTACATGAGTCATGAGCCACCCATGAGCTATGAGTCGTGATTGTGCGCACGGATTTATTAACGGGACATTGAGGTCCGTTACAACAGCAGATTAATGGTTGTCACCGTTAAATGGCTAATAAATCTTGGGACAGAAGCATGTGCGTGTTTCCGCGTGATAACGCACAGAGGTTGGAAGGGTTAAATATAAGATGGTTAGAGAGATGTTTTTATCGCATGATTATTTTTAATTATGTGGTAGTAATTCATTAGATACAAATACAATAACTTACATAACTTACTATAATTGAAATCCTTTACTTTAAATAGTACATTATACTTTTAAAATAAACGTTTACTTTACTTTTCCATTATGTACTTTTTTAAAGTCTCAGTCAATAAACTAAACTATTTCCAATAAAAACTTAGTTCCATAGGTTTATATATACAGGATGTTTGGTATTGCGACCGACATAATTTTTCGGAGAGCTGGAGGGGTTATGGGCTACATTTATCTGATAGAATCAATGTCCTACGTGTCACGGTAGTTGAAACTTAATTGTTTTAAGATTTTTTGAAAATCACACAAAATCTCACCAGATCGTCAATCTTTTTTGTTAGTGGTTTAAATGCCACAACACTTTTTCAATGTATATTTTTTTTTAAATAAAATATTATCTGATACAAACCACTTTAAAAAAAAAGCAACGAACATTACTGTATAAAAGTATTGATATGGATCAGTTGAGCTACCTGTAGATTGTTTGCAACAGTCTGCAGTTATTTTAATTGTTTCAATTGTAAATACTAGTTATAATTTGATTGTAATTTTCTTTGTTAATAAAGGCCATTGCCCTCAAAAATCCAAATTTATTATAAAAAACTAAAGGCGATAATAGAGATTAGTTTTCTTTTAAAAAAAATTCAGTAAAGGTAATCTTTTCCAACGTTATGCTACATGAGTCATGTAGCATAACGTTGGAAAAGAGGGTCAAACTAAGATATACTTCACTGATTAAGCAGACCCTATTTATGTTTCGATCTTCTGAATGAATTTAAATCACAAAATTTTCTCAAATTGGCCCTTTCGCAATTTATGCATGCACAATACTTTGTGGAATTTCAACCACAAACAAAAAAGATAAGCCGATTTTAAGGTGAGATTTTGGGTGATTTAAAAAAATATTTAAAAATTATATCTCACAGTGTTTTTCTCTCTAGTGACACTTGGACATTGATCCTACCGGAGAAATGTAGCCCATGACTCCTCCTAACTCTTCGAAATGTAGCCCATGACTCCTCCTAACTCTTCGAAATGTAGCCCATGACTCCTCCTAACTCTTTGAAATGTAGCCCATGACTCCTCCTAACTCTTCGAAATGTAGCCTATGACTCCTCCTAACTCTTCGAAATGTAGCCCATGACTCCTCCTAACTCTTCGAAATGTAGCCTATGACTCCTCCTAACTCTTCGAAATGTAGCCCATGACTCCTCCTAACTCTTCGAAATGTAGCCTATGACTCCTCCTAACTCTTCGAAATGTAGCCCATGACTCCTCCTAACTCTTCGAAATGTAGCCTATGACTCCTCCTAACTCTTCGAAATGTAGCCCATGACTCGTCCTAACTCTTCGAAATGTAGCCTATGACTCCTCCTAACTCTTCGAAATGTAGCCCATGACTCCTCCTAACTCTTCGAAATGTAGCCTATGACTCCTCCTAACTCTTCGAAATGTAGCCTATGACTCCTCCTAACTCTTCGAAATGTAGCCCATGACTCCTCCTAACTCTTCGAAATGTAGCCTATGACTCCTCCTAACTCTTCGAAATGTAGCCCATGACTCCTCCTAACTCTTCAAAATGTAGCCCATGACTCCTCCTAACTCTTCGAAATGTAGCCCATGACTCCTCCTAACTCTTCGAAAAATAATGTCGGTAGCAATACCTAACTTTTTTACCTACTGTTAATTTTATGTAGGTATTCCAAATAATTCTGCGGAGTAAGGCCCTGGTGTCCCGTATCACCGGTTTTACAAATTTCTCTCGGGCACCTGTCTCTTACACAACAAGATCACTTCATATATTATATGTTTCATGTTTATTCATTTGTTATGTTTTTTTTGTTACCTCTTTAATTAAGCTTTGTTTGTATTATTAAGTATGTGTTGTGTATGTTTAAGTCTGTTTATAAAATAAAAGTATTTTATTCTTTTTCTTATTCTTATATAAAATTAAGCTTAATCTAAAAATTGTTAACTATTACCTTTTGTAAGAGAAAATAAATATATTATTCAATTCAATACCAAACATCCTGTATATACATATAAAGTTTTTAAATCTGACATACTAAACGAAACTAAACACACTATAGGTTCACGAAAACAATAGCTTTTCTACCATGAAGCCACTATAAACACACAATTTACTAGTTATGTTTAAAACATGTTAATTTCAGTTAATTTCTCACAACACGAGCCTGTTCGTGACACGACCCACTTGTGAGAAAACACACGGAAAACAATTGCTTTATAAAATATTTTAAGAAATAGAAAATGTGTCAAGGTGGATTTTGACATATCACCACGCTTTGCAGACAGATTGATGATCGCAGAGAAGGTGCTAAAATACACAGAAGTGTGCTGCCCTTCCTCTGTCAGGTCCACTGACTCGACTCTTACGATATCCACGGGCTGAATTCCCATCCATTCTTAGAAATCTTATTTATCTACCAAAAGCTTTATTATATTTTTCCAAAACAAAACTAAAATGTCGATTTTTTACAGTTTACAAACCAATTATCGGATATTGTATAGCCGTAGAGATAATAATAATAATACTATATCGCAAAAAGAATCGTTACAAATAATTACATAGCCATTTGTCTGACATTATGAAATAATACACTTGTGAGAATACTATCACAGAGGCAAAAAAGCGGTAACGTCCTCCCATTATTCAGCATGTTTTATTTATTCACAGCTTTTACCTATTTACAGCATCTACAGGAGTTCTGTTTGTATTTACATCCAGTGAGAGAGCGAGAAATAATCGGCTAAATGGTGTTTAACCAAGACTATGGGTGCGATTGCAGTGGGAAGCGGGAGCGTGAGCGGAATAGTTATTATTCAGTAGAGCTTTACTATCACATCGTTCGCCAAACTTCGTCTGTAAACTGTCAAAAATTCAGGTTTGGATATGGATTTACAAGCAGAATTTACGTGCCAAAACTTCGTATAGTGGAAGTTTCAATATAACAATCCTATAAAAAATATCACTTCAGGTAGGTAATAAATAAAAATAAATAAATAAAATAAAAACTTTATTTAATTTCAGTTGGTTTTAACAAAGTAGGAGTTACCTTTCTTATATTACTACTATATAACTAACATGGAGGAGGATGCTAGTGTACCCAAGTTAAACACATAATTGCATGTTTTTGTATTAATTTAATATTTGGTTCAATTTATCTAAATATGTTCTGGACTGACAGAACATATTACTACTTATACTGTATGAGGAATCAGTTTCTATTCTGAGTAGTGTAAGTTTATTTATAACTATTATAAGTACTTACATCATTAAAGTAAATTCGTATTTGGCCGTAAGTTTTGGTATTTATCATATTTATATTAATTCAGGGCTGTGGATTTAGTTTGATCAATAAATAAAAAATATACATAATAATATAAAAAAATTAGGTACAAAAATGTGTTTACTCATTTTAACAACATGAAATAACTTTCTTTAAAACTATCTTAGCAATTAAGGTGAAAGTGAAATAAAGAAGATAATGGAGTCATAGAGCACAACTACGTACATAGTAGGTACTCCGTGTGTTTAACAAGTAAGTTTTGTCTACTTCGTATTAAAACGCATGTGTAGTGAGACATTGACTCCTCGCTCTAACTAAGTATGAACTATAATGATAATTTACGAAATACTAGGTCAAATTATAAAAACCGTAACACTAAGAGAGAACAGGGAGACTGTTGGTTTAATTACCTTGTATTTCCATAACGAATGTAGGTGGTGGTTACTCAAAGAAATAAATCGCTGGAGATGGGACGAAGATACAAAAACGCAACTCTTCTGAAAAGTGTTCACTACTGTACCAATGTAAATCCGTGCATACGCGTACATTCGACTTCAGTAATGCTTTCAATACCGTCAATTTTGACATCTTGATTGCATTACTCCGATGCCTTAAGATTTCTTCTTCGGTGTTTGGCTGGTTCTCTGGCTACTTGCATGGCCGTCGACAGTGCGTACGCCGCAATGAGTCTTTCTCGTCTTGGTGTGCTACAACTGCTGGCGTGCCTCAAGATGGCGTACTATCACCTCTCCTCTTCGCAATCTTCATCAATTCTATTTCTCAAAATCTTTCCTTGTCCTACCACTTATATGCTGATGATCTACAGATTTATACCCAAGCTCCACTCAGTAATATTTCTATTGCCAAAGAAACAACAAACACAAATTTCCGTTTTAATATTACTGAATGGAGCGAACGCAACGGACTAAACTTAAACCCTTCCAAAACTCAGACGATAATGGTCGGCAGCGCTAGAACCTTATGTAATGGGTTGGACTGGTCGGCAGTTCCGCAGGTTGTTTTTAATGAGATAGCCATCCCCTTCTGTTCTGTTTGACCGCACTCTGTCGTGGGGAGCACATCTGTGCTCCCCACGACAGAGTGCGGTGGAGGTAACCAGTCGAAAGCTGCTTGCATCTGCTGGTTCTCTGGGGAGATTGTGAAACTTTCTACTCACGGCTACCAAAACTGCTCTTGCCCATTCTCTTCTTCTATACCTGTCTTTGATTATGCGGATACATGTTATTTGGATCTTACAGAGGAACATCTCAATAAACTGGAGCACCTACATAACGTGTGCATCCGATTTATCTTTGGCCTCCCTAAGTACGATTATGTGTCTGCCTACCGGGCCCTTAGAATCTGTAACTTAGTGTTACTAAGTATAATTATTTTGTAGTATGTATTAGTGTAAGTAATATTTTAGTAACCAGGTATTTTGTATACAAACTTTGAATTCCTTTATTTTCTCACAATCGTTTTGGTTCCCAGGAAGAAATCACCTTAAGCGATAAGGCCACCAGTTCCATTGCTATTCCCTATAATATGTATTATTAAGTTATATCTGTTTTATGAGGTGATGAATAAAGTGTTATCTATTTATCTACATTTACGAAACACGAGGTAAAATCCTCGACGATACGTCATCTACAAACAAAAGCCTGATTCCTTCTCTAACAATTAAGTAACATTAAGTGTGCGGAACAGTGGTAGGCGACATACAAACTACGCCAGTAACGCACACTTGGCCGGAGTGCTACTCGGTACGTTCAACGATCATGTCAGCCGCAGTGTGCTGTGCAGCATAAGTACTGTGTTACTGAGTACCTACTGTTACTGAAATTATAGAATTGCTGAGTACCCTTACAGCTGCAGTGTAGGTTTCTATACGTTTTAAGGATGTAACTTTCAAGGCCTCATTATTCTCCAGTCACACTTTGCGGTCTATATTTGTGTTGTGGACCATTCCTTTTTCAAACGAGTACACCTCGTCTCGCCGTCGTTACTTGAAATTATTTAAAAGTTAAATAGGCAGGAATGTTAAGAAGCAATGAAATCGTGGGATGATTTTTTTGATCTGGTACAGACGAAACTCTATAAATGAGAAGAGAAGTACCTACCATACTATATAGAGGTACATAGGTTAAGTTGTTGTAGTTTACATTGATCAGATATTATTAGGTTCCTGTGCTTCTCTTCAATTAAAAACTGTGTGGACTGTATAACTTTATTTCAAACTTCTTGTTTACAATTATTAGTGATGACTGACTGACTGACTTGAACAACATTTTTACTCAAAAACTGCGCTACTTATAAAGGAAATCTATTCCCGCCACCGTAACGGGGCGGGCGAGCGACGTATTTTATACATTTGGCAATTATATTTACGAACGTAAGAAAGCGACGGGGATACAAAGAAAGGGATGAAAGAGGACTGTTTTATCTTCGGTTGCGGCTCTGTCCGTCACAGTCTCCCCCGGGCGTAGATCTTCGCAGCCTTCACACCATCGGTAGGACAATGAGCCTTCTTGCAGGTCGTCTGAAGATCCCTCCTCTTGTTCGCACTTCTACGCTTCGCACCACACCGTCCGACCCCGGATGAACGCGTTCGACTTGACCTCTGGGCCAGATGTTCCTCGGTAGCGTTCCGTCTGCTATTATCACGATGTCACCTGGTTTAACATTCTTAGGTTTTCGTCTGACGTCACCACGCGGCGCTAAGGTTGGTAAGTACTCTCTGATCCATCGCGTCCAGAACATGTTAGCTAGGGCCTGAGCAGCGCGCCAAGTTCGTCTGTCGGCTTTATCGCATTCTCCCACGTAGGGCAGTCCCACTGAAGTCCCCAGCAAGAAGTGATTGGGCGTAAGGGCTTCTTGGTCTTCTGCTTCCACTGGTACGTGAGTTAGCGGCCTTGAATTGACGGTATGCTCGATCTCTGTCATTAGGGTGGCGAGTATTTCTTCTTTAGGCGCTCGTTCGGTGAGCGTTACTGCGAGAGCGTTTTTTACTGACTTAATCATTCTTTCCCAGGCTCCCCCTTGGTTCGGCGCTCCAGGATCGATATATCTCCACTCGATACGCTTCGTAAGTGCGTAATCCCTAAGGGCGGGGAGCCATTCTGTGAAAGCCCTGCTCAGCTCTGCGTCAGCTCCATGGAAGTTCGTTCCGTTGTCGGACATTATCAGGCAGGGCATTTCCCTGCGTGCTGCTATTCGTCTTATTGCCATTATAGCAGAATCCACATCTAGACTAGCGATCAGCTCTACGTGTATTGCTCTGGTCGTAAGACACGTGAATAACATTCCCCATCTTTTCTCTCGTCGTCTGCCAATCGTCACCCACATAGGGCCGAAACAGTCGACTCCACAGCGTGAGAATGGTCTCGTGTGTGTATTTAAACGTATCTGGGGCAGGTCACCTTTCACCGGCTTTTCTGGGTTGGATCTCTTAGCTTTACACCATACACATTTATACAGCATAGCTCGTACATTTGTCCGAAGGCGTAGAATCCAATACCGTTGGCGGAGGTTATTCACGATCTGTTCTCTTCCCACATGACCGTTTTTTAAATGTTCTTGGCGTATTATCAGACGCGTGATCGGGTGATTCCCATCTAAGATTGGGGGCTGTTTCATCTCATCGGGCACTGTTGCGGCGTTAATTCTTCCGTTCAAACGGATTATGTTATCTTTGATATAAACGGGATCCAGCTTATAAAGACGACTCGTGCGATCGACGTTCTGTCCTTTTGATAGTCGCGTTAGTTCATCTGTGAAGCTCTCGTTTTGGGATTCTTGTATTAGCAGGAACTCGGCCTCTTGTATATGCTTTAATTCGAGTTTCTTCGCTCGTTTTCAGCATATGTCGATGAAGGCGAGTACATACGCCACTGTTCGAACTAAACGTTCTTAGGAGGAGAAACGGGATACGTCTACTAGTGTTGACTTTTCGCTGGTGTGCGTTACCACAACTTCCTCTTCCGTGGTTTCTTCACGAGCATGTGGGAGGGGCCAGCAGTCTTCGCTTTCATGTAGGAATTGAGGTCCAGTGAACCATCGACTGTCTCGTTTCAATTCCGTATTACCCGCGCGTGTAGCGTCATCTGCTACATTCAAAGCCGTCGGTACCCATCGCCATTGGCTTGGATGGGTCAGTTCGGCTATCTCTCCCAGCCGATGTGCGACGAACGGCGTGTAGCGAACCGCGTCGTTTCTGATCCAGTGTAATACCGTTTTCGAATCGCTCCAAAATATCACTTCGGTATCCCATTGGTGACAGCGTACGATATCCGCTGCTAATCGCGCTCCGATTAGACTGGCTTGTAGCTCCATCCGTGGTATGCTTTGCGCTTTTAATGGTGCGACTTTCGCTTTTCCTGCGATTATTGAAACGCTAACGCCTTCATGGCTTGACAAGCGCCAGTATGCGACGGCTGCATACGCTTGTTCACTCGCGTCACAGAATACATGAAGTTGTCGCTGCGTTACGTCACTTCTTTGATCGTAGCATCGCGGTAATCTTAACTCGTCGATGTGTCTCAGATCAGACTGCCATTCATCGAAAGTCAATGCTTCTTCGGGTGGTAACGGATCATCCCAACCCACTTTCTTCTTCCATGATTCTTGAAGCATGATCTTAGCAGTTATCGTGTATGGGCTCAGTAAGCCTAGCGGGTCGAACAAAGACATCACTGCCCCTAAAGCTTCGCGCTTCGTCGGCGACCTTTGAGCGTTTTTTACCTCCGCGGATACTCGGTTCATTGCAGTGTTGAATCCTAGTTCGTCTGAAGTAGGTATCCATAGAATTCCCAACGCTTTCTCGTACATGTGTGTATTAGCGGCAAGCTCTTTCGGCGCACGCGCGCGGTTTTCCTCGGGTATCTCACTGAGTAGATGTTCTTTGTTGCTATTCCAGCTGGCTAATTCGAAACCGGCTTTGTTGTGCACTTCTTGCACTTCTGACATTGTTCGCGCGGCTGTTTCTTCATCGTCAAAGCTTTGTACCCAGTCATCCATGTAATGGCTGCCGGTGATAGCGTCGTACGCAAGCGGATGTGATTCCTTGAAGTCCGCCGCGTTTCGATCCCTCACGCTATGTGCCAGAAAGGGTGAACTCCGTGCTCCAAAGATCATAGACGTCATCACGTACTTCTGTGGCGGAGTGGAGCGGTCATCGCCTCGCCATAGAAAGTGTTGTGCTACTCTATCTTCAGGCCTTATCTTCACTCGAAGAAACATCTCGCGTATGTCAGCAGTGATAGCTACTGGCTTCATTCGGAAGCGAAATAGTATGCCATAGAGCGACTGCAGTAAGTCCGGTCCATCCAAAAGCGCGTCGTTGAGACAAATTCCGTTTGAACGCGCGGCTGCATCAAATACCATTCGAACTTTTCCTGGTTTGTTGGGATTCGTGACAGCAAAGTGCGGTAGGTACCACAACCGTTCCTTCCGCGGGTGATCCTCATCACACTTGGCCGCATACCCTTTATCGAATAGCTTCGTCACCTGCGCTGTGTATACGTTTTTGAACTCTGGCGATTTATCCATCTTGCGCTCTATGCCATGTAACCTGCGTACGGCCATATCGTAGCTCGGTGGCATTACTAGCTCATCGGTTGCCCACGGTAATCCCACCTCAAAACAATCGTTCTTTCGCTTGACTGTTTGCTCAAATATTTCTTTAGCGCGCTCCTCCTTAGGGTTAGGTTTCCTCTTCAAGGAGACTCCGAGAGCGTCTATGTCGAAATGTGCCTTTACGAGTTCGTTCAGCTCGTCGTCTCTTTCTGTGATACCTTGAAGTGTGCGTACATGACATATAATTTCATCGTCTCTCTCTATCGCTCTTAGAGGGGCGGTTCCATGGATTATCCAACCAACTCTGTGAGTGAGGCAGCCGGTTGATTTCGCTTGCCTGTTAGTAGTTTCCGTGTGACGATAAGATGCCAGTTGTCGGCGCCGATAAGTACGCGTGGTCTCACGTTCGAGTAGCAGACGGCCTCTGGTTCCAGCTCTCGTAAGTGCGGAAGCGTAAGAAGTTTTGTTCCGACCGAATGTTTTCCCAGGGTTAGATTCTTAACCGTCCTGGCTTTTATCTGTTGAAAGTTATTCTGATTCTGTCCACGCACTTCGATCGTTACAGTCTGGCTGCCGGGTTCCCGCTGACTTGATGTAGCTCCGATAATATTTAGCGCTCTCACTGGTCCTTTCGTTTCTAGCAGTGCGGCGATCTCTTCGTCGACTAGAGTTATCGTCGACCCTTCATCAAGCAATGCGTGAGTGTTCAGTTCTTTCCCGCTTCGGCCTCTGATCGTGATTGGACAGACCTTCAACAATATTTGCAACGTCTCCTCAGGTGCCCTCGCTGATGCTGTTAGCGCCGACTCTTCGATCTGAGCTACAGATGCTTCTTTTTTATCCTCTGGCGTGTGCAGCAACGCATGATGCGCCTGGGTGCATTCGTTAATTCCACATTTCTTGCCATTGCAGCGGAATCGTCTATGTTTGCTATGTAGACATCGAAAGCAGACTCGTGCCTCTTTTGCCCATGACCATCGTTCGCTCACGGTCATGGCTACCAGCTTCCGGCACCGTGGCGTTTGGTGGCCACCGCCGCAGCAGAGACATTCATCTTTCTTAGCTTTTGCGTCGTCCTTTTCTTCGGTTGTAGTTAGAACAGTCCCGCGGATTCGTTCATTCACACGGATTCGTTTATCACCGCGTTTCGCCCCTCCCTCGTTCGGCCGCGAGCTATTTCCGCGAGCTACAGCGGCAGAGTAGGCGTAACGTACGGCGCGATCTGCCTCCTTCATGAGAAACTTGGATAGCGTTATGATCTCCGCTTCCCTTCGGTGTCCGTGTTCCTCGGCATAGTCGCACCATCTTGTCTTCATGTATGGGGTCAGCTTTTTTGTGACTTGACGCGCCAACATGGGATTCTGCAGATATCCTCGTTCATCCAGACTTGCGATAACCGTCACTATGTTCTGAAGCTTTATCGCGAAACCATTCAACTCTGTTACGGTCGTTCCTAAACGTGGCATTCTTCTGATGTCCTCAATCGCGTCATCTATTATCATCTCTGGACGCCCGTAGCATTGTTCTAGAGTGTTCATAATCACAGATGGATCATTCGCCGTAAACAACAGTGCCGATACCGTAGTGCGTGCTTCGCCTCGCAGGCACGCTCTAAGTCTGGCTAGATTCTCCCCCGGTGAGAGCTTGAAAAGCTTCGTAGAGTCTCGCATGGCTGCTCTGAACGGTAGCCACTCCTTGGCTCCCCCGCTGAAGATAGGTAGTTCTTGCATCTGTCTTGTCGGTGGTCTATTCGATGCCATTCTCTCCAGCGCTGTTGTTAATCTATCGAAAGCGTTTTCATCTCTATGTTGTTCCGGTACTGGGGATCTCTGTCTCTGTCTTAATCCATGTGCGATTTGGTTTGCTGATGGCTGTCGTGGAGCAGTTCGTTCCTCTGAAGATGAGCGGATTCTGGTACCCATATCCATTTCTATTGGATCGTTGTATGGTCTTTGCTCCCCTCGTAAACGATGCTGTTGGAGCCACTCGTTAACGTTTCTCTCTGCAGTACAATCTTCATCTCTGTTAACGCTAACTGCATCGGTTTCTTCACGTATCCCAGCGATATCGGTGGCTAATCTCTTTTTAATAAGATTTTCTTGGATTCGAAGTTCCTTTCGGCGTATTTCTGCGAGCCGTTCTTCTGCTTCAAGCTCCGCTTGTCGGATACGCAGCGCAATGCTAGCGTTTGATTGCTGCGAACATACTGAAGGAGCGCGACTACCCGGTTGTCGTCGAGGTTCGGTCGCGCCTCGCTCGGCCATGTCCCGGGCGGTATGAACGTTCGCGGCGGGGTTGGTTGTCGTCATCATAGCATCACTAGTAATCCGTGCTTCAGGTGCAGACGGTCCGGGTTCTACTCGCGCGTCGGGGTTCGGTACGGTTGGTGCGTCGGGGTGCGTGCTGTCTGACGGCGATGCAGGGTAATCATGGTATACCCTTAGTGCGGCGGTCTTCATTCTTGTGACTGGTGGGCTTCTTGTGGTCATCTTCTTCGGCACTTGAATGCCCCTAACGGTCCCTATCAGTCCCTATCAGTCCGTCAGGAGGTGCCCGCCCCAAGGCTGACGTTCGTTCCTTCGGGAATGGATACGTTGGGATAGGAGGGGGGGGTTCCACCCAGCAGAGGGGAACACAACAAACACGGGGTGCTCGCGAATCGGCTGGAATGTCCGATCCCCTTGGGCGTGTGCCTGCAGTCTGGCGACCCGTGTCGTGTGTCCCTTACCGGCGAGGAGTGCACTTCAGCCCGCGCTGTCCTTGCGCTCTTGTTGGACTGGTGATGCCGCACAAACACCACACCGCCCGAAGGCGTTTACCCGTTGACTACTTCGTAATATCACCGTTAGGTATCCGTAAGTCAACGGGCCGCGGTAACGCGTGTTTTCAGACGTAGCACCGTTCGGTGATCTTCAGGCACCCCGTGCCCCTGGCGCAGGTCTTGACAACGATGCACGCTGCCCCGTTCGGGGTTTTTCGAACGCCCAGTGCGCCCCGACGAGTATGCACGTTGCGCCGGTTGGCGGGTTCTTTCTTCAGGTACTCCCTTACTCGACAGCCACGCCCTGTGGTCTGGCGTGGTGCGATGTGGGAAACCGCAAGGCTACACTACGCCGAGACCGCTCAAATGGACGCTGAGTCAGATCTCGGTAGCTGCCGCGGGTACCGCTCTTCTTTCTTCGACGAAGGCTGGAAACCGCCAGGCTCCACTACACCGAAACTGCACAGCCGCCGCTGGTTCCGCTCCTCTTCTTTCTTCGACGATAGCTGGAACTGCAAGGCTTCACTGCACCGAGACTGCGTAGTTGCCGCGGGTTCCTCTTCTTTCTTCGACGATAGCTGGAAACCGCCAGGCTCCACTCCACCGAAACTGCACAGCCGCCGCTGGTTCCGCTCCTCTTCTTTCTTCGACGATAGCTGGAACTGCAAGGTTTCACTGCACCGAGACTGCGTAGTTGCCGCGGGTTCCTCTGAAGGCTGGCTTCTTTTATCCGGCTCGAAGGACCAAACTATTAGGTTCCTGTGCTTCTCTTCAATTAAAAACTGTGTGGACTGTATAACTTTATTTCAAACTTCTTGTTTACAATTATTAGTGATGACTGACTGACTGACTTGAACAACATTTTTACTCAAAAACTGCGCTACTTATAAAGGAAATCTATTCCCGCCACCGTAACGGGGCGGGCGAGCGACGTATTTTATACATTTGGCAATTATATTTACGAACGTAAGAAAGCGACGGGGATACAAAGAAAGGGATGAAAGAGGACTGTTTTATCTTCGGTTGCGGCTCTGTCCGTCACAGATATCATTACATCTCGCGCCGCCATATGAATCGCATTTTATAAATGCGAAAGTTTGTATGAATGATTATAATGCTTGTTACTTATTCACGCCAAAACTACTGAATGTATCCGGTTGATGGCGGTTATGTAGATCTGGACCTGGAGTAACATACTAGACTAACGTTCATCCCGTTATCTTCTTCTACAAAACTCCTAGTGAGTTGCATAAAATATCTGAAAATAATTTCAAACGAATTGTCAAAACCTTCCTGTGCAAAAAGGCTTACTATAAAGTTATCTAGAGAATAAAAAAGCTTGGTACGGGTTTCGCTCCAACTCGAAAAATAACAACTAACAGGCTAAAGGTTACATCGTCGCTTCTTTACCTACCACTACATCTAAATACCGAAGCGACAGAAATCAAAAATATCACTATATTTCCATGTCAGTGTTTAATTTTAAGAATTTTACCTTTTCTAAGTGTACATTTATTGTATTTATGAAAATAAAGAGTTTTTGATTCTTGATTCTTCTTCTTGATTCGCGGAAGCAACGGAAACTAAGCCGCTATAAAAATATGCTAAAATTCCAGTAAGTACAATGTTGTTATTATATTTGTATAAACTCGTATTTATTTATACAAAGCTGTTGCAATTTATAGCGTCATAAATCCTTAGTAAGGTTTATCTAGACACTAGGTTCTCTTAATATAATAATTATATAAGCAAACATCGGGAAGTCGTGCGGTAGGCAGTCACGCACACAAGTACAGTGACATCACCGTCCTTAGCATGGCTCGAGGTTGATAAATAACTTATAGAAAGATATTTAAGCCCTGCAACCATAACCCATTCCGATTCAATCTCTCAATTACTGAAGAGCCCTTTGACTAAAACGAAAGGCTTTGACTCATTGTTTGATTTTCAGATATTTCGTGGATACTCGCAGATTACGCCGAGTCCCGCTGTTGACTGATCTCGCTATAATGGAGCGAGATTGTTGACTCTGCTGACAAAGGAACTTTTATTAGGTTAGATGAGTTACTTGTTCGTTTAATGCTGATTTATAGACTGCGATGACAAGCTACATGCGGATGTCTCATTTTAGTACGATGAGGAACAAACGCTCTGAGAAATGCGATATTATCTATGCAGGTAATTTGACATGCAAATATACTACACCTTGGAAATACCTTACGAATCCGGCGCTTGCCAGCTGACATCACACTAATGTTATAAATGCAAAACTTTGGATGAATAGATTTTATTGTATTGTATTTTCTTTATTAATCAAAACTTATTATATTTATAAAAGACGTTTAACCTTAGAAGGTTTGTCTAGTGTCGACAGTTACAGCGTGTTGCCACACATTTGGCATTAAGTTATAGATAAAAAATAAAATTATTATCATAAACATACAGTCTACCTAACCTTGTCAGCGATATAAAAACATATCATATAAAAACATAATTCTTCTAAAAACATATCATCTAAAAACCAAAGCACCAATACACAGTGGATGTTTGTTACTTTTTACCACCAAACCTTGTCAAAAATTATACATAGGGTTATAGTATTATAAAATCTATGGTATTTGTGTAGCTCTTGACCTTGAATTAACATAGGCTACGTTTTAACCCATAAAATATTAGTTTCGATGGGAAAGAAATACCTTTGAAATGTTTCCATAGAAACAACGCGTGCGAAGCCACGGGCAGAAACTAGTTTAGTTTATAATCGAATGCAACAGACCTATCATGTTAGGTGCCCTATGTTGATCCCTATCATGTTAGGTGCCCTATGTTGAGTACCTACGAGTAGTAATAACTTCTAAACTAGCCTTCGCAAGAGTTGTAAAGCACCACCACCAAGTTTAGTGGAAGCAACAATATCCAACGAGTCTTCCACATTGCGCTGCCAATTTTAGAAACTTTTATTCTCGAAAGTTCTAGGTTCCATCAAAGAGTAAACTGTATTAGTAAGTTCTTTGTTCGCTGCATAGCTAACCTACTGAACCACCGTACGAAAGGATTGTTGCGAAGTAGCTACGCGAAGGAACGGGATGGAATCGAACCCACTCTGTCTAATGATCTTTGAAATTAAAACGCCGTTTTGCTTCGGAATTCGCTGAAGTTTTTGTAGAACGTTGGCAGAGATGGTTTTTGGAATGTGTTCTATTTGTTTTGGATTTGACTACTTTTGTACTTTTGTACGATTTTCTTAGAATCAACTACGTGGAGTAGCTGAATGCATATTCATTCGAACCAAACGGGAGCTAAAGAAAATAAATAACAGAAATTTATTCTTCTAAAGCCACAGCCCCACTGCTGCTAAGCACGTGTGTCTAGCTTCACTTTGCAAGAAAATGTATGTGATAACATCCACTGCAACCCACGGACACGATACGCACGAATGCGAGATTTGAAATACGAATAGGTACGTTATCGCTGCACGCGTGGTTTGCTCGAATATAAATAAATAAATATTGCTGAACAATCATCTAGCCCTAAACTAAGCAGATCTTATATTATGGGTACTAGATGACTGATATACTTAATACAATAAATTACATAGATATATATTTTTTATTATACATAGAAAATACCCAGAACACCCGGAACATATATTTGCAGATCGTACAAACATTTTTCCCAAGGCGGGAATCGAACCCGCAACCTCCTGCGTCACAGGCAGACCTTCGCCCGCCGCACCACATCGGCCGTCATTATGGTTCATGGCATTGACAACGCTGTCAACGCCATGCACGCGGTACACGCTTTACCTTCTCATTTTCGTATCAAAACTATGCTGCGCTACAGATTTACATTGCAATGGGTTAATTTTCATGTATAGTGAGTACTGCAGTGGAAACGTAGACTCACGTTGTCAATCAAACGAACTCACGCAGCTAAAATGCACCACGTGGCAGTGCACAGCGTGCGCCGCAGTGGGCCAGTGGCTTGAGATCAGGTATAAGTATTACAGATGAACAGAAATAGTATTTCAGTATTTTGTAGGTAACTGCCGAGGTGACCCATGTACCTACTCGAAAGTTCTTAGGAAATATATATCGGTCTAAGCCTAGACTACCAAGCAGACCGTGAACAGACGAATGCGAAAAGTTCAAAAGTTTTCAATATGTTAGTTTATGCGACCTGTATACATTCGAACTTCATAAATCTATGAAATAAATGTAAAATCTATGAAACAAACTGAGGAGAATTGTTTTAGACTTTTTGTATTGTTTTCTACTAAAATACGAACGATCGATTTGAGTTAGGTATTGGTGTAGTATGATAGAGCAAAATTTTTCTGCGTCAACTAAGAAACGGATCGTTAGATTCGAATCTAGACTAAGGTTTGGAATCGAAATGGTTTTGCGGATAGTTGTAAGTTGTGCTTTATGGTCAAACGCTCTTATTACATTTTCACAGTAATCAGGCTTAAAATTTACCTACATAAAAAAACCGGCTAAGAGCGAGTGAACACGCACTCGGGGGGTTCCGTACCATTGAACATAACAATAAACCAATTCGTTTTGTTATATAAGCAATGCTTTACACACACTATCAAAATTTAAATTGTCTACCTATTACGGTTCAACAGACAAATACAAAGTGAAAATAATTAAAATATTTTTTTGGTATGGGAGCTCCCTTTAATTTTGATATGTATTTTATTTTTAATATTTGAGATATAGCAGCAAGAGAAATATGTACACACTCTATAAAAATTTCAACTACCTATCTACCTCTTACGGTTCATGAGCTACAGCCCGCTGACAGATGGACGGACGAAGGACGGACAGCGGAGCTGTCTGTCCGTCCTCAGTAATAGGGTCCCGTTTTCACCCTTCGGGTACGGAACCCTAACAAAACAAAAAGTAAACCAAACCCGATCCGATAAATACCTAAGCATTTAAAAATAATCGAAGCAAACCCATTACTGAAAAATTAGAGAAATCAACTTATAAATTCCGCAAACAACAAAGTTGCGAGTTCCCGAGCTGTCAGCGCCAGCGAGCGAGCGCCTACTTCGCTAACTGATAGATAAGATCAACGAAACACGATCAACCTGAGTGCTTAATTGAGTTTATACCTCTACATTATAAAAACGGAAAAGTTTACGTTTACTATCGCTTACTTGTTAAAGTGTACTAACAAAATGCAGCAAGTCACTCAAAACATTCGAAATCTAAAATCGAGGTCGTATGAAAGTTTTGGATCGCTGTCATACTATGTAATTCCTCTCCGTATACTGTAGTGGCGGCAAGGCGCTAAATGTTTACAAAGAAACTAAAGTTATTTATAGGTTTCGTAAATGCAAAACTCATCCAAAGGCCTCTGCGCCTTTTTCTTTGAGAGACGGACGGCCGGGACGCCTGTAATCGACTATGTTTCTCGTTTTGTGCTGTGATATGCTGCAATACAAACTTGTACCTACAGTTTCAAATAAACTAAAACTTTAACCGGATTTTTTGTTTGATAGTGTACTAAATTTTAAACCACAATGAAAATTAAGACATAACTAGATTATTACTATCAACTCTTGCCATCCCAAGGTTGGGCTAAGCTGAGGTCTCTTTCGTTCTCCTTAAAATAATAAATGTAAACAAGATCCGTCAAGTGCGAGTGCAATTCGCGCGCCGAGGGTTTCGAGTTCGAACGTTTGTCAATTATACAAATGCACCGGTTAGAGACTTCGCTATGAATACCTAAAAATAGTAGATACCAAGCTACATTTCAGATGGATAGCTCAGCTAACTTCGGAGATTAGGGTAATGGTCAACTTTTCCACTTAAATATTTCAAGAACTATGTAATCTACAGAAATTTCAAAAACTGTTTTGAGATGTACAACCCTATACCTTTCATTTCTCACTCAGTGAGGTGGGCCCCTTTTTTGAAAATGATTTTCCCTTTTTGACAATTTTTTAGGTTGTACAATAAAATAAATATATTGGTTTGATCAGACATTGACACAGGGGGTTAATAACTGTTCAGTTTTATCATATTAATGGGTCTTGAGCCACTCGGAGACAACATACCTTCTTGCATTTATTCATATGATAATTTAATAATTCAATCAAATGTTAGAGCCAAAGCTATATACCTATATATTATTAATAAGAGATCCTTGTGTTTGAAACGAGCCCTGCATGCCAATCGGTACGTTTTCAAGCAGCAGTTTATATTCATTATGTCAAAGAAAGCAGCTAAAAAGTCTGAAACAGTTTGATTTTAAATAACGCTCCATTCAGCTCATTTTAATTTCCTTTGAAAGGAAACTGCGTTAAAACATAACAGAAAAAGCACTATCGAGCTGTTCACTTTGCGATACAGAAGGTACAAAATGGACTCTTACACTTTTTTTAAACGATTTTAAAATATCGGGAAGGAAACACATTTCAGCAGCAAGAAGTTTTATGGATTTGAAAGGCACATCGTAATGAATGATTTCATCCTGGCATTATATAAGTACTTTTATAGTCCGTCGATCAGCGGCTGATCATGCATGTTAATAACATGATCAAATCTCTTATCAACGTCAATCCGGCTAGAAAAAAAAGTATTTAACAAGATAGCATTGAATAATAAATCCATCAATATACGGACAACCGGCCGCAAATCCCTCTAAAATGGTAAGAGTAATGACATAACCACATTTCGCAAAACTATTAACAATCATGCGGTCACAAAGTCATCAACCAACGTTGCGAACAAGCGCAATAATACTTTCCCAGAATAGCCCTCCCCCACATCTAATATTAACACAACAGGAAAAGGCCAACCCTACTCAGGTATCAAACCCCCGAACCCCAATTGTAGCAATTTGAAATTCTATCAATTACCTGCCATTTGAATTTCAAAGTAAGTTCAATCAGCCTACCGTTAAATTGAAAAACAACCTTGTACTTTCTGGTGAATGCATAATGGAGCTCTTGATCCGACAATAAGCCGAACTGATCCTTTGATTTGCATAGTCTGCCAACAGTGGCCTTACTGAGTTTGTGCTACTGAACCCGGATTAGGAAGAAAGACGACCTCCATTGCGTAGTGGCCGAGTTAGCCTGTTTTCATTATATTGCTTTCCGATAAAGGTTTTTTTTTTGCAATAACTACCGATGTTGTGTGTTCATAGTGTAATAATAAATATTGGCGAATTGACGACCGATGTGGCGCGGCGGGCGAAGGTCCGCCTGCGCAGGAGGCGCAGGAGGCTGCGGGTTCGATTCCTGCCTTGCGACAAATGTTTGTATGATCTGCAAATATTTGTTCCGGGTTTTCTGGGTATTTTGTATGTATAATAAAAAAAATATATCTATGTAATGTATTGTATTAAGTTTATCAGTCATCTAGTACCTACAACACAAGCTCTGCATAGCTTAGGGCTAGATGATGTTGTGTGGGGTATCCAGCTTATTATATAAATTTATTTACTATTATTTATTTCAGGCATCTCAATATCTTGAAGATGCCTTAAAAAGAAAAGGAAAAAACATTTTTGAAGGTATTCAATACCTTCAAACACACTAAACTCACTGAACTGAGGTACCTTACAGACACACTGAATTACATATTGCGGCGACGTGTACGTATCTAGAGGTACATAAATGTCACGCAATCACGGATTCAGCGACGTACGCAGTGAGTAGCGACCACTATATCATTATTGGATCCATCTGCCAACCGTCCGAGCCCAAAAAGCGTAGAGCGTACAATAAAATCACAGCGCATACAGAACTAGCAGAGCCTGTAATTTGCATACCGCTGTTAGTTAAGCAAAGGGCAGCCTGGGCCGGCGCGGCGTGAGTTACGATCACAACAATAAGGCGGATTGCCCCGATTGATGAATTTACTGACAGGGTTGTTGTGTTTCGGTTATGTTAATCATAAAATATATTTTGTACGTACTGTGAGTTTAATAATACATTTCAGTTTACTTTACGTCGCAGCGAAGCGTGACCGGAGAGCTGGTGGGTATCAGGCGCAACGCATTACAGCGTTGCCATGCAGCGGGGCAATGCAGCCAGCATCTTGGAGACGCTTTCGACTGGTATTGATATGGATCAGTTGAGCTACCTGTAGATTGTTTGCAACAGTCTGCAGTGAGCTTAATTGTTTCAATTGTCAATACCTACTATTTGAATTTTTTATTTGATTGTAATTTTCTTTGTTAATAAAGGATGTTTGTTTTTTATTAGTATATATACGTATTTTCGGCCTACATAAACTTAGGCGGGCAGCCAATGGAGCGTAAGCCTTTAGTTAGCGTATTAAAGCACCTTCGTAGGAAGCCTTTGCCAGCATTAGTAATCTTTGATTCGTGTAAATCAAAAATCAAAAAGACGAGAGTTATGAAATCCTAAACAAACATTGCCGCTGGCGGCACAGCCAACTAATTCAAGCTTGAACCCTTTTTCAAGGCAGCTAGAAGGCAATTTGCAAACTCGTCAAACGTCACTCCATAACACATCCAACTTCCGTCCGATGATTGATGCTGCGGAGCACAATTGATTGACCTTTCGGTCAGTTATGGTACTTATACGTTCACATCGACGACGGGGGAAAGTTTGAAGTGGTTCAGCCGATACCGTGGGCGTTTGCTTTAGGGAATTAACTTACTTTTATTACTTATTTCTTGTGCCATTTGTTTGCGACTGTCGGGTACTGTCGACGTCACTTCAAGAACTTTTTGGCGTTGATTGTACAAGTCCCAAGATGAGTTATTTTATAGAGCTTTGTTTTTATTGTTTGGTAGCTAGTGCAAGTCGGTAAGTTTTCGAACCAGTAAACTTAAAAAGCTTATAAATAGAATGAAAGTTTCTTTTACACTTTTCAAATTACTTGACACAAGTTATTGTGTAATAGGTGCGATCTTCTAAATTCCATTATCCAAAAACATCTGAAATGAAACCAGCAAAACTATCTCACAGAGCTGTGTGGTGGGTGTGCCACAGATAACAGTGGCTAGTATGAGTATGCACAATACCAAAATGGAATAAGTTTTCGTTTATAACCGCTGACTTGTCAAAGTTGTACCTACTGCTAAAATTCAACAAATCACTTAAAATCATTCGAAAACTACAAACGAGTTCGTATGAAGCTACGTATCGTATATGGATCGCTGTCATACTACGAAAGTAGTTCCACTCAGTATCCGGTAGGGGCGCTGCAAAGCGCTAAGTTTGCGGAAGGAATCGAAAACTTTTATAGTTTTCGTAAACTATGTAAAACTCACGCTATCCGGCCTAAAGAACTTCGCTTTCAGTTTCATCAGGTCCTTACAACTTACATAGGTATATATCCTTATAACATTTCAAGGGCCGGCCCGTGTTCGCATGTATTAACGTACACATGAGCACTCACATCGCATCGGGTGAAATGTATGAATAAAAAATAGTTGGGGAAGACCCTCGTCCGTATGATGGATGGAGCGGCTGATGGATCCACCCCACGGCTTGTTTACTCTAATTAGTACGGTAGTTGCGGTGGGAGATGGATATGGTTGTGGAAGATATTTCCTGAGATGAGGAAAAAATGCATAATGATCCTGATTAGGTAAATAACATCATGGTAAGAAATCATAAACAAATATCTCTATGTAGTAAGGTGCATCGGGGTAAGATCGTACTGGGTTAAGAACGGATAAATCTAATAACTCCCTAATCCAGGGTGCTTTTTTTGTAACATAGTCGGCAACGCCATTTTGTCGAGCCCCTCTCATCAGTTGCCGTCAGTCGCTAGGCCGATGGACGTGTGATATTTTTTGTAAAAATGGAGAAGGTACGTAAAGTGTGATTTTTTCAAGATCCTATTTTACCCCATCGACTTTATGTTTCAAATTCTAGTATAACTGCTGTGTTTTTTACAAGTTTTATATCATAGCCATCTACAAGCTATTTGTTAACTAATTTCAGTGTATTAGACACCCTAAAACCGTCTGTGAACTGAAATCCGATCTTTCCCCATTCAAATGTTAATGGGTAAAGTTCGGATGGATTTCGTCCGTCCTTTCCCACTCAAACTTTTTAAGAACATACATGCGTATAAAATTAGTAGGAACCTACCTGACCCTGGCCTTGTAAGTATGCATAATGGGGAACTTAAATAATATTAATTTTATAAATTACTAGCTTTCACACGTGACTTCGTCTGCATTTACTAACTTCAAGAGTATTTTAGAGACTAAATTCTTCCCCATTATAATTATTATTTATCTCCTTGCAAGATTTTACTAACTTCCGCTCAGCCGTAGTCTTGGAAAGATGAGTAGTTGGTTAAGTATGGATTAGTTACTATCAATTTTAATAAATGCGAAAGTAACTCAGGTTGCATGGCACGCGTTTAACTTATGCGCACCATTGAGCTGATGTTTGTTCTTCAGATGATTGTTTTTTATTTAAGAGTTATTATCATGCCTAGAAACTACAAAAGAAAAACTCTGCTGGCAACTTCATACACACAAAAGGACATACAAGTACTAAAAGTAAAGTAAGTAGGTAAATAAATAAATAAATAAGTGTAGGAACGTCTTGTCAAACCTTGGTTGGCGTAAAGTTTGAGAAACCTAGAAACTTGAATATTTTTGCTAAAAAAAATATGTTTTTAGCTCTAAAACATGACATATTAACAATTATATCAAAAAATAGGTATTAAAATAGGTAGGTATTTTGTAACATCCTTATGGTTTTCTAAAAAAGCATCCGTTCTTACCCCGATGCACCTTACCATAGTTAGATCAAAATAACGTAATATATACTTACCAAACATCGAGGTAGGATTCTATCTCGATGTTACCAAATGATCGTTCATTTTGAACGACGCGACAGCAGATGAGGCGCGGCGGGTGAGGGTCCGCCTGCGACGCAGGGGATTGCGGGTTCGATTCCCGCCTTGCGACAAATGTTTTTACTATCTGCAAATATTTGTTTTGGGTGTTCTGGATTTTTCTGTGTAATACAAAAATATCTATTTATGTAACGTATTGTATTAAGTATATCATCATCTAGTACCCATAACACACGCTCTGCTTAGCTTAGGGCTAGGTGATGCTGTGTGGATTGTTCCGCATTATTATTATGAATTTTGATTTACTTTTTGTCTGAATCTGTTACGTAAACAAACCTCTTATCTTCCAGCAATAGCTAAGAGTCAGAGTGAGACGAAACACTGCTAAGTTAAGAGTCAGAGTGAGACGAAACACTGCTAAGCTAAGAGTCAGAGTGAGACGAAACACTGCTAAGCTAAGAGTCAGAGTGAGACGAAACACTGCTAAGCTAAGAGTCAGAGTGAGACGAAACACTGCTAAGCTAAGAGTCAGAGTGAGACGAAACACTGCTAAGCAACTGTTTCCGTAACTATCAAAAAAACTAAACAGTTACAGAGAAGGACATTGCATAGAACCTTTTCACATATAAAACTCTGCAGAATGTTCGGTAGGTATTTTTGGCAAAATCCACAGGTATTGTAAAATTTTTAGATAGAAAATACATCTCTTTGATATTCATTTCACCGCGTTTTATCTACTTTTTGTATCTGCGGCGGCCATTCAGCTACGTATGTACGTACCTACTGCGGAACTGTACCAATGCGGTTGGGGATCCGCAATCTAAAATAGTAAAGTAGGTTTATTTTAGTGGCGCTAAAACAAATAACACAATTTGTTTCCATAGATACTCGTCCTATTATAGAGTTCATTTATTCAAAGACATTTCATTCAATACAAAGCCTAATTTAAAACCTAATGTTCATATTGTGTACAGAAATAAGTTCAAAGATCAGAAAAATTTTTTTGTCCTTCATATAAATAAGTTTCATCGGAACTCTACCTCCACGTTACTCACACTTGTCACTTTATGAAGCTATAGCTGTGCCGGCCGCTCACCGCCCGTTATTGAATATTGCACGGCAGGTTTACGCCAGACAACACAGCTCCTAGAGAACAGCTGGACAATACAGATGGTGCACTTTAGTACTTTGTCATATCCACTTTGACAGGGTGCTAAAGTGCAGTCGACTATCAACTGCGGTATACACCACTGTCTAGTCTTTTGATGCTGCCTGAAAGAATAGGTACAAAAATCTTAGAAGGAAGCGAAACGTCTGGGAAAATATCGATCTCGATGAGCAGACGTAGGTACCATTAACAAAAACGGAACGGAAAATCTGCTCCCGCTTGAACTCTCGCTGTACAACGAATATATAGATTAAATGATTTAAAGGATAAAAATATTGGTATTTGTCTTATTTATTTAGTATTTATAAAATAAACAGTATAAATAAATAAAATAAATAAATAAATAAATAATGCTGGACAATCCACACAGCATCATCTAGCCCCAAAGTAAGCAGAGCTTGTGTTATGGGTACTAGATGACTGATAAACTTAATACAATATATAACATAGATAGATATTTTTTATTATATATAGAAAATACCCAGAACACCCGGAACAAATATTTGCAGATCGTACAAACATTTGTCCCAAGGCGGGAATCGAACCCGCAACCTTCTGCGTCGCAGGCGGACCTTCGCCCGCCGCGCCACATCGGTCGTCAAACATAATTGACATTTAACATTTGTCATAATTAGACAATGAATCGTATAATCTCAATAAACATGGTTTGTCAATTAAATTGAGTTACGGTCAGGAGGTACTGCAGTACCTACTGAACGTACCTCGTACATGTACTGTACTATGTAATATTAACTAGTAGATTGAACCAAGTGACTAGATATTAGTCAGTTTGTAGTTGACTGTTCGGTGGTCAGGAGCGAAGTGAAGTGAAGTGGTCTCGTTCCTCGCCCGACACGATGGCTCGGGCTGGATCGGCTCAGCTCAGTCGCTCTGGATCGAGTCGAATGCGAGGCTCGTTCGGCTCGGTCGGAGAATTGGCTCGCGACCGAACTGGCGCGCTTTGTTCACGTCACTCGGTGATAGAGGGAAAAGAAACGAGAGCGACATGTAGGTGTCAATGTGGTAATGTCTTTCTGGAAAGTTCTACTGACCATGCACAGGTTGACATGCAAGGCTGAGAGTGAACTAGCCGTCTCTATCTACGTCAGTGACACCCCGGTCTGTGAAATAGCTCGCCCGCGTCACACCGCGTCCATCGCATCGCCAGTTTGCTTTAATTAATTAATACCATACCTACTAGAAACAAATCCAATTCCGCGAATATAAATAAACTAATTTATGAGATTTCACTCGCGTTTTTGCGGTTACAAGTAAGCTTAGGTACATGTCCTTAAACAATCCACCTCCCTGTCGAATTTCATCAAGAACTAAGTCTTGAAAGGTAACAAACAGACTGACATACCTGCCAACTTATGTTATATATATATATATGTATGTATATAGTATAAAGGTATGGATAAATAATTCATTTTCACAGCATCAAATATTTGCTTTGCTTCTTGTTCAGTAGGTAAATATCTGAAATCACGTTATGTAAACAAAACATTATTTAACATTATTATATAAACATTATATTCGATAGTTATAATAGTTAGGTTACAAATTCTTCGAAACATTGAAATATTACACAAACCTAGTTGATTTAGTCAACCACCAGTGGCAAGAGACGCCCTCCGCGTGTTTGGATGAGTAGATATGGTAACAGCAGACATAAAACTGTACAAAAAGACGGAACACACGTGCAAGTAAGCTCGTTCCAACTGGACTGCGCAAACCTACAAACAAACAATTAGTTTCTGCCCGCGGCTTCGTACGCGTTGCTTCTATGGGAACATTTAAGGTTATTTCTATCCCATGGGAACTGACTTATGGGATAACGGACATGTTTGATTCCAGGCTTAGAGAAATCGTGAATCTGTACAAAGTTCCAGCTCGATCCGTTCAGTAATTGTGTCGTGAAGAGGTAACAATCATCTAAACATTTATCCAAACTTTCACATTTATAATAATTAATAATTTTACTGGACTGAAGCGCGGCTTGAGAAACCAGCCGCACGCTCAAGTAAACGCGTGCAAGCTAAAATTGCCCCAATCTTCAGCATGTCAACGATTGCAGAAGCTTCGCTTCCGGGCCTGTGCGAGCTACCGTCTTGCAGTCCACACGCACGCTCTTACCTGCGCAGACTGGTTTGTGCAGGCATGCTCGTAGGTAAGTCGGAGTGTGTGGCCCGGCCATAAGACCAGGTAGCGAGTATACCTAGATTGCGATATGACTAAATCTCGATTAGACTAGTCTTAAAGTCCTAATCTTAAAGTCTACCTACAATTCTGCATCTTTAGGTAGTAGTGCGTGATTACTACCGACGACGTAGATTCTGATTCATTTATTTACTTAAGGCTAGATGTTGCTGTGGGGATAGTCCAGCGTAATTTAATTATTTTTGTAAAATTATGTTATGTATAATTTATGCAGTACCACAGTTACAACACTAACACTACATAATCTTTCCACTGCACAGTCACGCAAATTATTAACTTGACAAATAGCTGATAACGCCGCCCCGGGGGGTGATCTCTCATCCGTCCCCGGGGCAGCGCCGTTATTCATACGCACGTTATTCGTTATTGTTTGCTTTCAATTTACTGCGCACTGGCTAATTGGCTTTACCTTTGCAGAATGTTTTTACTTACAAATACAAAAATGCTTTATTGTACACCAAAAAGACAACATTACAAAGATACATTACATAAGATAAGTACAATGGGCGGCCTTGTCGCTTAGAAACGATCTCTACCAGGCAACCTTTGGATGGAAAAAATTGTGAATTTAAGAAAGGCAGGGGGTGTACCAAATATGATATAAAATAAATATTAACATAACATTACAATTACCTAAAAACAATGGATAGATAAATATAATCAATTTGTAAAATATATAAACGTACAAAAATATACTACATAAATAAATAAATAATAACTTTTCTGAAAGGAAAAATCTGGAAATACCCCATGACACGAGCTTTCAAAACTGACAAGGATAGTATTTTTCTAAAGGATTCTGGAAGTGCATTCCACAGCCTTTTGACCTGGATGGAGAAGGATTTGTCGTAGAAACTACTTCTTACTTGTGCTAGGTTTACAACGTTGCGGGTTCGATTCCCGCTCGGGACATCTGTATGTAGGATCTGCAGATCTGTATGTAGGTTCCGGGTGTTCTGGATGTTTTCTGTGTATAGTAAAAAAATAAATATCTATGTGTAATATATCAGCTATCTGGTACCCATAACACAAGCTGTGCTTAGCTTGGGGCTAGATGATGCTGTGTGAATAGGCCAAAATTATTTATTTATTTCAATGATTTACGGTAAACATTGTTCACGATTCTAAATGGTAAGACACCGGTACGTCGGTAATTCCGATAGCGACTATAAAAAAAACAAAATAACCAAGAAAAAAAACTGTCTATAAAATTCTAAACGATAAAATTACAAATATTTTGTTATTTCGTTCACACAGTACCTACATAGTATATCTTGAACTATATTTTGAAGCCTCCTTTTGAGTATATAATACTATAACTGGAGGAGGTTACCAATACTATTTCAAGGAGGTTTCGCTCTTCCTGAATTACATTACCCACAATTTAACAGAAAATGTAACTTTAGAAACTTCTATATTTTGGCTAGGCTGATCGCTAAGATATCTCTCACACTTGACTATAAAGGAAACCAACGTGTTTATAAAATATAATTCCTGTGTCGCAGCTTATTATACGGCACGAAGACGTATCGCCGACGCCACGTAAACGCATTACGTTGGGCGTAAAGACATCGCGTACTTTTTACATTGTGTACGGAAGGTGTTTATTTAACACGTTTAGCTTATAAAGCCTTCCTTATAAATGTTCATAACGGAGAAATGAATGGGTTTTGTTACCAAATAATAAGTTCAGTGTGGTGCCGGCTTACAATTTGCACCACCGCACCGTAACTAAGTGTGCGGGTCACTTATGAGGCGACTAAGGGATATCAACCGGGGGCGGGCAGCAGCGCCTCTTGAACAGATCCACCTGGGGATTATGGTATGATAATAGCCAATATGGTGCTAACCAGGGGAGGCCGATGTGAAGTAACACATTGTTAAGAGTGATCACTTTTGAATCTTGTTTAGTAATATTTTTCAACAAATGATGCTAGTCAAGATGACTCTGCCAAGCAGAAAAAGCTATACTACTTTTTACTTTTTATACTAGCTTCTTCCCCTCCGGTTCATTACAACTTAAGCTCAAAATGTCAAGCTAATCAATATGACTGAATCTCATGTCTGAAATTGAAATGGCGTGCTTTTCATAACAACTGAAGATCAATACTAACTTTTTCCTAAAATGTTCTAGTGTCAATCCTCAACCCGCGGTTTGCGATTTCTGTTTCATTACATAAATTTCAGAAACATCTATTTATCTAAACGTCCGTTCAAACTTTGGCTTTAATAATATTGGTGTGCAGAGTCGGTTTCCACCAAAGCAGTCAGTTATCTAGTACCCAACCCAAACATGTCATAAGCTCTGCTTAGTTTGGGCCGAGGTGTGAATTGTCCAGCATCGTCATATGAACCCACAAACGTTCACTGCTGGAGGCAGAATGCAATTTACTAACTTTAATTTACTTTACTGCATTTTTACATTATGTTTCGTACACTCTGAAAAGTATAATTAGGTTTTTTCATTTAAATTTTCACTTTTATTTTTAGTTAAGGGTTTCTTATTTTTTGCTTAAAGGCACACGTGTACAAATTTAAAAGGAGTAGCTCTGGATCCTGAAATACAGCCTGAGCTAGTTTAAGCCCAGATTCAATATTATACTGAAACACTGTAATTGTGTCCAATAAAAGATTTTTATGTTAAATGTTTAAGAATTAGGCCATACGACGACGCTAGGAACACCACCACTCCTAAGCCGCCTCCATCCATAGACTCTGTGCGACTGCTAAACATCGTCGGTTCATCCAGTGGAAGGTCTCCAAGCCGTCAACAAACACTCCGTTTCGCGTTACCCATTACATCCAAATAACCTTACAACTTACCTCGTTATAATGTTAGTTTAAATGTACACAACATTGCAACATAGAAGCGCCCTCGTGTTGTACATTAAACGTGAGCTAATCAACTTCGTTTGAAGTTCATTCCTTGAACGCATGAGTTCACTTTGATCTAGGAACTGCCACGTTGTTTCCTCTCATCTGAGTTGTATAATAATTGTGGTTTACTTAGACACCTTGCGTTGTCGCGTGTAACAGCCATAGGTTGCCTTTTCATCTCGACTCATTTTACTATTCTTTGAATTGAATTAATGAAATTCATGAATACTCCTTGCTTCACAACCACAATAATTCATAGCTAGGTACCTACACATAGTCCGTTTGTACTCGTTCTCTCGTTCAGGTTCTCGATTAAGTTTTGGCTGAAAACCTGTGTTTTGCTTTTAAGCAAAAAAAAAATCACTGAGTCATGGCCATATTTGTCACGCTGCAGCACACACAAACTTACCTAAATTATGTTGTTTCTAAGTACTTTTTTTTTTAACACGGCAATGGAATTAATTAACAAAGAAAATTACAATCAAGTAATAAAAAAAAATTAGAACTAGCTATTTACATTTGAAACAATTAAGCTAACTGCATTGATGGTTTGCAACAGTCGCAAACAATCTACAGGTAGCTCAACTGATCTATATATATCAATACCAGTCGGAAGCGTCCTCAAGACGCTGGCTGCATTGCCCCGCTGTATGGCAATGCTGATGGGTAGTTCCCATCTGATCACGCTGGAATCAATCACGTTGCATCCGATCACGGCAAACGGCGCCAAACAGTTATATCCGATCACGCCATACAAATCTCGAGTTACGCGTCGCTTCTTAGTACTTACTTTTTAAAAATATTCGTTTGATTATTTAAACCGATTGTGCTTATGTTTAAAATTGTATGTGTGTCTGTAGTACCAAATATTTTTTTATCTACCTATCTATCATCTATCTAATTCCACTAAAGGATCACGATCACTTTAAGGAATTATGGTTACTACCCATGTATTGCAGCACACTTATGTCCCGAGCTGAACATATACGAGTATGTACCTTCCCAAAACTAGAGAGGTATTCTCATAATCCCAGAGAGGTGTTAAAACTAAACAGAAAGAAGATGCTACTCTTCCTCTGATAGATTCCCTTATTCGGCTCTTAAGACATACTTTATAGAAAAAAGTAATAAATGTTGTAAAGTCATTTACCTGATTTTTTTCCATTTCTAATATGGTATTATTAAAAAGAAATACCTAACGTACACAAATTATTAATGGATATCAAGACAAAACACGGCTTTTAAACGTCTAGATACGACGACTAAAACTCCATTCTAGAATACATTATCTACTTCTACCTACAGATTCGTTTGGTACAAAAATACCATAAGAAAATTATGTTATCGGAACAACCCAACTCTCCCTTTTAAGAAATTAGTTTTCAAACTGCTAAGTTATTATAACCTAACGAAGAAACTTCGCACATGTTTCCTATGAAACATAATGGAGTCTACTACACACTAGTCGCCATCACGCCGACATAGCTCGCCGACACAACCCGTGGACTTAAGGTTGTCGTCAGAGGCGAACTGCTACCGCTCAGCACAAAAATGTGCATACAATATGGGCTTTAACCCGTAAAATTTAGATGCCTTTCATACTGAGGCCATCAGATGACAGACTGCTCGCGGGCTACTTGTTTGAAGCTTGTGAGAAGCCATTTTGTCCATTTTGTCCAATGTATTTAAAGTGAGTCTATAATTAAATGCAAATTTTTGTGCTGCGTGGTAGCAGTATTGGATTAATACTGCAGGGCTTAAGTCGGGAAAATGTCAGCTACCGCTCACATTCCAAGTTGAATGAAAACTGTCGGCGACCTGCAATATTCGAAGACCGAAATGCCACCACAAATCGCAGGCCAGAAATGTCGCCGATATGGCTATAATGTGGATATAATGTGGCTTTGTCGGCGAGCTGGCGACTTCGGTGTATAGACTCTATCATAAACTTGGCACATTTTGGATCGCAGGCAGTTTGTTTCCTCGTAACTAACCTGAAGGTAGTGGTAATCAGCTAATGACAATTTACAATATCGGTCGGTAACATATGTACCTGACATCAACGTTCATGGACGATCCTGGAAGGATTAGGCAATGGCTGCGGGCCATATAATGATATACTCAATCCATTCTTAGGAAGTTATCATTTATTAAAAACTAGTTTCTGCCCGCGGCTTTGCACACCTTATTAAAATTTCTGCTCTATCTGTTCAGTAGTTTCGGCGTGAAAAAGCATAAAACATACATCCACACCCATCATAACTTATATATAAGTGTGTTACACTTTTATCCCGAATGTTTACCTTTAGCCAATATTAACGCTTGCCACGGGGTATAAAGTCGTAATAGTATAGCAAAATCAATTTTGGTAAGGAAAAATAAAAGAAAATAATTTTATTATTTCTATGCTTCTTGGTACACTGCATTATACAAATTATATATCAAATGAAAGCTTTTTTTTCCTATTTGAATATAAACATTATTGTTATGTAATTAGCGTAAATAGGCAAAATTAACAAAATGTAATTTACAGTATATATAATTAAACTGAAGAGCAATAGCATTTTACAGTACCACACACACATGCATCACACAAACACACACAACACACAAACATACATTCTAGGTACACTGTACACCTAACACAATTTTACAAACTCACTGGCTCTCATGTTCATACCAGAATGGTCAATTTAATTAATTAAATTATAAATTTTGCATGTTAATTTTAATCAATTACAATCTTATTAAAAAAAAAAAAAAAAAAAAAAATATTTATAAGTATGTACTACAATTTCCAGTGTTCTGAAATCGTATCTGTCAAACGCACTCATGGATCTCAAGATACAAGCATTCTTGCTTAGTTTGAGTTCCACTGGCACTCTACTTATTGCATGTGTTTTTAGTAAATAAACGATTTATTATTATTATTATTATTATTATTATATTATTATTATTATTTTAGGATTGTTTCACTGTTTGAACATAATTACGAACGACACAGTGCCCGCACATTGCGAACGTAATATTGATGAATGTCTAGTTCGTTATAAGTTATTACCACTCTTTTCGCGGAATGATTCTGAGAACCTTATTTATTTATTTATTTAATTTTAAGGAAGGCCTACAGCTTATATTAATACAAAATACTTAACAAGAACCTGGCAACAATAAATCTAATAAATGGCCTTCGCGGCTAAATGACAGTGTGAATATTAAATACGCTATGCATTCATACAGTTTAGAAAAGAAAAAGCTAAGTTAAACAGTCTTCAAAATTAGCGTAAGGAGATTCCAGTGAAGAGAACTAAATAAAACTTTCTTAGAAACTTAAATTAATTGTCTTATTTAAATGACTTAACTAAAGTACCTTTAAAACAATAAAACAAAAAAGAACAAACCCTCCCACTTATAAACCTCTCTCAACACTAAGCAATAGCTAAGAGTCGTTTGTTTTATCATGTTGAATGAGTGAGGAAAAGCACACTAAGCAATAGCTAAGGGTCGTTTGTTTTATCATGTTGAATGAGTGAGGAAAAGCACACTAAGCAATAGCTAAGAGTCGTTTGTTTTATCATGTTGAATGAGTGAGGAAAAGCACTGCTCTGCTGCTGCTGTGAAAAGCTCCGCCATGTTAAAAGATTTTTATAAGAGAAAACTAATGTAAATTTACAACAAATAACCTAATATTCATTATCATTAAAGAATAGACGGCAGCCGCCTTGCCGAATGCACACTCGAGCAATGCAGGTCAATGTTATCGTTATCTTGACAAACTTTATTCAGATCCGTGCACGCTCTAACTATAAACGAGTTTTGTCTATAATTGGTGTTAGTAAATGGAACTTTAAAGGGTGGACTATAATACCGCACACGCTTAGACACTTTAAACGTAGGGAACGGTTAAAATAAATTTAAACGTTCCCTACGTTTAAATTGATTTTGCTGAGCAGCTCTGGACAGTCAATGGAGTTATTTAATATTTTTGAGAGAAATGTTGTGTCGTCTATGTCGCGTCTAGTAGATAGTGGTAGGAGGTGGAACCGCTTGCAAATGCACAAGTAACTATCAGAATGATATGGGATATGAAGTTTGAAACATAAGAATTTGATGAATATATTTTGGATTCGCTCCACTCGTGAAATATAGATGTCGTACAACGGATTCTATATTTGACTTTCGTACTCCAAAATACTACGGACAAAGGTGAAATAGAGTTTTTTAACGTTTTGGCTTTTTTAAATCCAGTAGAACTTCTCATAATAAAACCTAATGCTTTATTAGCTTTTTTTATAACGTGAGAAATGTGATCATCAAATAGTCGTTTAGAATCATGTACGACACCTAGATCCCGTGTAGTATGAGTGTGCTGCAGGGTTTGATTTTTAAGAGTGTAAGACGAGGACGTGGTAAGATTTATACGGAAATAATTATAAGGTAATACGTTATGTTTTGCTGCATCCTGAGCTTTTGACTCCAAACTGTCGTATTCACTTTTATGGTTATTTTGTAGAATTACAATCTAAACTAAAACTATCTTGATGACTGTTGGGTTTTATTTCAGGAAAGTAAAATTATGTAAACAAGTAGTACCTACTGAGATAGTGTACAAAATAATTTCCATTTGATAAACACCATCCACGTGTTTTATCCTATTAAAAGGTTTTCGAAAAGTTCTGAAAAAATTACGCTTGTAGTATACATCATATAAGGATTTCAAAAATTAGAATACAATAAAACAGTCATAATAGTTCTTTACGACTTTGTTCACATGTTACTTGATGACGTCCAAGATTTATTCCATAGAAAACTTTCTACATAAGGTAAGGTTCTATTATACTATGTACTTAAGAAAGAAGGTCAGAAGCTCCGAACCATCAGCAAAGCCGTCTGGCAGCTCCATGAGTAAAAGCGAAAACTTCCGAACGTCTACTAAATTAGTTCTGATTAAATTCATCGCGGGCCTCCGACGTACCTATACCTAGGTTTATTACAGACGAGCAGTTTGCTTCAAAACAGGTTGTGGCTTGACTCATTATGTGATAACGATAACAACAAGTCCGTAGTTTATTTAAAAAATTCTCCAGACGTCAAATACCTCAGGATTAACGTCAAAGTTGCTTATAACTTATCAGAAGACTAATTATAGCTGTTCAGTTTTATCATAGTATAACTGGGTTCTGTCAGCCAAGATGACAAGAACGTTCCGGCGCAGGCTTTACTAGAATTAAGTTATATCTCGACGCGAATAAAATTACTGTGTATTTAGTGGAATTACAAATTTACCCGTAAAATAGCTCTTGGCTTACGTGCCCTCAACCAAACAGCAATATTTTTTCTTCCGCTTGGCTGCTCCAAACGTTTACACCAAGCCTTGTTCGCCCTCCACACCGTCACTTGGGGCCCAGCTAAATACCCGACGGGCTCGAAGGACCATTGTGTAATATGCTTTGTGAGGGTCCACGCAGGTGAAATTGGCTCAGATTACTTCTTCGGGTATTCTTACGTGACGTCTTATAACCGAGTCTTTATAGGTTCTCGGAATTTTCTGCGAATTTCGTAGGTAAGGTTTGGGTTATGTATATATTTTTAGTTTGTTATTGGTACTTTTATTTGAAGTGGGTGTGAATTGTGATGTCTTAGTAAAAAGGTAAAATAAGTAATGCTGCAACTTCACACACATCTAGAGGTTGTCGGCAGTTCGTACACTTGACCCTTAAAAAAATATTTTGAGATTCCCTACATTGATTGTCTGCTTGTACACTCCTTCTTTAAGGTTGAAATTTGCACAGAAAAATATACAATTCTTGGCAAAAGAGTTATTTTTTTTAATACAGACAACTATAAACTAATAGTAATCATCATCATCTTATTTCTTCCCTTATCCCTGTTGGTGGGATCGGCACAGAAGATGAATAAATAATAATTATAAAAGTAATAATATACCTACGTACAAATTTAAACAGTAAAATTTGTAAGCATGATACTTTATAATTACTTTATTATAGGTATTTAAACCAACACAAATGTATTATGTCAGTAATCCTTACCCTAATTTGATCTTTTAAAAGGGTAATACGGCAGATTATAAAAGAAAGAAGCATACAGAACGAGACAATAATTATAGTTTTACCTACAGCGCGGCTAACATTGAATATAAAGTGAATAGCCAATCAGAGCACAGGTAAGTAGGCACCCAAGTTTTGCACAGGAACATGAATTCAAGAAGGATTGTTTATAGTGTAAAAGTGTCCTCGCGGTAGTTAACCACAAATTAATATAGGAGACGACCGCAATACTCCTCAAAAAGACTAGGTATGTGACACCTTCAAAAAAAAATTAACGTTTTTTATTACGCACGGGTTACAAATACACGAAAAAAAAATTGCGATGGAAGTGTTTTGTGAACTTCGTGATAAATTTCGTGAAGGAATCCTGGTTTATGACAGCATGGATGAAGAAATTCTTTTAATATTGCACCAATAATAAAAAAAATAAAAAAAAGTAAAAAATAAATAATGCTGGACAATCCACACAATATCATCTAGCCCTTTTTTTTTTTTTTTTTTTTTTTTCGATGGGAAAATGCTGTTTACGCATTACCTCTAGCCTGAGGAGGGCTAGAGGGGTATGTTGGGCTCTCCACTAAGCTACTAACAGTGTTAGTAGTTAGTGATATACCAACTAAAAACCCATCGATACTTCCTCTCTCACCTTAGTGCCAGAGCGTCGTCAAACCACTCGTCACCAGACGATTCGTTTGACGGCACACTGGCACTTGACACGGTTGCGGGTTCCCGGTTGGATTCGACCGCTACCCTGTCGGTGATCGTCCGTCTTGGACGGATCCTTCTTGTTGGCCCTTGAAAGGGCGAGGCATGTCCTGGAGTATTTAGGGCGTCCCCCTCCGTTAGAGGCCTGTGCAATGCTGGGGTGGTTGTCCTCGTACCATCACCCAGCTGGTCTCCATCGAGCGGAAGAAGGCGATGGAATTGCCGTCGCCTCCTTCCGGTCCTCCGCCGGCGGAGCGGCTCAGCTTGAGGGTTTTCCTCCCTGATTCGCTCCGCTGCTTCCTTCTGAGAAACGACATCTTCGCAGAAGGAAACCATGGCTTCCCAGGCTCTTTCGCTGTCAAGCATGGCATTCACTAAGCTTGGCAGCGAGAGGTCCTGACCAACTACTCTTTCCAGCGCCTGACGCTGCAACGACCAAGCACTACACTCCTTAAGGGTATGTTGTGCTGTATCCTCGAGGGCGCTGCAATGATGACAGGTAGGAGTTGCCTCTCTTTTAGCCACGCGGTGTAGGTACTGCCCAAAACAACCATGTCCAGTCAGTACTTGCACCAGTCGGAACGTAAGAGCACCATATTTCCGGTGCACCCACTCTCCCAAGACAGGACGTAAGGCGTCAATAGTCCACCGGCCATAGCGAGCGGACTCCAGTTCTTCGACCCACTCTTGGATAGCGATCTCCCTCGCTTGTTCCCGCTCATACTGGATCTCCTGAGGAGCCAGTCGGTGCCCTTGCGCCTGTTCCTCCTTTTTGTGCTCGTGCAACTTTGCAAGCACCCTTCCTTCTAGATCCCATGGTAGAAATCCCGCGAGTGTACAGGCAGCCCCATACGAATATCATCTAGCCCTAAGCTAAGCAGAGCTTGTGTTTTGGGTAGTAGATGACTGATATACTTAATACAATATATTATATAGATTGATATTTTTTATTATACATAGAAAATACCCAGAACACGGAAAAAATATTTGTATATCGTACAATCATATGTCCCAAGGCGGGAATCGTACCCGCAACCTCCTGCATCGCAGGCGGACCTTCGTCCGCCGCGCCACATCGGTCGTCGAGTTAATTACAAATGGCAACAAAAACTAAAAAACTAAACAACCAACCACTACAAACAATAATTTAATTTATTATATTATTATAGAAAACATATTTGTACTTTGTGTACTTATCATGGAAAATATCCTGTTATTGTTTATCAACACTAGTTTCTTTCGTATAGAAAACACTTTTTACTTTGACTGTCTAGGTAGCCAGTGTACAAACTGCCCCAAAAACTTTGTAATTTGCATAACAAAAGAATGTACGAACTGCCGACAACCCTTTTTAGCTCTCAAAATAAAATAGCTTGAGTTATAGGAACCAGTGGGCGGACTTGTTTAAATAATTATAGAGTAAATGTTATTATTAGACCTTACAAACATTTTTCTCCTGGCGGAAGTCGAACCTTACGTTCCGCATCTCAGGAGGACCTTCAGCCACAGCGTCATTAAGTTCGTCAATGGGACTTTGCACCTTTTAACAAATCAAGTCGCGAATGTATTTTGGCGGACTTTCTCCCATAGGTGGTCCACAGAAATCTTCAGTTCAGTGTGAGACTAACAGTTTAAATTCAAAGATCCTAGTAGACTTTTAAATTTCTACAAAGATTTACGGTGGTAAATCTTTGTAGAAACCTAAAGGGTGCTTTAGGGTAGTAGAATCTACCTCAAAACTACCCTTCTCTACAAGTGTAGAAAATCCTTCTTTATAGACTTCCAAAAGTTCCAAGCAACAAACAAACTAAACAATACTATTCACAGGTTTTCTCTGGAGGAGCGACTCATCCACAGATTTCTGCCCGCGTCGGGGGAGCGATTGAACATTGTCGACTACTTCCAACTCAACCATAACTCAATAATGCGTCTTTCAATATATGTTGTTCTCATAACTGGCTTGGTGAGAATACTTTTTTTGAACTGGATGCTAAAGCTGACAGTCAACCGTGAAATGCGCCTCTAAAACACTAGCTTCTGCCTGCGGCTTCGCACGCGCTTTTTCGGGATAAAAGTAGCCTATGTCCTTTCTCGGGATACCTATGGCAAATTCGGCTACCTCCCTGCCAAATTTAACTAAGCTACTTTTTTTTGTTTAAAGCACCAAAATAAGTAATTGCAAACATAATTATGATGCAATACTAGTACGTATAACTGCGTAAACGGGGGGAAAATAACCTAAATGCTTAGGTTTTAAACATGCACACGGTAACAGCACGGTTGACGTGAAGTCATGTACTAGCCCCAAGCCGTGAAACTGCAAACGTATGCTTAAGAAAAGGACCTACTACCTTCCTAATTGGCATGGCACAGGGCCAGCGACCGAATAGATGTGTGTCTGTGGTGTGCACTTTATATGTAGGTACCAAGAAGAACATCCATATGTGTTTATTGAAACAACAGCATCAGTGCAAAGTTGTAGCTTGCATAATCCCTCAGTCACCAGTGCAACAATGCGGGCAAGCTTGCAAACTTGATACAAACTTCGACGGAACATTCCAGAACGTTGGCAAATAATACATTTTTAGTTTCAGTTTCAGCTTCAAATCGTTTATTGTAAGTAAGTAATTTACATAGTGAACTTACTCGTATGTAAACACATATTTTTACTATGCCATTAGGTTCAATAAATTATATACTATATGACGTGTGTGTGTAGTGACAGGAGGGGGAGGAGGAGAGGGGAGGTACTTCATTTTATCGGATCTGGGAAGTGCATTAGATTTTGTATTCTTGCTACGGAAAAGGCACATTATTGTGTTGGAAAGGTCACGGATGAAAATTACTGCATGAAGTTAGTTTCAAGTTTGTGTGTAGGTACATTTCCAGGAAAATGATTGAACATAATTCTTGAAACGATTGAAAGTTACGCTTTTTCTGAGTGCTGCAGCTCATAATTTAGTATTTAATAGTAGAAAGCCAAGAAGTGTTCACAAAGTTTATATAAAAGAGCGTGGCGGCGTTATGAGGTAAGTAATCGTTCGCGTTTTCTGATCTATCTCAAGCTCGAGCTCAGCCGTCTGGGGAGCGATCCTCGAGTATCGACACTTCAAGGTAACTTTCAGCGAGTTATATGTAAGTATTGCCCCGGGAGCTCTAGGAATAACAGAAAATTGCGATGAAAAGTTTCTACTTTCGGATTGAGAAATATTTGGACTGATTTAAGGCTTAACAGAAGAACCAACCAATTTATCATCATCATCATCAACCTATCTTAGTCCATTGCTGGACATAAGCCACCCCCAAGGAGCGCCATAGCGCCCTGTCTTCAGCTTGCCGCATCCAGCATCTGCCTGCAGTCTTTCGCAGATCGTCATCCCACCTGGCCGGAAAACGTCCACACTACGTTTGGCGAGTCGCGGTCTCCCCTCGAGAACACGTTTACCCCAGCGGTTGTCGGTTCTTTGCGAGATATGGCCAGCCCACTGCCACTTCAGCTTGCTAATTCTCTGAGCTATGTCAATAACTTTGGTTCTCTGTTGGATGTATTCGTTACGAATCCTATCCTTCAGAGAAACTCCGAGCATAAATCTTTCCATAGCTCGCTGAACGACTTTGAACCAATTTATGTATAACGTTTATTAACACTTTTGTTTTAGCGTGGACTTTTTGACGCATCTCGCAACATTAAATAACTTGTGAAAATGTTTCTATGCAAGCTATTTTATTAAGCGCGCTGAAAAATTCTCTCAAAAATACAAAAATATTTAGTCCAGTACACGGGGAGACTAACTTAATTAGCCAAATGAAGTAATTCCTATACCAACTAAATGCGAAGACAAATGCGTCGTTGCTGTGCACATGTGCTATTTTCTGAAATACTCGGTTTATACGGTTTTGTGTACGTACAGTCAACGTAAAGCTCTGGGAGTTTTAGCTTTCTGGAAAAGTAAAGTACTCATGTAAAAGCTGGTCACCTCTGTGAGTAAAGGCATATGAGCGGCAAGAGAGGTGTGAACCAAAATACTGGCCGTTGTCACAGCCTTACAAAATATAAACGCGTGCTCGAGGACATTATGTTTTTCGAACCTTGACCGTATTGTTTTTGATTCCCTCTCACTTCTTGCATATCGCCATAGTGATCAGCCTGCTTAACTACTGCGATTTAGTTTTCAAATTATGTTGGTAGGTAACCATTAGTTTCTGGTTACCACATAACGAGTACGACAGTTTTGAACGTTCCTGAGTTTAGTCGCGACCGGTTATCCGGCAACGTATCGTACGGCGTCCGGTCCGGACCCGGTCCATAACCGAGTAATAGCGAGGCGACCCGATACTGTCGCGATACAAAATGCATTTAGATTTTCAGTGCATATTTATATTCAATAGTAAAATTCAATTTTGAATCTATTTTATACAAGCGTGTTCATTTTGTATGAACTTTGAGTATGTTTGTATTCGCCGTGAGTTTTGGGTATTGCGTAAAACATGTTTGGTCGAACGCCAATTTTACTAGGTATAGGTAGGTACTGACTATTCAATTGATTGTGTAAGCGTTATAAACTACATAGTTGAATGATTTTGTAGATATTTAATAAAAAAGATCTAGATAAAAGATCTGGCAGAGAATTAAGTTGATTTTCCTCACAACTTCAAATCCTTCCACTTTACTAAGCCTCCCTGCAGGCTTGTAAGACAGGCCTGGTAGGTAATGCTGTTCATTCTGTCCTATTACAAATACTATCTAGGCCTCCGGTTATTTTCGCCCAGAAATGGGTCAGAGCAGATTTTTAGCAAGCTGATACACCGAACATTAATTTTATAGCGAGACTTGACTCGCTTAGGCTTCTACAGAATGTCAAAAATATCAAACAAATGTTGTCTTTTTTTTAAATTTGATTATAATAAACATTATTTACATACTTATGCTACAGCTAACATAAACCGTTGATCGGTTTGTCCGTCAGCCTCAGTCTCTATGGTAAGTACATATATTAACTAATGAATACAACAACTCGTACACTTATCATAGGCTAATAAATACAATATGCACCCACCGCAGCGCAGCGCGCAGGTCAGAAACTGAATGTAGGTGTGTATGTGTGAATATATGTATGTGTAATGTTTGTAATGCCTTGTCCCACAGGTAGACGGTTCGTTAAAGTTATAGATAACTATGGTATTAATAGAAATCAATCTCTATAAACATCGTGATCGTGAAGGTTCAAACTCATAATGTACACAATAGGTACGAGAGGGATGTTACAATTAGCCTGTAACTTCCCACTGTTGGGCAAAGGCCTCCCCTGATTAATTTTCTTCATTTGGAAAATTGATTGAAAAACTATTCGCTGAAAAGGATTTGGTGCAAACATTATGATATACATATGATGACATCACACCCTTAAATTTTTGACGACTAACATTGATAAAAGCTTGTATAGCGAAACCTTTTTTTAACTAAATCAATTAAGATGGAAAAAGTTAATGTTATAAAATGGAAAAAAATATGGCTATAACTTTAATACCAAGCATTTATACTTTAACAGTTTTAGGAGATCCAAAACGTTGAGTTTTTACTAAAGTTTTTTTACTTTTAGATAACGCTCGATGTTCACCTACATACGTGATAGGATTAGCTTAACCTTTGAAGCGTCTACCAGATTTTCGAAGAAATCCCTTAGAGCGTCGCGGTTTTTTAGAAAGCAGAAAGAAATTTTACCCTTGTTGACAAAAACGATCATAACTTTGCAAATTTTCATACGATTGTTATGTTGCATACATTTTTGAAATGACAGATATTGTAGATTCTGTATGAAATAAAGAAATGCATCCAACTCGCCTTGTTATTCATGTTATCCTGGCATAAATCTAAAATTCACAACATGAACACCAGACATCCATTATGTATTTCACTTTTACCAAGAATACTAAACAATTATCACTGAAATAACAATCACAATCACACTATATAAACAAGTAATACAACTTGTAACAGTACTAAACATCCACTGCACTTATAACATCGAATAAATCGAAAGATAAACATAGAGCAAAACGATTGAACGCCGCCATCGCGCGATACTGTCCGTCAGTGCGCCCGGTACCGTCAACTCAAAAATCTAAATGCAAAACGATTGAACGCCGCCATCGCGCGATACTGTCCGTCAGTGCGCCCGGTACCGTCAACTCAAAAATCTAAATGCAAAACGATTGAACGCCGCCATCGCGCGATACTGTCCGTCAGTGCGCCCGGTACCGTCAATTCAAAAATCTAAATGCAAAACGATTGAACGCCGCCATCGCGCGATACTGTCCGTCAGTGCGCCCGGTACCGTCAACTCAAAAATCTAAATGCAAAACGATTGAACGCCGCCATCGCGCGATACTGTCCGTCACTGCACCCGGTACCGTCAACTCAAAAATCTAAATGCAAAACGATTGAATGCCGCCATCGCGCGATACTGTCCGTCAGTGCGCCCGGTACCGTCAACTCAAAAATCTAAATGCAAAATGATTGAACGCCGCCATAGCGCGATACTGTCCGTCAGTGCGCCCGGTACCGTGAACTCAAAAATCTAAATGCAAAACGATTGAACGCCGCCATCGCGCGATACTGTCCGTCAGTGCGCCCGGTACCGGCAATTCAAAAATCTAAATGCAAAACGATTGAACGCCGCCATCGCGCGATACTGTCCGTTAGTGCGCCCGGTACCGTCAACTCAAAAATCTAAATGCAAAACGATTGAACGCCGCCATAGCGCGATACTGTCCGTCAGTGCGCCCGGTACCGTCAACTCAAAAATCTAAATGCAAAACGATTGAACGCCGCCATCGCGCGATACTGTCCGTCAGTGCGCCCGGTACCGTCAATTCAAAAATCTAAATGCAAAAACACAAAGTGAGTGTTGCAACCTAGTTTTTTTTTAAGTTATTATGTTTATCTCGCTCGATAATGTTAGTCATGAATTGGTTTTGTATTCATTTTTAAAATTACATAAATATTTAAGATTATTATATCAGAATTGTTTAAGCACAATATGCTTGACAAAAGTGAAAAAGTATTTTTTTTTATCATGACGTTATAAGTTTTTATACATAGGTATATACATAGGTAGGTATTGCTTCTACATCGCAATATTATGTGAAGAACAATCCAATCCAATAGGATATTATAAAACATCTGAAACAAAAATAAAAAAAAACATTGATATATCTAGCAATACCAACAAACTTATAAAGCTTCTCAAAATAAATAACTATGTGGCACACTTTATCTTAGTACGGAGATTTACGTTCAAATTATTTGGCTGACGGTACTTTGAACCGGGCTTGTTGTTGGGGTATGTTTACGAACAAGAATTATCGAAAAGTTTTATGTTTTATCACAAGATTTTGGTATACATGTAAAGCCAATGAATTTTTCTAACAGCTCAAGTAAAAATATAAAAAGAGTAATCAAATTTAGAGTGAGAAAAAGTATTTTGTTTATGACGGCATCTTTTTCGCAGCCTGACTTTTTCACTTTACCCACTTTTTTCAAATGAAAAAAGACAAGTACCCCTATATCTTGTACCACCATAATAAACTACAGATATTTTCCAGTAATTCTATATATAACACAAAACATTTACTTACGTTGTTGCTTCTTCATCCATCGTTACAAAATTGCACTATCACTCGACAATCACAAATTTTTCAAGTAGCACGGTAACACGTTCGTTCGTGTGAAACTTGTCAATTTCTCATTTTCGCCCAATGAGCGGGTCCTAAACCAGTTGCATAATCGTATTGGCTGTAAAATTACGCGTCTAATGATATACAGCATGCTATTGGTTAGGTTTGAGAAAACGGCTAATTTGTCATAGACAAAATGACAATCAGTCAAGAGCGCCGACGTCGGCGCTTGGGCGCTCAACGGAAGTTTTTGGAGAGCGCCGACGTCGGCGCTCTCGAGGCTGGAGAGGTTAAGCCTCATCTGTCAATGGAGTTCACATTGTGCTGCTCACTGTGGTGCTCTCCATCGAATCCTCCGGTGTCAATTTATTGATATTTTTTTTCACTCATTTGTAGTTTTGTTGTAGAAGCGTATACAACGGTGTCGATACTTAAATTTACGATACTGACAGTCAGTCAGTCAGTCAGCCAGCCAGCCAACCAGCCACCAGTCAGTCAGTCAGTCGGTCGGTGTCGGTCGGTCGGTCGGTCGGTCTGTTGGTCGGTCGGTCGGTGGGTCGGTCGGTCAGTCAGTCAGTCATTTAATGTACCCTAATGTTATTTTATCCAGCAGCATTTTGCCTATAATTTTTAATCATGACCAAATTAGATGGCTCCTTAAATTAGGTAAACGTTTCTAATTATAGCTAAAATGTAATGCAAAGAATAGGGTTACAGCTATTATAACTAAGTCGAGTTTTTTAGATCGGTCATCCTAGTTTTAAACCTGCCAGTCTAATTTTTGAAACATAGAATAGCTTTCGTCTATTTAACATTCCTAAGTAAAAACTGTAGCTAATTTTAGCTAAATCTAAACCAACAGAATCGGCAGCATTGCTCTGGTATTTCAATTATTTATGTCGCTTACTTTTCTTTTCTTACAATGTAGGTCATAATTTATTTTTGTATGATCATTATAACTGGCATTGTAATGTGTTTTGTGTGTTAAATAAATAAATAAAATATGATGGGCTAATGAATGAATGTTACAGATAGTTCAGCTGGTTTACTTCTGTTAGGTTTGGTAACAGTGGTAACTGTTGGTGTTTTGTTGCAGATCTCCCTGTGTTCGTGGGCCCGGGGTGCAACGTGACGGCCGCCGTGGGGCGCGACGCCGCGCTCACCTGCCGCGTCGACAACTTGCAGACCTTCAAGGTAATCAGGATCATCATCATAACAGCCCACAAACAAACGTACACTGTTGGACTTAGACCCCCCAACGATACATTTAGGCGTCCCGAGCCGCCTTATCCATGGTCTCTCTGTCACATGTCGTCGTCGGTTGAGTCCCAACACTCTTTTCATAACATCTCTTCATCTCACATATGTGTTAAACTTTGTTTTATTGTCCGCATGCATGCTTTGTAGCCCACAAATAATGAATGAACGCTCGAAGACGCACTTGAGATATTAACATCGTGTTGCGCGTAAACTATTACCTGTACACATTGACAATAAAATTTAAATACCTACCACGCATTGATAGTATGGCCACAGTATAAATAAAACATTATAATGTAGGCTGTGGTATCGCCGTGGCGCTCGCGGCGTAAGAATCGACCCCTTCAACTCGACCCGTCGATGTCGTAAGAGCCCACTTAGGAAATCTACCCGAGGAAGGGCAGTAACTTTCTTCTTTGTATTTTAAACACTTCCACCGCCTTCAGTAAATATACCTGCATAGCGTATTTAGAGATTCTAGCAAATCCCACTCTTTTGGGGGAGGCGTTTAACAGTGGGCGTTTGTGTGCTTTTGAAAAGAAATATATTATAAGTTCTTGCTAGTTCAATTTAAAAATACAATTTATACTACACCTGCTCGGAAAGTGACTTATTCCTTTTCCAGACTTGAGCTAGAAAGTACGTCATTGCAGGCGTACTAGAATGCTGGTCGAAAAACTCTATGGCATTCATTTCTCATGCTGGGGCCACACTACCAGGAAATGCCGTTAATTATCGCGATGTTGGACGTTGAAAGTTGGTGTGGCCACGACGTCTCGCGATAATTTTACAACGGCATTCACATTGCCGTTTGACGTTAGGCGATAGATCGAGTGGCGGTACATCAAAGAAACATCGCGAGAACTATTGCGTTGAGGCGACCACACTATAGCGTTAATTATCGCGTTAGTTACCGCGAGATTTATTGCGATGATAGGCATTGCCAGTGACCGGTAGTGTGGCCCCAGCAACACGCGTTTGCCGGGAGAGAATAATGTATGGAAATCCATTTCTAACGTTTTATGTCTTTTTTAATATTCTGAAATTTTAGCCATATGCTATGGTTATTTTCAATAAAGTTTAAACTACAAAAAGGTTTTACTCCGAGTCCGCCATATAATATCGGCCTCTTCCGTTCTCGGAACAGTTATTCAAAAAAAGAACCAATTGCCTGAGGCATGCGCGAAAGTTTCTTCGAAATTAACATTTGAGTTAGGTAATTTTATTTATTCCACAGAATGTCGTCGAGTGAAAGTGAAGATTTTATGACACCGCCAGTAATAAAAGTAACTGCTCAAGCAGTGATTGAGAACCTATTACCCGAGAAATACAGAAATAAATAAAACAAGTTTTATGAAGATTTCGTTTATTGGAGAAACGAGAAGAGTGCAACTTCTTTTTCGGAAAATGTTTTATTTTTCTCGTAGATGTAGTTTATAGCACTATATCACTCAGGAGAAAGTGCGATTCCTATGTGCGTGTGTTTGATTGATGGCCTCCTGTGTGTGTGTTTCAAATGACGCATTCGATAGGAACCCGTCACTTTCTTACCTCGGTTAACAATGTACTATTCTAATTTACAGTAATCTACTAAAACATTCCTAAAGACTAACCGCTTCTTAATTTCGACAGCAAAATGCTAAAACCATTTTATGAGACGTTTTTATTAAAAGCACCGAGCGTCTGAAACCGATGTAGGTAGGTGTCGACACGTCTTTGACAATAAAATGAATTGACATTCGACGAAGTCACCAGAGAAAAGTAAACCTACGAAATATTCGATAACATTTGATAACTTGACAGCTCATCGTTTTTTACCAAAAATAGCTATATCGTTTTGCGGAGAATCAAAACAATTTATCGTTTAACACACAATCATGAAAATGTCTAATATTTTGTCATATAAATCCTGGTTGATATTTTCTCAATTTTATCCAGCCAAATAAGCAACACATTTGCGATTGGTTGGACCAACAACTACGCAGGATATTTCGGGACAGCCTTGCGCACCGATATAATCCTGAAAATATTAGTTCCCGAACTCGCAGTTATTTCTCGTATCGAACTGCCGCCTGTATGATTGAAAAAGTTCCCGGAACTCGCGGAGTTGTCGTTAAGTATCATTAATATTTAGTCCGGGCGCGAACTGACCGGAATACTGATTTTATAATTGTCTTGGGAATGGAGACAGCGGAGGTTCTTTATTTGGAATCTTTTGCTAGAATTTAAATTGCTGTGATTTTAAATGAGGAAAATTGTTAGGGTTCTGATGCGGAAGTTATATTTGTGAAATGGTACTCGTATTTGCTAATTTGCGTTATTTTGTAACTTTATAAAAAGCTTTCAACCCTACGAATATCAATCAATCTATCCAATTTGCAATAAACCTAACACTGCAAAAAAGTTGGCCCTCAAATGTCTAGAATGTGCGAGCGGCTCTTCCGCATAGTTACCTACTTAATTTGTCACCATCTGAAGGGTCCAACTTCAAGGGCCTCTGGCAATAATTCAAGTAATGCATTATCAGCCAGGTCCGTTCGGCCAATAATCTTAGAGCCGAGCTCCTCTGGACCGGAAAAAGGGAAAGGGTGAGCAAGCCTCGTTAAACTTGCCGAGGCCAGATGGCTGGCGAGTTTCTGATGAAATTCGCAATGTTTGTTGTTATGGCATAAATATTATTTTGGGTTAGATGTATTTGCGGCGAAGTTCAATACAATTTTATTTCGTTATCCTAACTAGATGGCGGGCGTTTGGAAGTCGTTATGCCGTGAACGTAAACCAGCTTGGTTTCTGTTAAATTTAGGAATACATATTTAATTGAATTATAGTATATTCACAAATATTGACATCACACATCCAATTATTGGTTCCACAAAACAGTGCACGAGGGAACAATAAAGCTTCACAATTATTGTAAATGGCTTCCGTGAAACTCAATTGGACGAGGAATAAATTTCATAGAACACAGCGCATGCATGCATAAAATACTTAATTTAATATGTTTCGGTTTAGTTAGGTAATCATGCCACCATTATTATTTTCTACATTATTATTGTGGGTTCCTGGACAAAGCAAAAACTTGCATGTTGATTGAAAATACTCCCAGATTAAAACCTGGGGACAGCCTGAAAGCTTTTGCTGTTATAAATTAATCTTCATCAGCATCATGTTCAACCCGACTTCAACCACAGCTGGACAAAACAACCTCTTTTCTCACTCTCTATCAATGGACGAAAAGAGTAAATAGGAAGGTTAGGGCTTATATTCATTAAGGTTTTGTGTAAACTGACTGAAATATATCGAGGAGTGTGATGATGACAGAAAACATCTTGGTGACTGGGAGCTTTGCAGGCGAGCGCTGCGTAGACCAATGGAGTTACAAGAACACAATGGTAGGTGTAACGGAATTATTCATCTTAAAAAGGTTCAATTAAACTGATTTGCTAGCCATAAAAAAAAAAGAAAATAACACTAAACTTATTCAGAACTTGGAGCGCTTTGGTATTTGCGTTTCATAGCAAACAATATTTTAAGGTTTATGCCAAAATATTTTGTACTGGAAAATGAACTTTAAAAGCAGAAAGCTGATAGGCAACGCAAAATAATGAAAAAAACAAAATACTGATTTCAACAGTGTATATTCCAGTAGGTAAATACCTTTGCTACAATAAAAGCGTACAGGTCGTCGGTTCACGCTAAAACCAGCCTGTAATTAACATAGAGAGCCAGTCAGCTGGCAAATTGCTCGCACAGTTCCTACTGCGTTTTATTTTAGCTGTAAAGTGTGACACTGTGTTATTCGCTAACTTTTAGTGCTTTCAGTCTTAAATTTAGTTTCTAATTTTAGCTCTCCCCTGTGATTGAAGTATGGGTAAGAACTAGGTAGGTATTCGTAGTTTCCTGTTTTATGGTCGTTATTAGAGTGAAGTGACAATTCGTTTACGCGGGCGTTTTTTTGAACTTGTTTTGTAACCATCTTCACAATAGTTTCATACATCATTTGTATAAGCACTTTGGTATAGGAGAAAAATACGAGCTGAAGTACGCCATTTTTATTTTTGTAACAAACTCGAATGCTACAAAGCAGCCAAACAATTCTTAAGTGAGTCGCAAACAAAAAGAAACCCAGATACTTAACTGCATAAACAAACTCGGAAAGAAAAGGCCACAGTCTTGCCTCTGAAGTAGGTCTAATGAGGTCAGCCGCGACCTGCTAACAGCCTTGACGACTGCTTGTGAATAACTAGCTTATGTCACGAGGGTTCTTCATAAGCCTCGGGTACCTCGGGTAGTGTGGGGACTTGTAAACGACCTTTGCTTGGGAAATAGGAGAACACCTGAAAAAATAAATATTATAAATTACATGAACGGCACTAAACTCCATAAATAACTAACGCAAAAAGTCCATAATATTCTAAACAAGTTTATAAGTATTATTACAAAAGTCGCCAACCACTAGGTACTATTCCTTTTTAGTATTTTTTTTAAGTTTATGGACTTACGCTGCTGACTGTGCATGAAGTAGGTCTATCTTGTTCTTAATAGAACAAAGGTCTTGTTCTAAATAGGTCAAAGATGATGGTGTTTTGTGACTCTCAATAAGTTATTTTATTACATTTATTAAAAAAAATTAAACCAAAAATCACGAAAAATTAAATAACTTTGTAGCAATAAGTTATCAAATAACATATACATATAATGCATACGTAGCCAATCAGAATTAACCCAACTGTAATTTTTTTTGTATAGAAGCCTTTGTGTAAACCGAAGAACGTAAGTGTTTTTTTTTTACGTGAAAACCCTAAATAAGGGCAATTAGGAATAATATATGAGACGTGGAAGAGGCAACCTTGTAGGAAAATGATCGTCCCGTCAGAAGTGGGTGAATAATATACTATATGCTTAGAAAAAGCTTTCTTGAGACAATTTAATAACGAGAATGTTGTATTATAAAAAGCCTGTTACTAAATAATCTGATCGTCTAGTCCACAACATTGTTGCTTTTGGAAATTACATATTATGACAAATTAACACCTAAATAATTGTTATAAGTCGTGTAGATAAGGAAATTGTCTGATGTCATGCTGTCCCACTTAGATGACATTTAACAAATAATAATCTAAGCAGAACAGCATGATCTTTTCAATCACATTCTTTATCTACACGAATTCTAAATTCAGTCTCATAGAAGAAAACATTCTAGAAAGAAACAAATCGTTATTTGAACCATACTATTTACGTATTTGACAAATTCAAACTCCGAAACAAAAGAATACGTAGGTTCATCAGTCTGTAGTCGTACGTAATTCAAAATGATCATTATAATTTATTTACAAAACCTATAGAAATACGGTCTGAAAACAGAAGACGGTGACGGTTTAGTTCCCGATGAAAATATCCTTGTTCTAGAATATGATCCTAAACGATTTTATATTCGTTTCAAACGGTGATGTTACAAGAAACGTACGAAAAAACATCGACAAAGATAACAGCTCCATCCATCCACACTCTGTGAAACAATCAATGGAATCCGCTCAGTTTGATAAATGATAATTGCACCGAAGTGCAGTCTCCATCTCATTTGAGCTAGCATTTGTCAAGATCCTTTTGCTTGCATTCGTCTCTACTCCATAAATCTTGTGCAGTGATCAATCTGTACTCGGCAGCGTCTAAGATGGACCTATCGGAATGTTTTGTTTTCGCCTCAGTTGCTGAGTAGTGTAGCTGTGAATAATGTATTCATCGTTTGGCTTTACTTAGGGAGTCTACACACATCTTGGAGCTCGTTTCCATTTTACACCCGATTTTAATCGGATGTTCCAGTGGCAGAGCATTTTAAATGAAGCTATTCAGACTTGTCGATTTTGTGTCGGCTACTTTTTATCCCGGAAAAACTAGCTACTAGCGACTAGCTCGCACGCGGGCACAAGCTCCATTTTGTGAAAAGGATAGACAGAGGATTTCGCGTTTATAGGAGCTGGACAGAGCATAGTTTTTGGAGCGGCGTGCGGCGGTGTAAGCGCAAAAATCCAGTTTTTGCATATTTACAAGAAAACTATACAACTTATGAAGAAACTGGTTCAAGGAACCAAATAATTAGTAATGACATACGAATCAAACCATAAATAATTTCAATAGACCGCATGGTTCCTGAGATCTCGACTAAATTATGTGCGAAACAGTGCAATTTCATGATTTTTTTATGTATTTTTTTTCTCGGTTTTATCGTTTTCTTCACTTCCCCCAAACAAAAAAAATTGAGTTTTACGTAATTCGTGATTTTCTACACGGGGATCCCATGAGTACTGAGATGTGCCTAGTTTGATAACCAAACCCATTAGGTTCGCCCGCGCAGCCACTCGCGCGTACTTCCGAAAAATCATAAAGATTTTCGTGTAGTATTACTTTACTTTGGCTTATATTTTTGTATGTAGGTACTGTATTTTGGTTTAGAAGGTAGAGAAATATTTTTTTTTTAAATAGTGCATAATAAAGTTAAATGCGAGAAAACTCATTAAAGAGCTAAATGCAAATGGGAATACCAAAATAATGAAAGAACAAAGGATTTCCTCCGCGCTCAGGACTCAGCAGGTAAATGAGCTCGGACAAGTTTTTATGATGATATTCATCGTTTTCAGATTATTCTATAAACTTTGGATTTATGGCCAAAGTTTTTATTGAAGGTGTTTTAATATTCTTTGTTAAAGGATTTTATTAGGCTGAAGATTATAGGACAAGCTGGAAAATAAACTCTGCAGAGAACCCAAAAAGGTTTTATCTCCAATGATAATACCTGAGATGGTAATACATTTATTCAACTGTCGTCGTTTCTAAGTATTTTACATTCGATCACTTAGTCACGGACTGGTATTTTATCGAAAGCTCCATCAATGACAATGGCTGCCCACTTCCAGTGAATAGGAAAAAAAAATCTGTAACTGATTACTTACTTATTCCAAGAAAAACGAACTTGTTCCTAAAAGTCTGATTATCAAGAAATTTTGTAATTAAAATAGACTTATAATTAAGTGTGCTAAAGCTTCTTCATTCAACGATAGCCACATCGTCATTTACAAAGGTAAGATTGTAGTCAAAATCAATAATAAAAAAGTCAAGGATCAAGGTTGTCTGGGAGAGATCGCTCTTGAGCGATAAGACCGCCAATTGTCGCATATTCCATAATTATTCTTTTGCAAATTATTTCTAAGTTATGTGTGCAATAAAGTATTATCGATCTATAAATCTAAAAATACAATAAATACACATTTTGCAAAAAAAATTGTGTTATTTGTAACAACAAAAACCTGAGACTGAAAAGGTGCAGCTTGCGAAACTCAATATGTGTAACCTCATTCGAGCTTCCTAAGCTTTAATAAGTATTTCTAACAAAATTACAAACGGAACTAAAACACTTACAATAACGTTACCTACATTATTGTTACTGCCTTCATACACACACAACACACACACATATTATTATCTCTGCGCACAGCCCGCCTTACGGTTATGGGCTACCCAACGTACTGCTGGCAAGTTTTTATTCTGCTTTGATCCCGTTTAAGCACGTACCGCCGTCTCGGCGGGCGCCTTTACTGCGGAATTATAAAAATATTGTCTTGAGTGGTTGTCCGGATGTTGGTATTGTCTGCTCTGGACGGGAATTACGGCTCTTAACATTTGGAATTTAAAATGGGAGTTTCCAGAGTAAAATTATTATTGTTTACAATTCTCTTGAAATTGTCGACAGTTTTATTTTTCGGAGTTTGAATTGAGATAACCTTTATTTCCACAAGACCATACAGGACATTAGGAAAAATCAAATAGGTATATTCATACTTTATCAATTTATTTCCATGTCTAATTTAATTTGAAGAATTTGACTTTTTCTTAGTGTAAGTACGTCTATTTGTACTACATAAAGGACCTCCCTCCCTCCTTCTTATCTATGAAATACCAAAATGTATGTATGTTCCCTCAGGTGGCGTGGCTCCGCGTTGACACACAAACCATCCTCACGATCGCAGGCCACGTGATCACGAAGAACCACCGCATCAGCGTAGCGCACGGCGACGGGGCCTGGACGCTGGGCCTCCGCGACCTGGGACCCGCGGACGGGGGCCGCTACATGTGCCAGGTCAACACCGAGCCCATGATGAGTCAGACGCACTATCTACATGTTGTCGGTACGAAACTGTTTTACATAGACCGTAGTTAGGGCCCCCAGGCAAGCCTGTGTGCATGTTGTTGGTTTGATACTTAGTAACAGTTATTGCATAGTAACAATTAGCCTGAAACCTGTCTGTTCTCGCTAGACCTGTCTTAAATCTTCTTACGTAATTGAGACTCCGAGATTGTACTCTCTAGCGGCTAGAGAGTACAATCTCAAAATTTCTTTAAAATATTTTTACATTTTTTACTTAACAATTAAAACAAAACAGGGAGTGGGCAAAACATTGTCTAAGACGTAGAGGGTTGCGAGTTGAATTTCCACCGCGGAACCCTTTCATGTAGTACCCACTCTACATTAGGGTTTCGCAGAGTTCCAGCTATAGCAATACCCATGACGCAAGCTCTGCTTACGACCCGTTTTTTGCAGGAACGATTTTTTGCAGGATCCCGTTTAGAGTACGTGTTTCAATACTAGCAGTCATACGAGTAGGTATCCTGCTAAAAACCGATGCGTTCGAATTTGATAGTCGGTTTTGCCATTACACACTGGATCCAGTCGTCCAGTAAAAAACTGGATCCAATTTAATTACACGTATAGTTTAATGGAAGGTTCCCACTTCCTGCATACCGTGGGAAAGGGCCGTTTTATTGCGGCCAGATAGGGCTGTGAAACGTCTAGCATTATTTATTGACTTTTCAAGTCGTAACGATCATTGTTTTCTCAAAGAATGTATTTAACGTAACGATACTGGCCCCGTCGTTTCTGATTATTTATTACGTGCCTTCCCAATGTCCCATAGAGACCGCAGATTGAGCTAGCCCGAGCCGAGCGATTGCCTTGCGCGAGCAGGCAATCCAAGTGCCAGAAGTGCCGAGAACACAGGCTGCCCAAGTGACGTTGAGGGAAAGCTAGAACGTAGTCATATGGCCACATAGTGAAATAAATTTAATCGCTATTTAAGCTGTATCTATAACAAGGCGTTATAGATACGGCTTAAATAGCCCCTCCCTGCTGGCGCGGATAAGCAAAAAAATCAATCAAAAATTATTTGTTTTCAGGCTTCTTGGGTAGTGGTTAAAGTATATTTTAAAGCGTTGTCATTCTAATTCGCGTTATCACGCTTTATGAAGTGTACACCAAATAGACGCTAAAGTCATTAATAACGGGATATTTACCATGATTTGTGTGGGTTTAATTTGCTACAATAGAAATTGCGGTGGAATTTCATTTGTGAAACCGGTAATAGTTTTACCCTTCGGGTACGGAACCCTATAAACTAAACACTGAATTCAAATCCCTTAGTTTTGAACTGTTTTTAGGGCTTCGAAGATCGGAGATCGGTTTCGCTTTTTCTGTCCTTTTTTCCGTGTATAATATTTCAGCGACTACCTCTACAGCACAAGTACATTTAATATAATAATACATTTCGTGCGCCTGTAGGTACAGATTAAAAGAAAAACATATGAAAAAAAATTTAATTAAAATATTCAGAACAAATTGTGATGTGTAAATTATAAAAGAGACCTCGGTCAAGTGGGTCAAATTAAAGGTGTCGATGATTTGTACATCTCAAATCAGTCTTTGAAATTTCTGTAGGTTTCATACTTTTTGAGACAGGTATTAGAAAAAAGTCGAAAAATTACCCATTCCCCCCTATCTCTGAAGTTAGTAGAGCAATCCATCTGTAATGTTCAATTTTTACCTTTAATTTTTCGGTATTCATTAATTAGCAAAGTCTCTAACCGGTACCGATATGTAGTACATATTGGTATACTTGACAAACGTTCGTCACCCTCGGCGCGCGAGTCACACTCGCACTTGACGGATCGTGTTTAAGTTCTGCTGGATAAATAATCCAAATCGGTACATAATTGACGGAGAAATCGACAAACATACCTACATAAAATAAACCGCCAAGTGCGAGTCGACTTGCACACAAACGGTTCCGTACCGTAAAAATAAGGCAACATTTTCAAAGAATATCAAATTTTCACTTGTTTGGAGACCCCTTTAAATTTTTATTTTTATTTTATTTTTAGTATTTGTTATTATTACAATTAAAGTGTTACTTAATTATAAAAAGTTTCATGTGTCTACCTATTGTAGTTCAAGAAATACAGCCTTGACAAATTAAAATTGCCAAAATAATCACGTTCGTTGTATGGGAGCCATTTAATATTGATATTTATTTTATTTTTATCATTTGTTATTATAGTATAATAAATTTACATTCTCTGAAAATTTCAACTGTCTTACTCTTACGGTTCATGAGATATAGCCACGTGACAGACGGACGGACGGACAGACAGCGGAGGCTTAGTAATAGGGTCCGTTTTCACCCGGGTACGCAGCCCTAATAACATAGAACCTCCTCTTTTTTTAGAAGTTGGTTAAAAAGACAGAAACGGCTTCTTTCCCGATATAAACAATCAAAAACTGAAACGGACTCTCCGTTTCATGAATTAATCCTATCCTATATGTACTTAAAAAAATCCCCCAAGTCCTAATGTTAGTTGTTTTGTTCTAATTGACAATAACATGAGTGTGTTTCCACCAGTGCCTCCGGACATAGACGATGACATCAGCAGCAGCGAGGTCCTGATCAAGGAAGGGGAAAACGCGGCGCTCCGATGCGTGGCCTCTGGTACCCCGCTACCCACCATTGTTTGGAGGAGGGAGGACTCACGGCATTTCAAGATGGATAATCAAACTTTAGGTGAGTGTCTGTGGATTCCGTAGGACACAGGGACCTATCAGGAAAAATGAGGAGATGGGTTACATAATAAAGCGCCAATTGAGAGTCGACTCGCACACAAAGGGTTCCGTACCGTAAAAATCAGCAAATTTTTAAAGAACATCAAATTTTTACTTGTTCGGAGGCCCTTTTAAATTTTGAACTTTATTATATTTTAAGTATTTTTTGTCATTAAAATTGAAGTGTAACTTATTGATGGGAAGTTTCATGTGTCTACCTATTGCAGTTCATGAGATACAGCCCCAAGGCTGTATCTATCTTTGTTATTTTTGCTCTCAACAAACAAAGAGCAAAAATAGCAAAAAAACATGTTTTTTGTATGATAATTTGTATATGTATTTTATTTTTATTATTTGTTATTATAGTGGCAAGAGAAATACAGATTCTCTGAAAATTTCAACTGAAATCTTCTAAAATCTACATCTTACGGTGCATGATAAAGACCCCTGTGACAGACAGACGGACGGACGCGGGACGGACAGACGAATGGATGGACAGCGGAGGCTTAGTAATAGTGTTCCGTTTTCACCCTTCGGTACGGAACCCTAAAAACTTAGTTTTTGGGAGACCATCCACTCGATGCACCGACGACATTGAGCGGTCGCAGGGGTCTATGGAACTCCACTTCTCTAATAACCATTAACGTCTGCTGACTCTAACATCCTGCCGTCTGCTGCTCGGATGTTAGACTAGTTTTGCTGAAATCTTGAATGTTAACAGAATCATGATAGATTTTCACTAGACATTTAAGTATGTACCTAAAGTCTTACACAATCACAATCTTTTATTTATAAGAGATAAGGTGTTGGAAGACAAAATACCTATTTCTCAACGTAACAAAATAAAAGAGAACGCCAAAAATCTCAAGATAAACCAAACCATCAAAGGCCTGTCTGTGTTAATGAACTGACGCAGTTTCTGCTCAAGCCTCCTCTCGAGGCAAAAACCTAATGACTTGATTGTATAAATCTCTCACTCCTCCGTCAAAGATGTGTACTTTGCTACCTTTCTGCTCTAACGATGGTGCTCAAAGCTTCCAAACCTCATCGATGGAAATTCCTGATCTATTGATATGGGTTGTTTCATTTAGGTAATTTCTTCCTTATACATATACGTATAGGGTTCTAATTTGTGAGGAGCAAGGAATTGAGGTAATCCGAAATTGAGGAAATTACGAACTGCGTCTTTGTTTGAGCTATACACAGTCAATTAGATTTTATAGCATCTGCGCGAGGAAAGGCTCGCGTAGAACCTGGACATAACATAACCAACCTCGTTCACAAATTAAGTAGTATACTAGCTTTTTATTGGTGTCAATATGTTAAAAATGGGACAAGTAGTTCCAGAGGTTCTTACATCTTACAAACATTAGGTACGTCAGACAGTAATCAAGCTGTGTTACCATCGCTAACTTTCTTACGAATTTTCTTACGAGTTGCCCCTTACCACAGACTTATTATCATTTATAAATGAACTCCTTCAAACTTTTTCTAACAAGAAATAGAACGCGAAATTAAATGAGGAAACCACAGGCTCTTCAATAATCTTCTGTGAACTGAAAATGAACGAGAAATCTTAGAAAGTAATGTGATTTTCAATAAACAATACCTCGAAATACCTTGAAGAGGATTAGCTGACGAAGTTGACGAGTTCTACAAATTTGTAACAATACTCTTTGGTATTTACGCAACTTCTAAAACAAGGCCCACTGTTCACTAAAGCTGGAAGCATACTTACGCGTACCTTAGACCATTCATATTTCTTTGGTGCAAATCTCATATTGCATAGGTACAAAAACGTGCCAGTGCTGTATGAATCAACCTATGTGAAGGTCAAGTCCCGCCCGAACCAAACTCACCGAGAGAGGTGAAGGAATTTTGAACCCGGTACAATAAGAGTCAGTCGAGTACGTGGAATTAGTGTAGTATAACCTTTAGAATTTATATAAGTTATTATTACTCTTTTGTTATCCTTTTGTCCTTTTATATATTTTTGAATAAATTATTATTATTATTTGTACCCTGTAACTGATTAGGACGAATCACGTATTTAGGTAGATACGTATTTTTTTAAAATAATGTTGGTATCAGTATCAAAAACATTTATTTAACAATGTAATGAAATGAATAAGGATCTAATTCAGGGCAAATTCCCTGTATAAATAACTTTCTAGTTATTTGTCAACTTCACAGTCAAAGGTAGGTACTGGAATGGCTGACATGGCTCAGGATCTCTAATTCTCGATACTATTTACGGCGGAAGTGTTGCGAGACGAGACTTGGCATAATTTTCCTATTGCAATGTTTTTGTTCAGATTAGTACTTGTTCGAATCATTACTTTATTGCACCAACAAAACTATAATTTGTGTTAATTCGTTTTCTTGTAGTTTTCGGGTCTTTTGGACAGCAGTAGCACGCGGAACAAGGAAATGGTCCATGTGAAGATTCGTGGTAGTTTCAGCCTTTACAAAGTGAAGTCGCGCAGTAGCTTCTATGGTGCGATTTATTCCCTGGCGTCCGTAGCATGAGGCATGCAGATGTTCTGCCTCAAATGCCCACAATCTTACCAGCTGCTATCTACACGTATTTGTATTATGTGGTACAATAATTATCTAAAGTTTCCTGTTTGTATAACTTCATTCGCGTACGCCCCGCGCGGGCTCGCTATTGTAGGTAAGCAACTGATGAGTCATCCTTTCCGGCAAGTTAGGAAGGACAGCGGTGGTGGTAAAATATTACAGAAATACTCTGCTATCTATGGCGGTAATAAACCTTAGAATTATATCGTCAGCTACATATTGATCCGGGCAAAAACTTATTGAATATAGTTAGTCAATAATTTATATTTAGAGCCAGAGTTTTGAACTTCTTTATAGATAACATCTAGATAACAAATTTATGGCAACCCTCGCTATGATTCGTGACGAGAGAGGCTCAGCCGCGAATAAATAAAAAAATGTTGGACCATTCCACACACAGCATCATCTGGCCCCAAGCTAATCAGAAATCTTGGGAATCTCGACGCTAATGCAAGCATTTCTTATCGACACACTGCTGGCCTCTCTTTTGTTTTTGCTGTTCGCCTGCTGTAGTCTAGACTAGACCAAATGCACCCCCAGATGTCATTGACCTATCCCGTCAGTACGTCCCTACTCCTGTATAAGCTCCAGTAGACGGCGCGCGGTCTTGTCCCGCAACAAACTTCCAATAAAGCAGCTAGAGAGCGATACTCGACAGTCGAACTGGTTGTAACAATGCAAATAAGAGAGTTAAACATTCAATTTAGGTACCCATAGGTACCTACCCCCCGGCGCAAAAGTTTGCCTTTGTGCTACCACAGTTAGTTGTTTGTCCGGCGTGACTTGTGTGCACTGGGGTTTTTGTAGAACAGAACAATTCATATTTAGGTATAATTCGTTTGTTATGAAACAAAATTAACTCAAAATGCCAAACCAAATTAGGTACTTATGCATAGTGTGAGGGTTATGCATAGCATGGGTTTTGACCGAGGTACATATTTAGGTAGGTCAGAACTAATTGATTTTTTCGACCATATGCATTTGTGGTTGAAAAAATGTTTTTGATGCTCAACATCATTTTTAGGATTCCGTATTCGAAGGGTGAACACGGAACCCTATTACTAAGACACCGCTGTCCATTCATCTGATCAGAGAGACCGTGCCGACGGGTCTGTCTCTCACTACCGCATTCGGTAGTGTGAGTGAACCACGGATCAGACTCTGTATCTGCTCCGTGGTGTGAATAACAGATAAAGGCCTTCCACTTTAAATAAAACACTGTTTGTTCTTTTGTTGTTAAGGGTCTAATTCTATGTAATAGCGTAATCTTTATGTTTTGGTATTTTCCTTAATTATTGGGAGTTTTGGTGAGGATATCGATAAACTTAAAAGTTATTTTTCGACTATTGTTTAATAAAAACAAACTACAATAGTGTTAATAGTTTCGTTATTCAAACCCTTAACATAAGGATAATGAAAAAACGCTTAAAAACAAAAACATTTTACCAGAAATATTAATTCTACTAGCTACTTCTATTGAATAGTACCTGCTCGTATGTACTAATCTACTAGCTGTTACCCGCTACTTCTATTGAATAGTACCTGCTCGTATGTACTATTCTACTAGCGCTACTTCGTTAGTGTGGTAGGTAGTAGGCAGGCTAGGTACCCAACCTATAGGTAAACAATAACGTTATGAGACCACCTTTAAGACGACCAGCCTAACCAACCAACCCACTATCATTTCACATATCTAACAGCAGCTAGGGCAGGACATTTTGGACATTTTTACAGGATTTTCTTTTTATTTTAAAAATTAAAAATTCACCGAGAGTTGGTACAAAGTTTTTTTAATCATTGTACCAACTCTCGGTGTCATAAACTTTACAAAAAACTTACCTTTACAAAAAATAAGCAAATACAAAAGTATTTGCTTATTTTTTGTAAAAGTTTATGAAGGCTAGACTAAATAGGTAGGTATCCGGTTTCGACACAAGGTAACTTTAAACTCAGCTAGGTTCGGGAACGTATTCAGGACGTTCGAAATATCTCGCCACAGATACTGCAGAGTGCAGAGCCTCACTCAGGACTTCAACCATTATGTGACGCCAGTGATTACCTATGGATTCGCTACATGGCTCGCAAATAAGCTAAGAGTCGCTCAGCGAGCTATGGAGAGAGCTATGCTTGGAGTTTTTCCTTGTGATAGAATCCGGAATACCGAAAAATGTAGCTTAATCAAACTCACCGACATAGCTCTCAGAATTGATAAACTTTTTTAATTTCCTTTACCTACGGGTTTTTGGTCAGTGTGCGTGAACAGTAGGTTCTACCCATCATCATGAAGATACCAGGCTTTAATTCTTAAACTTGGTATTGTTAGAAGGTACCCATTAAATAATCGTAAATTATAAGGCTTTATTTGAAACTAAACTTAAAAATGGCTTCTCCCTGAATTATCATTGTCAAATATAATTTATGCAAGTTAATCCTAATTAAAGATATCCTAGTATACATTTTAATTTAATATCAAAAAGGAGTTACAAAAAACATAGATAAACATTATGAGTCGGGGGAAGGCAGAATTGCAGAATTGCAGTGGTAGGCATTGATCTAAGTTATCTCATGCAAAAGTCTGATCTGACAAGAATTCATCAACGGAGTAATAGGATTTAGTATATGTAGGTTTTTAAGTATTTTAAAAAAACATTTGGTCCGTTTTTTCATCTTTGTACCGCTGGTGGCTAACCAAACTTTGTACCGCTGGTGGCTAACCAAACTTTGTACCGCTGGTGGCTAACTAAACTTTGTACCGCTGGTGGCTAACCAAACTTTATACCGCTGGTGGCTAACCAAACTTTGTACCGCTGGTGGCTAACTAAACTTTGTACCGCTGGTGGCTAACCAAACTTTGTACCGCTGGTGGCTAACCAAACTTTGTACCGCTGGTGGCTAACCAAACTTTGTACCGCTGGTGGCTAACCAAACTTTGTACCGCTTGTGGCTAACCAAACTTTGTACCGCTGCGCTGGTGGCTAACCAATCTTTGTACCGCTGGTGGCTAACCAAACTTTGTACCGCTGGTGGCTAACCAAACTTTGTACCGCTTGTGGCTAACCAAACTTTGTACCGCTGCGCTGGTGGCTAACCAATCTTTGTACCGCTGGTGGCTAACCAAACTTTGTACCGCTGGTGGCTAACCAAACTTCCGTGGACGTAGGTATGTGTACTGATGATAAATGATAAAATACATATATTTCACATTTTCATTTCGTAATTGTTTGTTTACCTTCATGACAGATTGGCAGATGTGACAGATTTGACAGTGATATAAAGTGGATATTTTACAAAGAAGTCAAGTCAAGCCATGTGGGTATTGACTTCACAGTGGGCCAAAAATAAAGAAGTTGAAGTTGACTTCACAGTGACAGTAGGTTGTAGGTTTTGGTAAGCTATGATTTAGTAAAGCTAATATGATGATAATGATGATGAAATTGTTTATTACCCCTTATTTTACCACTTTCAAACTTCATTTTAGAGACAAAACGTAGTCTATGTCCGTCCCCAGGATAACATCTATCTCCACGCTTAATTTCATTAAGATCCGTTCAGCCGTTTGGGTGTGAAAGTGTAACAGATAGACAGAGTTACTTTCAGATTTATATTATTAAATATGGATAGATTATGTTTTATTAACTGTATGTATTCAAAAAATCATATTTTCATGTGCAGTATCAAAGAGAAGCGGTCCCTGGCTGAACCTGACGGGCGTGGAGCGAGTGATGTCGGGCGCGTACCTCTGTATAGCCTCCAACGGAGTCCCACCCTCCGTCAGCAAGCGGATTCAGATTAATGTGATGTGTGAGTTTTTGTATTTTGTTATCTTAGATAAGCTACTACTGAATATTTAGACCCTAGGAACCAGAATATTAAGTATATTCTGGTTGCTAGGGTAAGTAGTTACGGAGTTTAACACAATAAATGCCAGTGACGCACACGCTGTTTTCGAACAGCACGTAACAGAAGACGTCGATGCACTATATCTAAAGCTTAACACTTTCAGTGACATGATACTTATGCCCTTCTTTACTGCCCGGCTGAGGCTGGGCAGTTAACACGTTAAACCGACGAAACGTGCCGCGATTAGCTGCGTCTTGCGGCCTGTTGTTTGATTCGTAGTTACGTATTTAGTGCTACACTGTGTGTTCTTGTACGTTGCAGTCGCAGTTTACGTCTGCAGATTTAACAAAAAGCACTTTGCTGGGCTTACACTCACGCTGATGGTCGGTGGCGAGCGTGCGCTTTTTTTAAAGAACGGGCCGAAAGAGTCACCTGTTCCATTCGAAAGTCAGCGCCGACGGGCGACGGTCAGCTGAAAGTGATCCAGTCTAAAATAAACAAAAAAAAAATTCGTTTGTAATAACATAACAATGTTACAGTTTCCCTGTGGTCCCCACACCAGGCAAAGCCTGTCTCGTGGAGACCTGTAGTTTGACTTAACATACGGCTGAAATTATTAAAATTATCGATAAACTCGATTCAAAAACTAGTGCCGGGCTAGACGGACTAAACTTACTTTAAGTTATTATGAGACACCTATATCTCTACCTTTGTAAAATGAAATAGTACTTATGTTTTGATTTTTAACACTAATTTAAACTTGCTATGGACTGTCTGTTTTTAAAATTATCATCAATAAAATGTAAATCCGTTGTTGGTCGTAAGAAAAAATTATATTATAAGTTTAAGTTAAATTATATTATAAGTTTAAGTTAAGAGTAAGGAGTTTGTTAAAATAAATAAATAAATAAAAGCACGAAGGCAGTTAAATGCATTTAACATATAAATGCGCCTCACTTAGCAAACTGTATAAACAAGTGCCTAGCGGAAGGTACCTTCCACGACTAGCTTAAGATTGCCAAGGTCAGCCCAATCTACACATCAGGGATTAGGACTGACCCTGGAAATTATAGGCCACTCTCAGTTTTGCCGGTACTGTCAAAACTCTTTGAACGCATTGTCTATAATCGTTTAAATGACTACCTTGTTGAAAAATACTTCTTTATCAGTGAACAATACGGTTTCCGTCCAAAGTCAAATTCCTTATCCACCGCAGTAGATTTAACCACTAAAATAAAATAAACATAGATCAAAAGAATATTGCAGTAGGTATATTTATTGACTTAAAAAACATTTGAGACAGTTTGTCACAAAAAGCTGTTACTGAAGCTAAATAACATAGGAGTTACAGGAATAGCGCTAAAATTGTTTAAATCAAACCTGGAAAATAGGCGACATGTTGTTGAGATGGTTGAGACAAAATGTGACCTACGGTATTCCCCAGGGAACAATTGAAAGGACGTTTTTTTTTACTTTACTTAAATAATATCAATAAAATTGGTCTATCTGGACACTTAACCCTCTATGCCGACGATACGTCTCTATTTTATTTTGATAAATCGATTGAAAACGTAATGATTGACGCTCAAAGGGACCTATACTAAACGAAAGGTTAAAATTTAATCTCTTGACAATTAATACAATAAAATCATTATACATGATTTTTGCTGCAAAAAATAAACCTATCCCCAATTTTTCCCCTCTTGTCTTAAATAATGACATCATTAAACGGAGTGATAAAGAAAAATACCTCGGCTTATGGTTGGATAACAAACTAACAGAAATCTCACATCAATCACGTAAATTCAAAGTTAACGGCCTTATTAAAATCACTACGCCACATAGCAAACTGCATTCCAGCCAAAGCACGGTCATTTATTTATAATTCCTTAGTCAAATCGCACTTAAATTATCTTATCGAAATTTGGGGATCGGCCGCTAGTACAAATTTAAACTCTCTCCAAAAACACCAAATAAAATTATAAAAACACGGGATCATTATAAATACCTAACACCAACGAAATAATTATATAATAAAACTAAACTATTAAACATTGGACAAATGTTTACATACTCAACTTGCATCTTAATATGTAACATTAATAATTAATGTTTCGTATTAAGATATGATAGATAAGATATGTTTGATTTTATTGAGTTACAATTATTGTAACTCAATAAAATCAAACATACAACTACGTAAAAAGAATAATCCCTACACATTTAGAAACAAATATAAACTAGAATTAGCTGAAGCACGTACTGATTACGGCAAGAAAACAATTGTTTACGAGGGGGTGCAATTATTTAATAGCTTGCCTACCGAGATCAAGGAATGTGCTAGCATAACCATGTTCAATACAAAATTTATAAATTACGTTCATAGCCTAACATAAGCTTTCTTTTTGTATTAAACTCACCATTTCTGTCAAATATTTAACTTCCGTTTAAATGTAATAAACACGCTTTTGTCTGTGTTCCGAGTTTTAAAAGTTGCATACAAATTATGTTAGGAGTGGCGGATTGGCTAATACTTATCGTTGTAATGTAATTTTAGTACCTATAGCAGGTAGGTTATACCTACATAGATAATATTAAACTTACCGCCTACCGTACCCGGAGGTATAGCGTACTTAGCTTAAACATTATTTTTAAGAACTTATTGTATCTCATTATAAGTAAACATTTTGTTGTTTTATGAGAATAAACATCTTTAAACCGAACGAGGTACTTACTAGATTAATAATATGATGGATGAGCGAACAAATTAAGATTAACAATAAATGTTCACAGGGAACTACCAAACATGGTGTAACTAAAAATAAGAAAAACACAGAATAAGTTTATGTTGTAATTGTTGTTAATAGGAACGTAAACGTGAAAAAGCGACGGGTCCGTCCGTCCGTCCGTATTTGATGTGTGTTTTATTGTTTTGTTTACCTACTTCTTGCGATGGTTCCTGTTTGCTCACAAATAATATTGTGTATCGATCTGCCATCTAACTGAAGCTTTTCTTCATGGGTGTGATTCGCTGGCTTTTGTCACGATAAAACTAAAAGCTTCACTTGTTACTTCAAAATATCACAAAACTCAATTAACTTGCAGACATAAAGTTAGTTTCTCACTAAGCTTAGATAACGAAGTTGCACCTAAACAAAGTTAGCAAAAACGGAATATAATTTCATGACCAGAATACATTACAATAATCCGTTAAAATGTCGCATACAATGTGCTTATGAAGCTGAGCATTTAAACTGGGCGACTTAGTATTTTTATGGACGTAATAAAATTATAATGCTTCGACGCTAACATTCTCGCAGACTACAGCGTTTGCATATAATGCTTCGACGCTAACATTCTCGCAGACTACAGCGTTTGCATATAATGCTTCGACGCTAACATTCTCGCAGACTACAGCGTTTGCATATAATGCTTCGACGCTAACATTCTCGCAGACTACAGCGTTTGCATATAATGCTTCGACGCTAACATTCTCGCAGACTACAGCGTTTGCATATAATGCTTCGACGCTAACATTCTCGCAGACTACAGCGTTTGCATATAATGCTTCGACGCTAACATTCTCGCAGACTACAGCGTTTGCATATAATGCAAATATAGCCTCGAACTCCTTGACACGAAGTAGAAAGGGCAGTCGGTGAAAGTTTAGTATATACTCGTAGTTTATTGAAATTTTAAAATTTGGACTAGAATAGAACAGGAAAAAAATGTATTGCACACATAGAGGTATATAATATGACTAGCTACGTTGATAAGTTGAAGGTAATTTACTTTAAGACAAGTAGTCCTTGGGGGGGAATTGAGTCTATTGAGACCAAATGATTATTTTTGTCTAAATTTGACATTGTCAACTTATTCGTACTTGGTTCAGTTTAGACCTAGATCTACCAACCTCTCACACACAATTGTTACATTCGAGTTTTTGCGGGTCAGTCAGCACAGGACAGAAACCGTGTCAAAATCTGATTTTAATTAAGAAATCAAATGTGTGTCCAATTTAATAAAGTCTACACACCATAACCAGCGATACAGCTCGGCGCCGCGGCGGGTTGGTGCAACATTTCACTATATATACAGAGTTTTACTAACGTGTCGCCTTGTCGCCGGCCCTCCGACGTTGATGTGGTCCAGAGTACTCTAGACAGGATACCTAGTAGTATTAATAGAACTATCCTTTCCTCTATTCCCACATTTAAAGTGTTTTTCAATAACCACAGCATAGATATGTATTTGTTTGCCATTAGTTCCCCCGTCGGTGTGGGCGGGCCGCGTGGCGATCCGCGCGCCCTCGGGTGGTGTGGTCACTCTGCAGTGCACGGCGGAGGCCTATCCTGCGCCCAATGTCTACTGGACGCTGAACGGAGAGCAGAGACTCGTCAATGGTAAGGAGAGTTACACTTAGGAACGATCGGTGAACATACAATGCTATGGAAACGCAAGGGTGGCAAAAGGAGAAAAGCAAAAACCTGGATGCCTATTGAGTCAGCAAAGTGGGAAACACCTCTGCAAATCCTCTAAAAAATACGCATATTAAAACGTGAATTCATGTATTTGAAGTCGTCGTTGCTAGGACTAGGCTAATTAGACTTTAATGTAAAATATATAAAACATTTATTTGCAACTCACAATACAAAGGTATATAAAACACAATAATAAGGTAGGTACATCAGAACATAAAAATAGACTTCAAAAATAGTCGGTACATATACTTATACCTACATAATAAAAGTAAGGATTCTCAGTGATGTGAGTATGTGTGTGCTGCAGCCTGACAAAAACGTAATAGCCCAGCGCATAGCTATGCTCGAAGAGCAAACACTGATTTCAGTATTACCCTCTGAGGTGACCAGAAAAACGAAACACCAACAAAACAAATGAAGATGTGTATTTTCGTGTCATTTCTTAGTATTTTAATCACAACAATGTGGTGCAGTGTTACAGCACATGAGAAAATATATGGATAGGTTTATTGTGTCGGTACAATTTTGTCGTAGATAGATAGATAGAAGATTTTTTATTAAATTCACACACAAACAGCACAGGAAAACAACAAATCAACAAAAACAGTATTTTATTATTCGTAGCTGTCCTTTAAGCACGAATTAGTAACCCATAAATAGGTAGAAGTAGTAACCCCAGTGCTTCCTATTTCTGGCAAACGAAGTGTTTAGGAATAGGTTGTAATATACTTTAAACCAGACTTTGCGAGAATAATACGATTTATTACATTAATAATTTAATTTCTCAAATTTCATGGAATCTCCGAAAGCTTTTAATCACTCAGAGATTATCAAATAACTTGGATGTTTGCGCAATTAAGACGATTGAAACTTTTATTAAAACGCTGTTGAGTATTTCAGTTATAAAGTTTTAAGAATTGCTTAAGAGCACCTTAACTCCATGGAATGAATTATTAATAAGTTTAACGTACGAATATTATTCTGAAAGCAATTTTTATTTTCATAAATATTTCTGCGACACGATACGATTTTTTTAATTAAAGTTAAATGGCAAAATTGGGCTCAAGCATTTTGGTGGAATGATTAGATTAAATGGATAGCGTACCAATCAGAACACCTAACTATGAAAAATATCATTTAGTAGAATAAGTTTCGTGATAAAATCAACAAAATATAATGTTGTTGATCGAGGTTACATCGTGTAATAATTTTATTTCAGCCGTGGTCGTCACACTGCACTCCAAAGTCCCCCTCTACTTTCAGGGGTTTCTGCTCATAGCAAGGGCCAATGTTCCATGAACTTCAAACTTGTTTGAGTATTAATGTATGATATTGATATGTTGTAGGTACAAAGCACAGAGTAAACATGTCATCGCGCGGCTACCGGCACACGCTGACGCTGCTCGTGAGCGACATGGCTAGAGAAGACGCGGGCGCGTATAGGTGCAACGTGGAGAACACGCTGGGGCGGGCGCAGGCGGAGCTGTTCTTGCATTGTGAGTTGCTAAAAATACATTTTATAAAGCTTGTGCGATTTATATTTTTTCATACAATTATTTTCGCTGACGTCATAAATCAAGGCCTCCGATATACAATAATAGTAACGCGCCATCTTTTAACAGTTTACCTACACGACTTCCACTACGAAAACAAAACACCTACCAAGAACTCTAAGCTGTTTACAATGTGAGTCCCAGTCGTCGTCGCGTTACGCCTGCAAGGTCATTTCAATGGAAAAATTATAGACAGTCGCGCCAGCTTTAATAACACAACGATAATTTGAAATAGCTTTATTTTTAATTTGATCAAATTATCTAAAACTAGATGATGCTGTGTTAAAAGTGCAGCATTAATATTTTTGTAGGATTGCAAATATTAAATGTTCGACTTAGAATCGGAAAATAACGAATAAAATAATACAACTCAAATATGATTATTTTGATCTGGTTCCCTTCCTTGGTTCACACTCTGCATAGAATATAATATTACCAAACAATGTACCTCTATACTGCTGCTCTTAACTGCTCTGTAATATGACCAAATAATTTAGCTACTTTAAACTTCTTACTTGTTGTTTTATAGTTATATCTCTTTTATCAGTGCTGACGACGACAACGACGACTACGACCACAACGACGACCACCACCACGACCACTACCACAACCACGACCGAAGCTCCGTCGACCACCGTCATGCCATGTAAGTTAACGTCATTAGGTACAACCTAAAATATCAGACGACCTATGTGGCGCTGCGGGAGAGGAGGTTGCGAATTCGATTCCCGCCTCGGGACATATTATTTACGATCTGCAGATATGTATGTTCTGGGTGTTTTAGGTATCTGTGTGATGTACAGTATTTAGTTAAGTATATATCAGTGACCTAGTGCCCACCCACCACCTCTGCGTAAGGCACAAAGTTCAAAACGGTCTTTCATAATTTCATCTCTCCTTCCAATCTTCACTATGTACTATAGTCATTTACAACGGGATATTGTAAATATCATAAATACATAATACAAAATTGTTAAATAAGTATAGGTTCGTAGTTAACCCGCTCATACATTCATAATAAGTTCGTCAAACAAAAATTGTTTTTATTTCAGTAAAAAAACATAAAAGCTTTCATAAGTTGATTGAGTTTTGATAATAGTTCTTTTATGGTTTGTGCAGATGACGTAGAAAGGCACCTGGAGCAGCTCCACCGCGGGGTGCTGGAGGACCCCACCCTTGAGAACCCCTACATCGTACTCAGCCAGCATCAGATGCAGAATCTTGGTGAGTTCCATCAGCGTCTATGTGTGACTACGCTTTCATTTTTCAACTTGGTTCTGCCCGCGGCTTCGCTCGCTTGCATCTCAGTAAAAAGACGCCTACTATTGTATTGTAGATCTAAATCTCTGGAAGATATCAGGTCAAACCGTTAGTAGTTTTGGTTGTGTCTTCGCCCAAGTATCTCACAACTTATCAACATAAAAATGAAGGCCCCTATCATCATGACTATCATCTCAGCCCGTTAGCAGCCACTGTTAGGCCTGTACCCAACAGTAGGCAGCAACCTATATTACGCCACTCCTTCCGGTCCCGGCGGGTCGCATGATTCCCAGTAGTACTTTGATGTCATCCATCATCGGGCGGGTGGGCTGCCTCTGGGTCTCTTGACCACCTCTCAGTGACGGATTTCGTACCTACATCTATAATTTTTTTAATTTATGTCATAAGTTTTAGTCATTAAAGGATTTGGCTAGAGGACAGATAAAACAATGTGGTGTCTTCCACAGAAATGGTGACAACGATGTGACCCGAGGCCGTGGGCCGCGCCCCCTGGAGCGAGGGCTGGCCCCCCTCCCCCGCGGCGCGCACGCATGCAGCCTGGACCTTGCTCGCGTGCGCGTTACTTGTGCTCGCGTGACATTGACGCAGTGAGTGGGGGGGACGTTGTGGATTTTGTTAGTGAGTGGCGATAAATTGTAGACCTGGATATATGACATTTCGGACGCAGTGAGGGAAGGGTGTGACGTTGTGCGAGACAAAGTGGCTTGTAAGTAGGAGGTGTGGTGGCGTTGCGGACTCTGATAGTGGGGGGAATAGTATTGAGGAGTATGATGTGGGAATTATGGATTTCCATAAGACAATCGAAACCAACTCGTTGTTTTTGTTGTTTTGACGCCGAGAATTAGTGTTGAGTGTTTTTTCTATTTAATTTTCTTTTTCCACTTTCACTCACTGTGCCTACTTTTAAAGCAAATTTGTTATATAAATGTAATGAATGATCAATCGTCCGTCAAGGCGCCGTAATTGAGTGATTCCCGATTGAAGATGAAAGACTTCATAAAAGCAAAACACTGTTCGCTCCATAAAACATCCTGATTATTCATACATTATTCGGAATTTCAAATTTTCTACATTGCTATCGAATAACTTAATTTATTTTACATAACTGAATTGTAAATTTGAAGTTATATTAATTGAACAACGACTGCTGTTTTCAATTTCGATGGTTCCAATCTGTGTATAATTCTTATAAATTAAATTATACGAAAATTAAATATAGAGACACATTTTTCAATATTCTCATTTTTACATTCGGAAATCTGATTTACTTACATAAAATTCTTGAATCAACAACGCCCTAAAAATCCGACCAAACCATTTCAAGAGAGTCTTCTTTCTGAAGTACTTTAGCTTCATTTATTGGGCATTTATTAACATAGAAAGTTACAATAAAATAAAAAACCACTAGTATTTACACTTTTTATTAATTAATAGGTGAAAAAATAAGTAAGTATTAATTTTCGAAAAATCTAAGCCGTCATCAGAAGACAAAGTGCTCAAAATGCCGATGTGGCGCGGCGGGCGAAGGTCCGCCTGCGACGCAGAAGGTTGCGGGTTCGATTCCCGCCTTGGGACAAATGTTTGTACGATCTGCAAATATTTGTTCCGGGTGTTCTGGGTATTTTCTATATATAATAAAACAAAAATATCTATCTATGTATGTATTGTATTAAGTTTATCAGTCATCTAGTACCCATAACACAAGCTCTGCTTACTTTGGGGCTAGATGATGCTGTGTGGATTGTCCAGCATTATTATTATTATTATAAAAATGCTGGCATTAAGTTCTTTAGCTTTAAAATATTAATTCTACTAAATATTTTCTCATAAAAAAGATGATTTATGTTTTGAATAAACTGAAAAATATGTCTCTACCAAATAAACTAAGGTATTTGCTGTAAATAATTTTGCACGAAGCTAGTCATATCAAATTAATAATATTGACACCTGCCAATTTGTATATAAAATGAATTAAACTACAGTTAACTCAATTATAAGAACCCTTGCTGCAAAATATTTTTTCTTAAAAAATGTAACTGTCTACTTTTATTTGTAATCAACGAAATGTAGAGTTATAATATTTATAAAAATATAACACGGCCTACGTATAGCTAATTTTGTTGATTTAAATAACAAAACATCCGAAGTATATTGTAAATGTTATAGAATCCTAATAACAAACTACAACGGTATTATTGATCTGTTGTAAAAATTAAATTTGGAAATTATAAATTTGATTTTGTTTCAATCAGCCCAACTTAAATTTATTTTTCCTCAGAAACCCTCATCAAAAGAGCTTATTAATAAAGAGAACAAAGAAATGATTAGAGTCCGCGGTGAATCCAGCGTCGTAAAGATAAGAACAGATAAAATGCCCGATACAGACACATCTCGTGCAAGCTAATTAATCGTGGAATTTTGCATTTTCTCCGGAAAGCTAATGTGCCGCATAAAATTACAATAAAACAGAGTTATCTCGGGCTAATGGCCGGGGTTCTTATTTATAGCACCTGGCTATAAATCCCGACGTCACCTTCTCGACTCTCGTTGAAAAAATTGTTTCTTTCGGTGTTAGTTCTATCACGAACTTTTCTTGCGTTATCTTTGTTTTCTTCTTTTACTTTTTCTTTGTTTACTTGGCGCTAGTTGGACGGACCTAGTTTGTTATCTTATTCATATACATACAAGGTCTAAGGTGGGAGTAGACGAAGCTGAAAATTTGCGTCAAAACCTTTGAATTTCACGCAAGCAAAGTCTTTATCTAGTTTACAGCCCGGTGTACTCATCCATATTGTATGGATTTTCGGGAATCTTCGCCGTCCCAGACTATCCGCAACTTTAGCAATCACTTACCCCTCGCATATCAATCACACATGCACAGTGCTAGTTGAGGCGAAATCACTTGGACTCATATCCGGCCCATCAGTCACTATGTCACGGCCTAATGTAGGTCTCGTTTGTCTCCAAACAAACGCCTTTATCGACTAGAGATGAGAATACAGTCCCTTGAATATATTAGGTGGATTTTTGTGGATAAGCTAGAACGGGGAAAATAGCCGGTTCGCTACGACTGAACCTCCGTGGCCTTAGGTATGTTTGTGACGTCACGTCTGGTCTGTACCATAGTGACTTTGACAGATGCCCTGAACGAAGCGAGCCAAGATCTTAGTGGAGCCATGAATTTAGTCGATTAGGCACTGCATGTATTTCAAAATGTTTGTCAAAAATAGTCAGAATTTGAGTACAGGTGATTCTATTTTCAAGAAACCGTAAATGTTAATCCTCTTCGGCTTAACGTGTTAACGTGGGCTCTACTCTACACTATTTTAAATTTTATCAAAATCGGTAAATTATTTCTAGAGAAAATGTCGAAATTATTAGTTAAATATCTTTCAGCGTAAACTGGGATAAATTTGGTTCTTCTTTCAGATCTACCAAATCCCAATATAGCTGGCAACCCTATTGCCACTCTGAAAGGGTTTTTTCTCCGCAACTATCTCCAATTCCAAGCCGTCTCTCACTAAATTGAATCGCAATACAATTTTGTAGTTTCTGAGGATTCTACTAGGTATATTGCTTTTAAATGAAGTAAATAATCCTTGAAATTATCTTGTGCCAAGTCTACGTCAATGCCAGTGTCGTATTGTAAGGTGTAGATGATATCATACGTATAGTGTCTGGCCAAAGCAATAAAAACTATACTTTGTGCACCTGCCGATAAAAGTTTTATAAAAATATAAACCAACAGAAAATAAAATGAAATCCACGACGCTTTTACGACACAATAGATTAATGGTACACTAAAAATCACTTAGTGTTGCAGCTCCCAGTCTTTAGAATTGAAATAAATGTTCTAGGTGTCAATACCTACTTATGTTACTATTCTTTCTTTAAAGAACAGTAATGGAGTAAATATAGAACATAGGTAGGTACCAAACTATAACATATTTAGTAAATTTAGGACATGGTGTCAAGTCGAGCTAGGGTACGAGAAAAGCCCTTATAAAAACTTATGTTGTATTTTTGTAGCATTTTTGTTGTATTACTGGAACTAACAGAGGTACTACGTATGTTTTGAAATCAATAAAAACAAAACATATAAAACCAACCAGAGATACTCGTAAATCTAACTTTAGCGTCGCTTAAACGTAGATTTCACGGTTAACACCCAGTTCTATTAAAATTCGCTTAAAATGGAAACCCACAAACAAAAGCGACAAGCAAAACAGAAAATAATTCCAGGAAATGCAAAGCAGGCGCTATTTAATGCGACTTTAAGATCGCGGACAGTGGCGGAATAAAAATGCACTGAAGAATCTTATCCATGCTTATCGTTGCGAGCACGCTAGGACCCAGATTTTATAGGAACGCCGAAGACTGGAATGGAACATTCATCATTTTACTTTTAAAGGAAGAAAGGAATAGAATAGGTCTGAGAATTTATTACTCTTCAAAAGCGCTTTTAGAGCTCTTTGTGTAGTTCTCGGATGTCCTTTCACACGCGCGGGAAGAAACCATGCATGGCTCATTTCAGGAATGCTGCACGATGTTGGGGTTTGATCTTGTTGGCACCCGAGGTGGTTTTCTACCAAGCCAAGAAATTGGAGATACATGCTTAGCAAGACAAGGAAGCTAAGAAAATGAGCTAAGACCAATTATAAGTTTTTTTAGCGATTAATAACAAAATAGCGGGACAATCAAACTATAATCTATTGTATATCAGCTATACTCGAAGTGTGCTCCGCGGAGCCCTGGAGAGCCCCAGGACTCCGTGGAGTTTTTAACTTCTGTTTTCTGTGCAAAGCCTCTGAGGGGCTTCGCAAAAATTGTTATCATAATTAGCAAGCTCGCTGTCCTGGCCCTCTCGGCGAAGAGAAATCGTTTCAACTTGCTTCAAGAAAGCGGTCCACGCGGTTACAGCGTTTTCGTTTTCGCCATGCTTCGCCACTCGCTTGAAGCATGGTGAAAACGAGTACCAACGAGTTGTTAGGGTGCGGCAAGCTTGCTAGCCGATCGCGGTCTGCTAGTTTAAGTATCATAAGTATGCAACAAAAACAAACTTTAGGCTTAACTGTAACTTAAGTGTAAATAATATGAGCCAAAATTCGGGTCAATATTCTTCCAATTTTATTGTCAACCTCAAACAATTATTATGCGCGTGTCGGTCCTGAGCCCGCGGTTCTCAATTACGTCACATCCGGACATGCCCGTTTGTCTCCGTAATTAAAAACATAAATATATTCACCGATAACCCGGTCGGTCCGTAAAAATGTGGAAAAGATTTTTCGTACTATACCTACCCGTATTTTCAGTATGTTACAAACCGAAACCGGCATTGAGATATAATTGGATGGGACCGGGTCCTTAATCACTGGTCGATGATATTGGAAAATGTTGTTTCTAAGAGTTTATAGTATGTTATTATAGTTTGTAGGCGAATCTAACAAGACACCAACAATAATACTATCGAATATTACGTCTCTAGTGCTCTTTGAAACATTATGCTGATGTCTTGTCTTTCGACTTTGCTAGACAATTCGCAATAAATAGATATGATAATAGACATTGCGATTTCTTGATAAAACTGATTTCTAATTTCTTAACCTACTAACTACTATGTTATTTTCGTGTGTTTTAATAACTTTGCTATCGCGAAGCTTGTTGATAACACGTCAACATTTAATACCTAACAGCCACTTGCGTCCATTACCATAACTCGACCCAACTCGCCCTAACTCGCCCTAATGTGCCAATTACAATAAAGACTAGCATAAACCCAGTCGCCAAATTAACCGAACAGTATTAACCGTATCTTACCCTTTACATTAAATTTGAAATATGGCTCGAGAATTGGCCCGGGCATAAATCAGGCCCATAGAGGCACTATCACACCGTATTAAAAGGGCTGTTTAAAATCCGAAGGGCTCAAATAAACGTAAACGTGGACCCTTTACGGACGTGGGCGAAATGTGTCGGGCGAGATCCGGCTTATTTGTGAATTTGCCGATTCAAGGTGTGGTCATTGAAAAGTTATTAGTTAAATTTTGGTATAATGGAGTTAGCCATGCAGTTCGATGTAAAGCTCCGCTGCATTGATTGACTCAAATTGCTGATGTTGGTAATATCACCTCACGTTCATGACGGGGCAATGAGGGATAGCCAACCCAAGGCTAAGTTGGGGTCTACAATTACACACAGTAAAATAGAGCAATAATTCGGCTTTAAACCTAGGTAGGTATCAAACAATGATATTATTTGATGATAATGATAGGTCACCAGAGCCGCGTCGCCCGTCCAAACCTTTGCTTGCGATGATGATGATGTTTTGATTTCGACAATAATTGGGCCGAAACCGTTACCTTACGCAATAAAGTCGAAACCCTCATAAACAGCACGTTCACACCTTCGACGACTAAACTAGAACGAGGCTTTAAAACAAACGGCAGGTTTTATGACAAACTCCCATTGTGTTTTATATCTCTGAGAGATTTGTAAAGCAAATGGAGGATAATTTTTTTACAGGAAGGTTTAGATCTCGAGTGAAGCTGGTGATAACAACTATTATGCATCAAATTATCAAATTCAGTGTTTGTTGACATAATAATTGCTTATACATTTGCCGTGAAACTTTATTTTGTGTTCTATCTCTGTTTACAAAATTACTGTATCTACTACAGTTTTTGCTAGAGAACTATGTACTTACTGTGTAGTAAAAATCAGCAAAGAAAATTATGCGTTTTATCTATTTGCATTAAAAATATGTATACTCTGTTGAAAATTAAACGCAATTATAATAAGTCAGTGTCACAGTATAGAACTGTCACTGTAGGTTTTATTATGTCATTCGACAATGACGTTAGTTTTGCCGCCAAAAATTGTAAACTGGCTCTTCTGCAAATACTACGAATGGAGTAGGCTGCTAAATCTCTCATCTGCTTTTGTATCCCGTAATCGCCCAATAAATTATGTTCGTCCCTATCAACAAACCTGTGTTTCATTAGGTTATGGGCCCAGACACGAAGAATCTGCTATTTTGGCTAGCTTTGACTGGCTGAATCAATACTGAAATTTGTTGGCGGCGGCAGTGCGGAGTGTACGCACATGACAAGATGGCGATGACTGCAAACGCAGGCAGTAATTCCACATCGAACTTCATTGGAATTTAAAAACTTCGAGGTGATGAGAATCATACTTCATGGTAATTCATGATGAAGATGATTCTGGTGCACGAGGACCTTTGGGACTGCGTCGAAAAAGGAGACGTAACCGATGCAAAGAAAGCAGGCACGTGCTCTTGCTATAATTGCATTGGTCATATTCATTTGGCAAAGAGTAACCAAAATAACGTTAATAGTAAATTGCATTCCCACTGGGTACACAATTCAGGTACGTACTTCGTATTTGGACATTAATTTTGAACGTGCTCTGACTACAATATCAATTAAATTGGGCTCAGATAACGACTTTTGGGCCCATTCAGGTATTGTAGCTAGAGCTCCGACCCTGAGGCAAATTCCGATGAGCTCCGAACGATGATGGAGACGAGCCTAGCAGGTTTGGTTGTCAAACTAGGCCGAGATCTCAGTACTCCAGTTCTACCAGTTAAAGTGTGCGTGTGGTGTGTGTTTCCTGTGTAAATATGTATTGATGGAGTAATAAAGTTATATTCTATTCTAAATAAAAAATATCTATCCTTATTGAGGAAGGATCTTAAATCGACAAGTAATGTAAATTGCGTATAAAAAGACGCGGCACATCAGAGTGAATGTTAGGTTAACTAGGTATGGGCGGTTTGTTCACAAACATAGAGTTAGGCCAGTGTATAAGTAAAGCAATGTATAATGCAATATTACGTTACCCAGTAGGTACCAACCTACCTACCTACCCACACAAATTCTGCCTAGTTTGGGGCTAAATAATGCTGTGATAAATTGAATTGTTTAATTATATATTTATTAAAGTTGAGAATTGATTTTGTGTTTAAGATTGTTTGTATTCTCAACTGGCTGAAAGCCCGCGCGGGCACACCCTTTAACTGATTATGCAGCACGCGCATGCACGAGGGAATACCTAGTAATATCTATATAATATATATATTTGGATTCTCCATAAAATTTCCTAAAAATTAGCATGCATTCTGTATTTGTATAAAAATATGTAAATGAGAACCGCGTAAAATAATTATTCAATGTGCTAGGTATAAAGATTTGGAGGCATCTGTAATGTTATGGGCTTGTGTAAATAAATAATTTTGTATTTGAATTTAATCCTATAAGTTCTGTACACGGAACTAGTGGCAGAAAAACTTACGCAGTTGTTTTATTCGATATCCAAATCAGCCTAATTTGGTTCATGATTATCCATATCCATTAAATGCTCATTTGATCTAAGGAAACCCCACACAAAACAATAGAGTTGTATTACAAAATGCCTTACTGTCACGACTCGTGTAATCTTCATTTGACGCGGCCCAATTACAGTTATTGGCGGACAGATGCGTCCAGTCGATGTGTATACCGACTGACTCTCTGAAGAACTGTTGGTTATAGCGGAAGGGAGTTTATCGCATATTGTCTTTGATAGACGAAAATAACGACCTAAAATAACTACGGCAAAGCAATCATCTGGTGTATGGAATACCGAAACTGTAAGTAATTTGGTGTTTGTAAATTATTTTGATTTGGTATAGGTAGGTCCCAAATTTAAAGGCAGTCTAAATAAAGAAAGATAATTCATTTAAGAAATCAAATTATTTGTTACCTATTTTCCTTGGTACTGGCTACGAGCTCCCAAGAGCCTTGAGCTTTCTACGGCTCTTAAAAACCCCATTTGAGTAAAGTACCATCGCCGTTTGAGCGACGCTACTTTACCTCTATAATGTTTTTGTGGAATTAGCTATTACTCAACTCAAGGAATTGTTCAAAAGAGATTACAAACAATCTTAGCTTTCCTTAAAGATGAAAATTTAATGCAATTATTAAACCTTGACTTTAAACTTACATCCAAATACCAGCTTGATGATATTTTGGTATCGACTCAGACCTGAGACTTGAGACTTGAGACTTAAGAGACTTTTTAAAACGGACGCCAAAATCAAAATCTCTACAAGTCTCTTGAATTCCATAATTCCCAATACCATCCCAATAACCAATACAATACCATCGACCGACTTCTTCGAACGATTGCCGGAATGGACGAACATTGTTCCGCAATATCAAATCTACGAGAACGTTTATAGATTAGTACACAAAAAACTGGTTAGCGTGTCTTTTGTGCTGATATTGCAGAGGATAAATAAGTACTATTAGGTCGTAACCATGTAATCATTTTGTACGAAAATCTTTACGTAAGCGAAATGATAAGGTAAGCTCACACACACATACATTATTTCCACTATAAGAAGGATGTCCAAACGAAATAATAATTATACTTAGGGTAAGATGGTTAGGGTATATATCTATTATATTAGGTCCTTACATATGAAATTGGCGTTTTTCGTACTGGCCACTTTAATCACAAATTTCTCCTCTTTGGTAAGGAATTCCAAATTCAAATTTGTACAGCTATAGACTCATGTATTTGTGCTTCGATGATCGTCATTCATTTGTTTTTTTTCTTCTGTTTTTTTCTGTTTGCGTCACTCATTTTACAAAATGGAAAACTTAAAATATCGCATTATTTACGAGTACGAGTTCCGCCGTGGCACTAGTGCTGCGGAAACAACTCGAAGGGTGAATGATGTGTATGGCGGTCGTGTTGCAAAAGAAAACACAGTTCGTTTTTGGTTCCAACGTTTTCGTTCTGGAAATTTTGACCTGCAGAACAAGCCCCGTGGACGGCCTGAGACTCAAGTTGATAATGAAGAGTTGAAGGCTATTGTGGAAGCGGATCCATCGCAAACCACGTCCGAGTTAGCTGCAGGCTGCGATGTTAGTGATAAAACTGTTTTAATTCACTTGAAGCAAATTGGGAAGATTAAAAAGCTTGAAAGGTGGGTACCTCACGAATTGACTGAAGCAAACCGGCAAACGCGCGTCGACTGCTGCGTTACATTACTAAACCGGCACAATAATGAAGGTATTTTAAACCGAATCATTACCTGTGATGAAAAATGGGTTCTTTACGATAATCGGAAGCGCTCAGCGCAATGGTTGGATCCTGGCCAGCCAGCCAAATCCTGCCCCAAGCGAAAATTAACCCCAAAAAAGTTACTTGTAAGCGTTTGGTGGACTAGTGCCGGTATTGTTCATTACAGTTTTCTCAAATCTGGCCAGACTATTACGGCTGATGTCTATTGTCAGCAATTGCAAACCATGATGGAAAAGCTAGCGGCTAAACAACCTAGGCTGGTCAATCGCTCCACGCCACTGCTGCTTCACGACAACGCTAGACCACACACTGCGCAACAGACGGCTACTAAATTAGAAGAGCTTCAATTGGAAAGTCTAAGACATCCTCCGTACTCCCCGGACCTTGCTCCAACAGATTACCATTTTTTTCGAAATTTGGATAACTTCTTGCAAGGGAAAAAATTCAACTCCGATGGGGCAGTCCAAATCGCCTTCAAAGATTTTATTGATTTTACTAAAAAAACCAGTCGGACGGGAGACTGGTTTTTTTAGTAAAGGGATCAATGAACTACCTATAAGATGGCAAAAGTGCATAGAAAATAATGGTTCATACTTTGATTAATTAAATATATTATATTAAAAAATATTCGACTTTTTGTTCCTCCCATACAAAACGCCAATTTCATATGTAAGGACCTATATTAAACACCACATGGTATAAAATAAGCACAGCTCTCTACCTATACCTACTGTAATTAAACGATGCACATGATACAACAAAATGAATGAATGATTCTAAATGATTTTAAAATATTTAATAAAACTACAACATTTTTTGTAGATTATGTAGAAATCATTTTCAGTTTATTTCCGAACTATACATACTTTCTGTCCGCTACTTCGCACGATTTTTTCTTTACCAGTTTTGGTGTGATCTGCCCAAACATCTCACGACGGCACTGACTGTCACCGGATATGATTATTCCTGACTGAATACTTCGCGTATGCAGTGACAAATGTTCATATATTCCAAACTTAAAAATGTTTTACGAACTTTTTAATAAACACAAAAAACTCTCCTCATTTGAATCTGTCAAACGTATGAAGCAAAATACTATCGCACGCTTTGTATCTGTTTTCGTCTCCGCACATTTTGCTTGAACTTACCAAACGAGTTTCGTATTTGGAGGATAGGCCACGATGATTAGTTAAATGTGGTAAGTAGATTTTGCAGATACCGAAACATGATGGGCGCCTTATGCCATATAATGTCGGGTTGCTAGGTTGCGAGATGTTTGTAACATGATGGGCGACTTATGCCATATATATGCCATATGCCATATATATGGCATAAGGCGCCCATCATGAATCAATTATTCAATTTATTTAGTAGTTCAATTTATTTTTGACCCTTTGAATTTAATATTGGCCAAAGACGGCATATGGCATATGCCGTCAAAAATAAATTGAACTTTCAGTGCTGACAGATAGTCAGACAGTCATTTTATTGGAAAATTAATATTTACAAGTGAATTGATTATAATTGAGGTACATACTGACAAATTAAATACCTACCTGATTTTTGGCTAAAAAACAGCGTTGAGCGGCAACCGCTCAGCACATGCTGAGCCAACACCTAGGGCACAAGGTCATGGAGGCAAAATTCGATCTGACGCCCACCATTTGTGACTTTTAGTAAAAACCTCCATGTTCTTTATTTAGTTTTGTATGCTTTGTATGTACCTATGTCATGTGTATGTCGAAATAAATATATTTATTATTAATATTTAATCTATTCTATTCAATAATTTTGAATACTAAAAACTTATAAATTGTCAATGTACCCAATATGGAAAAAAAATCACACTATTGCTTTTTGAGATGCAAAAAGCAAAACTCCCAATACCAAATTCCTCAAAGCCTTTGGAAAAAACTGGGATAATATAAGTTAGACCTCAAAAACAAATTCAGCAAAATAATTTCATGTGAAAAGTTGGAAGACGTGTGTGTGATGCCGATACCGTGTCCATAACTTAGGAAACGGGACGAGTTTCAGTCATTTTCAATACCGTATGTGTATTTCAAAAACTACACTCCAAACGCAAAACGTAATGTACTCCAGGGTTCGAAAACTTTTTTAATTTCCTCAAAGTGAATGGTTTCATCCCTTCACTTTCCGGGGGCAGCTTTAAAAGAAACTTTGAACGAAAGGGTTGAATTTTAAGAATTTGTTGTCTTAATGGCAGGTTTTGTTGGAGTTAGACATCGCGAAGTAATTAATTAAGACATGCTGTTTTAATCAATTTCTTGGAGATTTTCTGATTTGCGTTGGACGTTCGTTATTTGGCAGTTCGAAATCTCAATTATGAAGATCTTCCGGATTGAAACAACGGCTGAGAAGGCTGTTTACAGAGCGCTGGAAATTTAGGTTATTCTTAAACTTTTGCGAAAATGCTGCTGAAACTCAGACAGGGTCATCCATCAACAATGTATGGACGCAAAATTATGATTAAACTATTTGTTAAATAATTTCCTCGAATACCGAACTTAATCGCCACGAGTCACTTTCCAAGATACAACCTAAGGTACGCGTAAGTATGTACTTAACATCTGAAGATACCAATAAACAACAGGAAATTATAATGTTTTTGTCGACAGCAAAATAGCTCCTTACACGGTAATCTAGGAAATAACAAGAAATCCTTTAGAAAAATACAAGGTTCACGTTTGTATATACAGCGTGTATACAATTGTTTTCTCTAGCTACAAGGTAAGAGGCGGAGGGCGATGTAGTGATCTGAAGGGCTTATAAAGGGTAACGAAATAATAATGGTAGAATTAGATGGGTAATAAGTAACCTACTCTTTGTGATTATGACTTTGTCGATCTGGAATGAAAAATATCAAAATTATTAAACGGTACCAACCATTATCATAAAACTTGCTATTACGACCTGGCAGACGATGTGGCGGCAGTAGTAGAGGCTCCAACAGTAGACGCACTGGAGGCAAGACTCAATACTGTAGCGAGTCGATTGCACCAGTGGTTTAGCTATAATGGCCTGGCCTGGTCTTAAATGTAACTAACTTGATCCACTTCAAACTCGCTGGACGTGCGTATAGGCTGTTGAATGTGGCTATTGACAGTAACCATCTAGACCTGGTCAATGAGACACTGTTCCTAGGCTTTACCCTGGACAAGAAGCTATCTTGGGAACAGCATATTGATACCTTGAGCAAAAAAATAGGTAGAGCCTGCTTTGTTCTATGGCGACTCTCATCAACCCTTGATAAAAAGATGGTGAGAAGTCTGTACTTTGCCTCTGTCCATAGTCACTTGCAGTACGAAGTGGACCTTTGGGGCTGCGCTGCAGACTGGGAGCGCGCCTTCAGACTGCACAAGAGGGCAGTACGTGCTGTTATGCGAGTTTCCCAGAATACATCAGCTAGACCATACTTCAAGTCCCTGGGTATAATGACCGTTCCTGCCCTCGTTATCTACCAGGCAGCGCTCTATGTCCAAAGCCACCTGGAGAAATACTCTAGACGCGGCGATGGACAAAGATACGATTTCAGGCACGCAAAGAGGCTAAGGACTATTGACCATAACTTGGCGAAATCCAGAAAGCTCGTGCACATGCTCGGCCTGAGTGTGTACAACCGATTGCCACCCGACATCACCAGCGTACCCTCGATGCAATCCTTTAAGCAAAAGCTTAAAAATTTGCTTATTGACATGTGTTTTTATAATGTTAATGAATTTATTATAATGAAAATGAATTGTTTTTTTTTTGACATTCAGATTTTATATAAATAAAATTGTATTGTGTAATATTTATGATTATTATTACAGTTATTATCATGTTTTAATGTAATTGTGAATTTATACTGTTCTGTATTTATCTGAATCTATTACAGTTAATTTGTTGCCCATAATTTGTTAGTGCTCAGCTTTGTGACAAGACGAGATGGACCTTCAAATTCCATAAAAACTCTGTGACTCTACGAATGCTACGATAACACAATGGTCCCCTAATGCTAACAAAAGCTCATTAGTCGCAATGTAACAATAATTACGACGATGGACCAAAGCCAAGATAAATGCAGGCCTTGACTCCACACGGCGGATCTGCCAAAACATTACTGCAACGTTTCTATCCTGAAACCCATTACATTGAGATAACATGCTCTGTAGCTATAACTTTGTTATAGGGTAAACTGTGTTTGGCCCCGGAGCAGAGCCAAAAGTTGATTGTCGCGTGACACTACAACACAAGGCTTAGGAGTAGAGCTGGACACCACACTCTGACGATTGGTTACTATCCCAATAAACAAACTTCTAGCCGCGGCATCGCACGCACAATTACTTTATAATGAAAACGGCCAAGTGCGAGTCAACTCGCATAAGGAGGATTCCGTACCTTCGTACAAAACTATTTCGCAAAAGAAATCCTAAAAACAGATTATTTCGACTGATCGAAAAATGCAAAAAGCCATGACGCGGTCACCCATCCAAGTACTGGCCTCGCCCGACGACGTTTCATAACATCAGTGATCGGTACTTAACAAGGTATGGACATTGCCCCCCTTAATTATATAAAATATTTTAATTTCATTATTTGCTGTTATAGCGGCAGAAGAAACACATATTCTATAAAAATTTCAACGATCTTTCTTCTACGTTTCATGAGAGCTGGTGACAGACGGACAGACAGCGGAAGCTTGTATAGTTACTATATAGGGTCCCCTTTTCACCCTTCGGGTAACGGGAAACCCTGAAAAAGTAACTAGGAATATTGAGTTCGCAATTTTATTTCATCATTCAGCCTTTTGATACAAAAACACATTCTAGCTAGTAGATTAATAAAATAAACATGAAAAAACGTTATTTTTTCAACGCACGAAATAATTCTGAAAAGCGCAAACAAACTGCACGTTTATTTGAAAATGTTTTTAAATACGTAGATATTTATATTTTTGAGAAGTGTCTGTTACATGTGAAAATTGCTTGCTTTTGAATCAGGACTTTCAGTTGAAAATGTTTTTAATATTCAAATATTTAAGCTTCAACTTTCGGATGAAATCATTTTATTGCGAAACGTTAATTGTTGTTTTTCCCATAATGATGCTTTAACATTTTGCAATTATCCCACTTGTATAGTCTGCTTGTTCAAAGAAGTATCTTTATATATGCATGAAAACCTTAATGAAAACGCAAGCTTCTTTAAAGTAAAACCTGATTTAATTATTAAGACCGACCGATGTGGCGCGGCCGGCGAAGGTCCGCCTGCGACGCAGAAGGTTGCGGGTTCGATTCCCACCTTGGGTCAAATGTTTGTACGATCTGCAAATATTAAATTTAATATTAATAATATTAATTGTTCTGGGTGTTCTGGGTATTTCCTATATATAATAAAAAATATCTATCTATGTTATGTATTGTATTAAGTTTATCAGTCATCTAGTACCCATAACACAAGCTCTGCTTACTTTGGGGCTAGACGATGCTGTGTGGATTGTCCAAAAAAAAAGCACCTTTTTGACATAATATTGGAGTAGGTATAAAGCCGCTGGCCCACTGTGACGCACGCTATGCACGCTGTGCACAGTGGCAGTGGGTCAGCGGCTATAGCCGCAGCGTGCAGCAGCGTTCACAGTGTGCACAGCGTGCGCCGCGCGCCACCGCTGTGGCGCAGTTTCGAAGGTTGACATATCATATCATGGAGGCCTACTCGTAAAAACGAAAATTGAAATGTCTAATCTATTTTTGTGCAAACGCTATCTACATAATCATATAATGCATATATATACATATGTGTGACTTAGAGTAGACGAATTAGAAACTTCGATTTTTGTTTTCCGAGTAGGCCCCCTATCCGTCATGATTGTTCGCAATTAGGAACAAATAGTTCGAACCAATGATCCGCATCTTATTTCACGTAACAAATGAGTTTTCTCCAAATTAATTCGTCACATCCATCGATTCCTGATGACAATTAAAAACCAATTTATTTAATCCTGGAGGACTACCACGAATTAATGTTATAGGTAGGTAGGGAGGTAAACAATATACGAAACTAATGAAATTTTAAAGCTGTTCTTCCGCCCATAGGTACTACACAGGAGATGTAGAAAAATTCAAATACTTTAACTAAACAAATCAAAGTCCCAAAGAAATACAGCTAACTATATAGTAGGAAACCTCTTACTTTATAAGTATCAGATTCATCAACTATTCCAGTTCCTATTTCACACACTAAATACATTTCTAACAAGCTCCTTTTGTCTTGAATCCATATTCCAACAAGTTTTCCGGTTCTCTGTAGCTCCGTATTTCCTCAATTCCCATGACTTGTCACAAGCCTAGATATGACTACGTGTCCTGTGGGGAGGAGGAGCGGGATCAGATATTTTATACTTAGGTTTCAAAGGATATCTCGCGCGGGGCGGGGAAACTTTTCATTGAGGGGTTTTCGATTTGCCTAAAACGAATCGATTCGAGTTCTAAATAACTTGATCGATGGCGTCTTATTGGCAATTAGTCAAATTGAAGGTAAAGGGTTACAAGATTATTGTTCATGAGGTTGGTATGGACCATGAACGAACAAAATTACTAACACAACTAACATATGTAAATCAAAAAGAGTTTGAGTTTCAAGGAGTTGATCAAAATTCAAAAATTCGAAATTCAAAGTTCTTTGTTTCCTTTAGACCTTAGAGGACACGTCACAAAATTCAAATTATAAAGTAAAACTAGAAAATAAAGAGATCACTTTGATTTTTGTTATCTTCAATATTTTTAAGGTAAAGTAAAGAAGCGAACAAGAAACCTTTACCTTGTTACGTTGTTAGTTTTCGAGTTGGAGCAAAACTTGTTCCAAGCTTTTTTATCCTCTAGATAATCTGATATTTTGTAGTATGCCTTTTTACAAAGGATATGTTTCAAAATTTGTTTGAATTATTTATTGATAATTTTTTCAACTCATTTGGTATTTTGTTGTAGAAGCGTATACATTGCCTTTTATAAGATACATTAATCTTGTGTAGCCTAGTTGTGGGCACAGCGAGTTTTTTCTTATTTCTAGTATTTAAATTATGTATGTCGCTATTTTTAGGGAACCGATTGATATTCCTATGAGTGTACAACAAGTTTTCACAAATATACTGACATAGTACTGTCGTTATGTTTATTTCTTTGAATTTTTCACGTAGGCTTTCTCTGGGACCCATTTTATAGATTGCACGAACATATCTCTTCTGCTCACAAATACGGTGTTAATATCTGCAGCGTTCCCCCACAGCAGTATGCCATAAGAAATAACACTATGGAAGTAGCTGAAATAAACTAGTCTAGAAGTACCGACGTCTGTAAGATTACGGATTTTTTTGACTGCATACGCTGCAGAACTAAGTTTCTTCGATAGCTTGTCAATGTGTGGGCCCCAATGAAGTTTACTATCTAAGGTTATTCATAAAAATATGGATCTGTTAACAATTTCTAGCGATTCTCCTTTGACGGTTATATCATAGATTCACTCAAAAAATTAATCATTATCGCAACATATTGTTGCCAGTGGCCATTCTATGCCATCTATCGAGCTACTTGGAACTAATAGTCATAAATCGTTTATATAAGTTTATGCCAAATCTAAATTTCCGCATTCAGATTAACGCGGTATTCGCTACCAAGAGCGGCCACGAGATCTGATTATCCCATAATCAGATTTCGATATGCGGCAATCCTACTGTCACTAAAACACTCGGCGGCATCCCGCGGACCGCGCGAAATACAAGCTATTACCGCTTATGTCGGAACAGGCCTTATGAGCCTTTGTTCATTTACGTTTTTACGGCGAAAAACTTGTGTGTGTAAGTAACCTAAAACTATCTAAAAATCTAATTAAGTCATTCACAACAGGACATTTACCATGATTTGAGTATTGTAGAGGTACTTTAGACTTACTTAAGGTACTTTACCTTAATAGTGCCGTGTGGTGCCGGCTTAGAATTTGCACTACCGCAACTCTTCCCGCGGGTGTCGTAAGAGGGAACTTAGGGATATCCACCAGGAGCAGGCAGCAGAGCCTACTGCAGAATAATTCAAAGTCAAAGTCAAAAACTCTTTATTTCCATAAATACAATAAATGTACACTTATAAAAGGTCAAATTCTTAATAATTAAACACTGGCACGGAAATAAAGTGATATTTTTGATTTCAGTCGGTTTTCTTCGGTGTGTAGACTAAAGTAAAGAAGCGACGAAGAAACCTTAAGCCTGCTAGTTAGTTGTTATTTTTCGAGTAGGAGCAAATCCCGTCCCAAGCTTTTTTATCTTCTAGATAATCTGATATTTTATAGTAGGCCTTATTACACAAGAAGGTTTTGACAATTTGTTTGAATTTATTTACCGATAATTTTTGCAACTCACTAGGAGTTTTGTTGTAGAAGCGTATACATTACCCTTTAAAAGATACATTAATTTTGTGTAGTCTAGTTGTGGGCACAGCGAGTTTATGTTTATTTCTTGTATTCAAATTATGTACATCGCTATTTTTAGGGAACCGGTTGATATTTCTATGAGTGTACAAATAGGTTTTCATAAATATATTGACATGGTACTGACATTATGTTCATTTCTTTGAATTTATCACGCAGGGATTCTCTGGGAGCCATATTATAGATATCACGAACAGCCCTCTTCTGCAACACAAATACGGTGTTGCAAATTGTACCATTAGACTGCGATCCCACACCCGCATGCCCTGCGTTGGGATTGTGGGCATTACGCCCCTTTGATAAAAGCCAATAAGGCAATCAGGGGGAGGCCTGCGCTTAGCAGTGGACTAATGTAGGCTGTTGAGGAGGTTGAGGTTAATAACCATGATAGTGTCAAAAGTTTTATCCAAAACTAGCTTCCGCTCCCTCTGTCCACTGGAACCGCAGCCTGCGGCATGTCACGGGACCCATGGTCTGCCTGTTTACATTGACGACATACTTTATTGAACTGCTTTTATTGCTTACGGCCTCTTGTGTGTTCAGACAACTTTGATTTATCTGTTTTCAATTTGTTTTTGTGTCTTATTTATGGATGTATCCACAAACTAGCTATTCCGGCTTATAGAGGAGGCGTGTTACGGTTTTTGTAGTATTTGGTGGTTGGAATTGATTGGTTCTCGTAGCTGTCTACCTATTCACTTTAGTATCCCTTCTGTTTACAAAAATGTATCTTGGATTCTAGAACCGGTTATAGTTCAGCAAGACAAACTCGCTTTGTTTGTAAGTTGTGAGTTTGGATTTTAATCGTGCAAGCTGAACACAATTATGTAACGGAAACGTTCACGGCTACAGCCCGACTAGTAAGTAACGAAGGATTTTTTAATGCAACATATTTTTTTACGTGGCAACGCAAGAAAGAGGTTTAATATGTTTTAAGAGGTACTATGTAATAGATTGTGGTCTCTTTGTGAGAGTACACATTGAGCGTTGACATTGCGTACCGCGCGCGCTGTCCGTACAAATACAAACGCGCGTTTTAATAGAAGTGCGCGTTTGGGTATATTAGATAATTCACGCGTACCTACCACAACCACACGACAACGACAACACGTGGTCGGGTGCTAATTTGTATGAAAATAAATAGATAGTTCAATTCACACGGACCACATTTAGCCGTCTAATTCAATCGTATGGTCGGTACCGGTCACATCGCAACCACTACCCACACCGCGCACTAGCCGCCGCGCCGCTCCGGCGACATCACATCACAACTAGGTAGGTACTAGCGTTATCGCAACCACATTGACATTTTAAAGTAACCACAACGCAACTACAAAGAGCTTTTACTTTTTATATAAAACACCTCAGCTAAAAAAACATAACACGTTTGTCCGGAATACAATTAAAGACCAATCTGCTACACACCAACACAACAATACCGACACACCAACTGTTATCGCAACCACATTGACATTTTAAAGTAACCACAACGCAACTACAAAGAGCTTTTACTTTTTATATAAAACACCTCAGCTAAAAAAACATAACACGTTTGTCCGGAATACAATTAAAGACCAATCTGCTACACACCAACACAACAATACCGACACACCAACTGTTATCGCAACCACATTGACATTTTAAAGTAACCACAACGCAACTACAAAGAGCTTTTACTTTTTATATAAAACACCTCAGCTAAAAAAACATAACACGTTTGTCCGGAATACAATTAAAGACCAATCTGCTACACACCAACACAACAATACCGACACACCAACTGTTAGTTCATGGCAAAGTTGTGTTTAAGTTAAGTTTGTAATAAAGCCTTTGTAAAGAACGATTATTGAATGCAAGGTACTTCTATCAATACCAAGTTTAAGAATGAAGACCTGGTGTCCTCACGAACGAGCAGCTAGAGGATGCTGTGTGGATTGTCTAACATTATTATTATTAGTATTCTAGACATTAAATTACCGTGAAATTTCAATCTAAGGAAATAAATATGTTTTGACTATTGTAAGGCCAAGACCACCTCCCCGCAGCACAACCTGTTCCAGAAAGCGAAAGGCATTGCCTTGCTAACTGAACCGCTGTCGACTCCGACTGCAACCACGAGTCCACCTCTTCCGAAGCACCTCATTAAACATGCAACTTTAAACATAATTCCCACTCTTATGTTTCCTTTGAAAGTTAAGCTAGTTTATTCATTGTGGCGCTGTTAATAGAACTTCTTATTGGATAAACTAAAGTTGAGTGTAATTTTAAAGTTCTGAAGAGCTTTTCGTAGCAATTAGTTTGAACTCTATTATTGATACGCGGTCGGTGACGATTTCAAGTATTTTGTGGAGCTTTTCAGAACTTTTTTTAATTTTGCGGAAGGAGTTTTCTTGAGAAACTTGGTTAATTTTCTGGTGTTATGCTTTCTAAAAGTAATGATGAAAGTACCTTTCATACCATTTTATTAAATTAGTATTATACATATAACGTATCTGGCCATCTCCCATTGCAACACCGTAATTGGGTAGATATTGTGTGTAAACCTTAACATAGTTAAGTTAATTGTCTAAAATATATCGGAACTTTTTAGCTTATACATTTATTTATTTATTAAAAATTAATAGAAGCTCACAGTTTACACCAAAATGCTAAATTATGTTAGAGCCAGAGGGCCAACTCGGAAAACAATCCGCACTAGACATCTACGGGCTACCGCACTTACACCGCACTAGGTATCTACAGACTACCCACTTACACCGCACTAGGCATCTACAGACTACCCACTTACACCGCACTAGGCATCTACAGACTACCCACTTACACCGCACTAGGCATCTACAGACTACCCACTTACACCGCACTAGGCATCTACAGACTACCCACTTACACCGCACTAGGCATCTACAGACTACCCACTTACACCGCACTAGGTATCTACAGACTACCCACTTACACCGCACTAGGCATCTACAGACTACCCACTTACACCGCACTAGGCATCTACAGACTACCCACTTGCACCGCACTAGGTATCTACAGACTACCCACTTAAACCGCACTAGGCATCTACAGACTACCCACTTACACCGCACTAGGCCTCTACGGACTATGGCACTTACACCGCACTGGGTATCTACAGACTACCGCACTTACACCGCACTGGGCATCTACAGACTACCACACTTACACCGCACTAGGCATCTACAGACTACCACACTTACACCGCACTAGGCATCTACAGACTACCGCACTTACACCGCACTAGGCATCTACGGGCTACCGCACTTACACCGCACTAGGCATCTACAGACTACCCACTTACACCGCACTAGGCCTCTACGGACTACCGCACTTACACCGCACTGGGTATCTACAGACTACCGCACTTACACCGCACTGGGCATCTACAGACTACCACACTTACACCGCACTAGGCATCTACAGACTACCACACTTACACCGCACTAGGCATCTACAGACTACCGCACTTACACCGCACTAGGCATCTACGGGCTACCGCACTTACACCGCACTAGGCATCTACGGGCTACCGCACTTACACCGCACTGGGTATCTACAGACTACCGCACTTACACCGCACTAGGCATCTACAGACTACCACACTTACACCGCACTAGGCATCTACGGACTACCGCACTTATACCGCACTAGGCATCTACGGGCTACCGCACTTACACCGCACTGGGTATCTACAGACTACCACACTTACACCGCACTGGGCATCTACAGACTACCGCACTTATACCGCACTAGGCATCTACGGGCTACCGCACTTACACCGCACTGGGTATCTACAGACTACCACACTTACACCGCACTAGGCATCTACAGACTACCACACTTACACCGCACTAGGCATCTACGAACTACCGCACTTATACCGCACTAGGCATCTACGGGCTACCGCACTTACACCGCACTGGGTATCTACAGACTACCGCACTTACACCGCACTGGGCATCTACAGACTACCACACTTACACCGCACTAGGCATCTACGGGCTACCGCACTTACACCGCACTAGGCATCTACGGGCTACCGCACTTACACCGCACTAGGCATCTACGGGCTACCGCACTTACACTGCACTAGACATCTACGGACTACCGTACTTACATCGCACTAGGCATCTACGGGCTAACGTACTTACACCGCACTAGGCATCTACGGGCTACCGCACTTACACCGCACTGGGTATCTACAGACTACCGCACTTACACCGCTTGAGTTTAAAACCTTGCTGCATTCACACCACACGCACAATAATTATTGTACGTCAACCTAGCTTGACTGAATTTCCACCGTAGTAGGTATAATAAGCGTCAATCTAGTTGTCTTCGGTCGGACGAACCACGTGACAAAGATGCGCATAAAAAACCCACGTACAAAATTCAAATGTTTCTCTTTCGCCTGCGTTGTCGGCGGCGGCATGGCATTTTAATTATACGCTTGAGTATGCCTGCACATACTCCCCACTAACGAGTACGCTGCCAGTAGTAATATATTGGGGCTTCTAGACCACCATCAATGTACATATTGAACCTGAACTGCGCTCACGTGTTCGCTTCGTTCTTCGGTTCAATATGTACATTGATGGTGGTCTAGAAATCCCAATATATTAATACTACACTCGATGAACTTTGGATTTGGATTTATTTCAATTTATTATGATTTTTAATTTACCACCTGTTCGTAACATAATTTCAACCGAGGAAAGAACAGGCAAGAAACTCGGTGAGTTCTAATCATTTGTTTGATTTGTTCTAACTCGTAAAATAGATTATGTAATCAATAAAGTTCGTAGAGAGTTACCTTTGTATGATAACTCTCACTGCATTGAGAAGGCTAATACAAATCGGGTGGATGAACCATGGTAAGTAACATCCTGAGAGCCCGAGGTAGGATTATCTCTCACCGATGTGATACCAACTCATTCCGTTGAATAAATGGTTAAAAACTGCCCAACCATATCCAAATTAAGATTTTAAAATTTAGAGATATCTGCGTCCCGTACCACTAATGTAAGTAAACACAAACAGGCAAACCATGGTAAGAATGCGTCAAGAGTCCGAGGTAGGTTTATCTCTTCCATTTGTGATTCTACAATACTACAGTAGCAAGACCAACAGACCATCTTCACCGTCAGCCTAACTGAACTTTGTTTTATAACAGTGCAAGTAATCTGCACAGAATCCCATACCGCTAAATGTAAGCAAACACAAACAGGCAAACCCTGGTAAGAATGCATCAAGAGTCCTAGGAAGGTTTATCTCTTCAATTTGCGTTGCCACAATATTACAGTTGGAAGACATGCAGATCATCTTTTCTATACCTACACCTATCCTAACTACCTCTCACTGCATTGAGAAGGTAATCGAATACAAATCGGTTGGATGAACCATGGTAAGTAACATCCTGAGAGCCCGAGGTAGGATTATCTCTCACCGATGTGATACCAACTCATTCAGTTGAATAAATGGTTAAATACTGCCCAACCTTACCCAAATTAAGATTTTAAAATTTAAAGATATCTGCGTCCCATACCGCGTATTGTAAGCAAACACAAACAGGCAAACCCTGGTAAGAATGCGTCAAGAGCCCGAGGTAGGTTTATCTCTTCCATTTGTGATTCTACAATATTACAGCAGGAAAACTAACAGACCATCTTCATTGCTAGCCTAACTAAACTTTGTTTTATAACAGTGCAAGTAATCTGCACAGAATCCCATACCGCTAAATGTAAGCAAACACAAACAGGCAAACCCTGGTAAGAATGCATCAAGAGTCCTAGGAAGGTTTATCTCTTCAATTTGTGTTGCCACAATATTACAGTTGGAAGACATGCAGATCATCTTTTCTATACCTACACCTATCCTAACTACCTCTCACTGCATTGAGAAGGTAATCGAATACAAATCGGTTGGATGAACCATGGTAAGTAACATCCTGAGAGCCCGAGGTAGGATTATCTCTCACCGATGTGATACCAACTCATTCAGTTGAATAAATGGTTAAATACTGCCCAACCTTACCCAAATTAAGATTTTAAAATTTAAAGATATCTGCGTCCCATACCGCGTATTGTAAGCAAACACAAACAGGCAAACCCTGGTAAGAATGCGTCAAGAGCCCGAGGTAGGTTTATCTCTTCCATTTGTGATTCTACAATATTACAGCAGGAAAACTAACAGACCATCTTCATTGCTAGCCTAACTAAACTTTGTTTTATAACAGTGCAAGTAATCTGCACAGAATCCCATACCGCTAAATGTAAGCAAACACAAACAGGCAAACCCTGGTAAGAATGCATCAAGAGTCCTAGGAAGGTTTATCTCTTCAATTTGTGTTGCCACAATATTACAGTTGGAAGACATGCAGATCATCTTTTCTATACCTATCTATACCTAACTACCTAATGTAACTATCTTGTATCTCGATTACATACTTACTTTACGTAACCATACCTTACCGTTTACCTTTTTCAAAACCTTACCGCACATTTATTACCAAATGTGACTTTTTATACCGCGTACTTCTCATCAATTTATAGGATTGATGGTAAATACGACTTTTAAAGGACAGGTGAATGTTGCAATGAAATCACAAAACCTTCAGTTATTTGTACTGTGCAAATACAAACTGAAGGACTTATTTTTTTTTTTTTTTTCTAAAATTGTCTTAGGTTTTTGCTTTAAGTATTTCTAAGCTTAAACTAAAGCTTATAATATCTAATGCACTTCATGTCTGCTTATCCGTTGTTCTATGTATTGAATCTGAAAAATAAATAATAATTTAGGTACCTATTATTACTTATACATTTATCGCAAAGTATTCATCATAAAAAAGTTATACCTTTATTATATTGTTGGAGATATTTGTTCAATTTAAGTTATTTAACTAATCAAAAATATTTTAAGCTTAGAAATTTTAACAAATAAGGGTTATAATGCGTACCTTCAAAAATAGTCGAAAGTAGCTACTCCATTCAAGTGCAAAATTAACCACAACCGCCTGAAAGAAAAAAAAAAAAAAAATGAATGTAAGATTACAGTCATGTATATGCATAAAGTAAGATAAATAAAAAGTAGTACCAGTTTTTAATGTAGGTAGTTACCTATAGTTTATTTTTATTATTATGACAGATAGTTTTATAAACCAAAAATAAGATTAATTAAAAAAAAAGTTATACATAACTTGGTGTTAGATAAAAGTACCTATGAAGTAATGTTTTTGTTTCACGTAACAAATATTTAAAAGAAGTGTAAGGTTTTTATAATTTCACTGGAATTTATTATTAGGTACCAATAAAATAGATTTTCAATCACACCATGTAACTTAATGTAAGTGTAGTAAGAACAAAGTTTTAAATTGCTAATATTATGTAAGCAAGTAAGGATTACTTTAGGTACCTAGTAATGAATATTATTTTCTAGGTTCCTTCCATTAGTTTACAACATAAGAATTACTTTAGGTACTATACAAGATATATTGGTAGTTTATAAAACTATGACTCAAATGTAAATCATAATTATTGTTTACGAACATCGCTAATTTCTAACCTATTAAAATGTGAGATTTATTGATAGGTATTTACTTACTTGGAAAGTTTCCATAAAACTCCATAAAATTCACAGAAATTTAAGTACATTTATCACACCTTATTAAATTAAACAATTTGAAACTACGAGTTGCTTGCGTCATGACATGAGTGGCTTTCGTGGGAAGTCTCACAGTCACAGTAAACGATCCACTGTAATACTAAACCTGCAACTCAGCAAATTCATGTTAACACTCGCGTCCACTATAGCCTTCCGTAGTTATTATGAATGTTTATATAATATTTAGATTGATATATACATATTTTTTTGTTATAAATTAGCTATATGAAAGCACCCACAAAATCGATTTATTATTTTTGGGTTTTGGGGTTTGTGAGATATTAACTTATACATTGTACCTACATATTCCAGTCAATTTCTTAATTGAATAAAAAGTTTTGTGTTATGAGTAGGTTAGGTAGTTAATAATAATTATAAAGAAGCAGTGGAGTGTATTTAGCTCCTTACTTTAAAATTACTTCATGACTTAGTAAACACTTCCCTTTATTTAACGTAATGTATAAAGGTTAGTTCAAACTCGAGCAGGCGATGCGTTTGTATGAGAAGAGTTATTAATTTCTTATCATCATCAATGTTTAAATACAAAGCTTAGGCATCTACCTAATAATATTCTAATAAACTTTCTTATATTTTTAATAAACTAAGCAGTCATTATTAAATAGTTCACCAAAACATGAATTTACTATCAAAGGTAATTAATTTAAATGCTAATAAGTATTAAGCTATCGCATTAAAATGACAGTTAAAACAATCTTACAACATTAACCGAAATGTAAGTACTTTGTTTAGGTAATTATGTACTAAATGCAAATTTTTAGGCAGACATGTTCCGGGTTTACATGTTATAGAACATGCATAAGTCTGTGTACGCCTTAACATTCGCTTGAATTTGTTTGATCAGCGTCGCTCAAATTAAACTCTAACATTACGTTTTAATGTTGCAGGTTTAAAACAAAATATGAATGTGTTAACCGACTTTGAAAAAGAGGTTTAAATTTGTTCGACTGATCAACACATTTTTGAAATACCTATTTACTATGATCGTAGAAGGCGTCATGATACTATAATTTAAGTAATAATACTTATATTTTTTTAGTAAATTAGGTAAAGTAAGTACCTAAGGTTGGTATGAATAAATAAAGTATTGCAAATTAAATTTATTTTCTACAATACTGTCGTTTCGTTATTCTTATTAAATTATAAAACCTATATTATGCCTTATTAAATGCTGGGTATAGTTTCACACAAATAAAGGTACTAACGTTCCTAGATAGGTACTTTATAAAGTTAATAAGTAGATACATCCTAAGTAACTTCGACAACAAATTAATGTTGGGTGATTTAAAAACTAGCTGTTTTTAAATTACAAACTGCGACCCGACGATTTTCTTTCATCAATTGGATCACATAAGGCATCGTTTAATTTACTTATTTATGCAAAGACTAGTCTGATAGCTTTAATTACAATGACATAGGATCTACTTTTGTGTGAGTAATGCAAAAAGTATTTGTAATAAGGTTTAAATTGAAAAGCATTATTGATAGTTGGTGATAAAGGTGATATGTAGGTAAGTATTATTGTCAATGGAATTTATACTCAAACTATTAAAATTAAAGGAAATAAGGCTCATTGTTGATTGACAAGTAACAATGCAATTAAGTTGTTTTACTTTTTAAATTTGTGTGGTATAAAATAATGAAAAATCAGGAAAAAATCACATTCTTTGTGCGATCTCCGTGCTGAAGTCCATCGCTAGCTGCATCTGTGCCCACCGCCCGCCCTTTGCCGTTCAAAGCTGCACCATCGAGTACCTACTTGCTGCCAGCCGCCCAGCCCAGCTCAGCGCTTGCTCTTTCTTTGACCCACCTCAACTAGAAAATGTACGTAAGTTTTTTGTAATCAATCGCTGTAGCTGGTTTTAGAAGGAAGCAAAGCCATTCTAGAGTCATTTTAAGTTTTTCTTCTTTTTTTTTTTTTTTTCAGGTCTGACTACGATAGTGATTTCGGAACCACTACGAGCTCAGAGGTGCGCGCTGAAGTCCCTAAACAAAAAAAAACATCGGCCCCTCCGAAGCCTAGAGCACCTCCAAAAAGGAAGATTGCTCCAGCTACCGTCCCCGCGGCTCTTCTACCGCAGGCATCCACTTCCACATTACCTCAAGAAGACTTGCCTTGGTAAGTTCAACAGTTTTAAACATATTTTCACGTTCTATGAACTATATCAATAAACAATTTTTTTGTCAGATCCATTCAGTAGGTCCAAATCTCTAAATATATCTAGCCAAATATTCAAACACTTGCATTTATTATTTAGCGAATTAAAAAGTTATAGGTACGTATCTTTAAAAGTAAGTTTTTAGTAGGTAGGTAAATCATTATCTCATCTAGCTACTTGTAGTAACCAATGTGCTACGGGCTGGCTCCGCTCGCATGAGAGCGCTACGAGATTGGTAGAGTGTGCTACGCCGCGCACGTTACCTACAACAACAGATGCGTTTATTTTTTATAAGTTAATATTTTAAACATTGAGCTTGTCTGTAACTGTTTTGTTGATGAAGCATTTTCTTTATTTACAGGGCTAAGAAGAGCAAGAAAAACATATTCAGTATTATCAAGTCTGAAGACAAAAAGGCGTTGGTCAAGGCAACCACCCGTCACGCGGGCACCTTCGGTACATCATCGTTCACCACGCGGGTATCAGACGGAACAACGCGACGCACCATTCCCACGGACGATGGAGACTTCTTTATAGATCTTAAGGTGTACAAAGTAGAGGATATCAAAACGTGTCCTCCAGAGGAACGCCATAAGAAAGCGTTATCGTCTATTAAATTAAGGTTAGGAGACGAAGATCCTGATTGGGACATACTACAAGACCTTTTGACTTTAATTTTTAAACGGTTTCGTAATTCGGAACCTCAATATTACTCGAACAAAGTCGTTTTTAAATAGCAGTTTTTTACTACGTTTTTCCTAAGAAAATAAGTAGGACTTCAAGCGTTTAAAACGACTTTTCTGAGTTATACTATAAGTTTTAGGTTGCAATAAAATCTAAATCACTAACAATCATTAATTTTTATTTTACTATAGGTGATAGGTAGGAAGGAACTTAGCTAAAGGTTTTTGCAGTTGAACTCACAACGTGAAAATGCCATTTTGTCAAGTGTGTGATCTAACAGTTAGTAATAATTCATGGGTAGGTCATTTGCGTAGTACTTCACACAAAAAAAATACTTCAGGTCAAAAGCATATTGATGGCGTTGAAATTGTAGCTTCAGCGTTTAAGTGTAGAATCATTTCTTACCGAATGGCAACAACAACTGAGAACCAAAACAACATAGATATGTTTTTGAATTCGATCCGTAACAAAATAGAACAAGTCATAGATGAGACTATAAAAAAACATATTTGCATTAAAGTAAACTTTGAGCTATTCGCAAATTTTTTGATGTTCAAAAATAACGAACAAGATATAAAATCCTTTATGACTAAAAATATTTCGCTTTACAGCAATTATGATTTTAACTCATTATTTTCATCAATGAAAGACACGTTGCGAACGAAAATTGATGAATTCCAAGATAGAGACTCGGGGTGGGCTTTTTGTAATTGCATTCAGTTAGAGGTTAATGTTAATAAGTATCAACCGCTTGGTGGGTCCACTTTTATTGAGCTGCCAAAGTTTATTCGACAGAAAAAAGCTTGCATTAATATTCGCAACACTGATGAGTATTGCTTTCTGTGGAGCATAGTTTCTGCTCTTTATCCTGCTAAGTCACACCCAGATAGAGTCTCTTCTTACCCAAATTTTCGTGAAGTATTGAATATTGATAATGTTACGTTCCCAATGACAGTCGCAGATATAAATGAATTTGAAAAAAATAACCCCGAGTTAGCCTTTATAATTTATGGTTTAGAAAAAAATAAAATAATTATAGGGCCACTGTACAAATCACCAAGTACTGCAAACAAAAGAATTATACATTTGTTACATATTGAAAACAATACAACATCTCATTTTTGTTATATAAAAAACTTGTCTAGGCTTGTTAGAAGTCAAATCACTAAACATAAGAGCAAATTATATTTTTGCGACACTTGTTTAGTATCTTTTAATGCGGCTAATGATGGTGAAAACCATAACTGTAACGGTACAGTTACTGTGCTACCCGAAAAGGGGTCGGTGATTAAATTTAAAAATGTTGATCGAAAGCATGACATTCCTTTCGTAATCTATTCAGATTTTGAAACCATGCTAGAAAATGTAGAAGGTGATGCAGGTGCTCATACTCGCAACATCCAAAAACATGTGCCGGTAGCGTTTGCATACTACATAGTTTGTTCCGTAGATAAGTCATTAAACAAATTCGTAACTTATCGCGGATTGGATTGCGTTGATCAATTTATCACTGCTTTGTATAAGGACGTTCGAAACATTCACAAAGTACTCTCACAAAATGTTTCAATGCAGTTTAGTAGTAGCAACTCATATGACTTTGAAAGAGCTATTCTATGTCATATTTGTGAGAATTTTTTATACGGAGACAAGGTGAGGGACCATTGTCACATCACAGGTCGATACCGTGGTGCAGCTCACAGTTTATGCAACTTACAGTTCAAAACTCCTAAATTCATACCAATTTTTTTCCATAACTTAGCAGGATATGATTGTCATTTATTCATAAAAAAATTGGGAGAAGCACCCGGGCCAATAAGTATAATTCCTAAAACTAAAGAAAATTACATATCTTTCACAAAGTTTATTCCATTAGCTCGTAATGAATACATGCAATTGCGATTTGTAGATTCTTTAAAATTCATGGGAACTAGCCTACAAAAGCTGGCTGAGACATTAGATACAGAACATTTTCAACACCTACATAAATTTTATCCAGATGAAGTTCAGTTTGCTCTGCTTAAACGCAAAGGCGTTTACCCATACGATTATATGACCTCACAGGAACGCTATAACGAACGATCCCTTCCCTGCAAAGATAGTTTTTACAGCTCTCTAAACAACGAGACCATTTCCGATGATGATTACGAACATGCGCAATCTGTTTGGACACATTTTAATATTCGCAATATGGGTCAATATACAGATTTGTATGTAAAAACAGATGTACTATTATTAGCTGATATCTTTGAAAATTTTAGAAAAACATGTAAAACTCACTATCGTTTGGATCCTGCTCATTACATAACTGCTCCTAGTTTAGCATTTGATGCGATGTTGTTGATAACAGGTGTTGAGTTAGAACTTATTGACGACTTTGCAATAGTAGATATGATTCAATCTGGAATCAGGGGAGGAATATGTATGTGTTCTCATAGATATGCTAAAGCGAACAATGAATTTATCAAGGATTACAATCCTATGATGCCAGATTCATTTATTACGTACATAGACTGTAATAATTTGTATGGGTATAGTATGTGTCAAACTTTACCGTTATCAGACTTTAGATTCCTTAATCAAGCAGAAATCAATCAATTCGATATTAATAAGATTTCGAATGACGCAGAGTGGGGCTTTATTCTCGAAGTGGATTTAATTTATCCTAAAATGTTACACTGCAAGCACAATGACTTACCATTTTGTGCTGAAAAGTGTACACCACCTGGTGGAAATAATGACAAACTGGTTCCTAATTTATACGATAAATTTAACTACGTTATTCACTACGTTCATTTAAAAACCTGCTTAAAACATGGATTAATTTTAAAAAAGATTAATCGTGTTATAACGTTTAAACAAAGCGCCTACTTAAAAAAATACATTGATTTGAATACACAGTTGCGACAAAAAGCAAAATCCACTTTTGAACAAGATTTTTTCAAATTGCTTAATAACAGCGTTTTTGGAAAAACTTTGGAAAATAATAAAAAAAAGGTGAAAGTTCATTTAGTAAATCAGTGGAATGATCCTAATAATGTTACAAAGAAACAAAAAAGTGCCGAAAAGTTGATATCTAGCACCAATTTTCACAGTGCTTCTGTATTTACAGAAAATCTGGTAGCAATTCAACTAAAACCTAATAAGATTATTTTAGACAAACCAGTGTACATAGGGTTCACAGTTCTTGAATTATCTAAAGCGCATATGTATGATTTTCATTATTCGGTATTTCAGCCATATTATGGAGAACGGTTACGTATGTGTTATACTGACACTGATAGCTTTATATATCACATTGAAACAAAGCAATACTATCAAGATCTGAAAACAATTTTCCTTCAATATTTTGATACTAGCAATTATCCATTGAATAATTATTATGAATTGCCAATAATTAATAATAAGGTGCCAGGATTGTTTAAAGATGAAATGGCAGGGAAAATAATTACAGAATTTGTTGGTTTACGTTCCAAGTTGTACTGTATTAAAAATACCGATAGTGTTATTAAAAAGGCTAAAGGTATTAAATCATGTGTCATCCGCGATTTGGATATATCAGATTATGAAAAAACATTGCGTACTCAAAATGCTCTTCGCCGGCAGAATATTTTATTTAAAAGTATAAAACATGAAATATTTACCCGTTCAGTAGACAAAATTGCACTCTCAAGCAATGATGATAAGCGTTTAATTTCACGTAACAACACAACAAGTAGAGCTTGGGGGCATGTTTCTATTTTAGGAATATAAATAAGTACCTACCTGCCTACCATTTACTTTATTTGTTTACCTTACCGAAGTATGTGAACCAACAATGTTAATTTAAATAAGTAACTAATAACTAAAACTTATTTTGCTTTGTATTTTAATTATCTGCTTTATTAATGTTTGTAAACAAAATGTTAATTAATGATAGTAATACTTAGATTTAAATAACTAGCCTAATTCGACTTACTTTTAATAAGATAAATAAATTTACTGAAAATTATAATGTGGTGGTTATTCTTCATTACCCTAAAACCTTTAGCTGAACCCTAAAACATGCCGTAGGAACCTACTCGATAAAATCTTGTTCAAACATGCACAGATTATACCTAGTACCAGAAGCTCAAACGTTGCAATTTTACACGCCTCATGTGGGTGGTACTAATGCATTCATTTGTCGTCTGCACTCCACTTCGAACGTAATCTAGACAGTGTGCAATAGAAGTTGTAAAATAACTAGATACTTCCTTTTTGTAAGGCTTGAGATTTTACTGGTAAGTTTTGATAATTATTTTTATAAACAGTTTTGTGTTGCAAACACATTTTATTTAAATAAACTGAGGTGTACTTATATATTTTTTTATTTTTTACAGAACAATGGAAAACTTTACTACCAATTATCCTGATGCGACGCAAGATGATATAATTGGGATTGATACAGAAGACTTGCTGTTCCAGTGTGCACAGGACCCATTAGCGGGATTTTCTCAGGACTTTCCAATCAGTCCACGGCCAGATACGAAGCTAAAAAACCAACCGAAGCGGAGAACAAAGAAAAATACTTCAAGTGTAGATCTTCTAGATGTGAGACGTAAAAAAATTCAGCGATCTTCGTTTGTTCTCAACAGAACGGAACAGTGTAGTGGAAGAAGACTTATACAGATAAAAGTAATGGACATTAGTAACAATAGTGATAAAGTGATTTTATCTGCTCAGTATGTTGTTAGGGATATTATAGACAATATCTTGGACCAGACTGAAAGGATAATCAGAAATATTTCAGAAAATCTTGCGCTGCCGTATTAAAGTTAGTACCTAGTTAAGTAATAATTTTTATTTAGAATATTAAGTAGAATAATATGTTTTTATATTTTATTTTAAAATAAAGTTTGAATACCTGCATTGCGTATATTATTTTTAAATTTAGTCAAATAAAACAGATATTAGGTAGGATATTGTTTTATTATCATTAGGAAGGTAATCGTTTTTACATACACAATTACACATTATAGGTACCTACATCTAAATAGGTTACTTAAAAATAGGTAGGTAGTATAATTACTGCTATAAAAAACTAAATTTAAACAATTTAAATTTAAGATACTTATTTAAACATTGCTTATAGTCAAACTTTTGAAAAGATTAGGCAAAAATACAAAAAAATTATTGTCCTTACACCATTTTTCTAAACAAATAACATTCTTTAAAGCACACTTTTTTTTATGATGAACACAGTTTAAATTTAAGTTTTTTGTTTTTTCATAGTCATCGCATAATTTCGCAAAGTTAGGACATCCGTTTTCGCCAATATCAATGATTTCACAGTTTTCATGCAAGTTTTTTAACCATTTTATTTTCTCTAGACCCTTAACTAGAATTTTCTTTTGATTCAAGTACGGTTTAATAATGTTCTTAAATTCTCTGTAGTTGATAAAACCTTCACTCCAATAAATACCGCGGTCGTTTTCTAACCATTGGACCCGTTTTCTTTCTTCTTTCGTTAATTTTGTAAATGTGTAGGGTGGCTTCAAAAGAAATATTTGAGTATATCCATTGATGAGAATAGCGAATTCTTTTAATATAAATTGATTTTGGTAGTCCTTAAATCCTTGCATGTCAACAATTACAATATCAGCATCCATTTCAATTATGTTATTTTTTTTACCAAGTTGCTCAGTGGTCTATACTCAATTATACAATCGTTTAGAATGAGACAATATGCAGATGTCTGATCGGGTATCTCTGAATTACACTCGAGTTCTACTCGAACACTAACAACAGGACCTGTCTTAATATTGTCAGTTTGTCTAGAGCAATCTATTACAAACAGCGGTGCTTTATCTTTGAAGTCTGAAGCACTTAACAACGGTGCGCTTCTACGTCCATAATACGATTTTTGAAAATTGACATACTGTTCATATAATAAAGAAAATTTGGAGTCAAGGAAATTAGCATTAAAACTTTCGTAAGGAAAGTATACAGAGTTAAGATAAACTTTAACGTCTCTTAAATTGCAATGATCAAACCGTGACATATCTCTATCTGTAAAATTTTTTCTGCTTGTTTGCAAACCAATGACTACATATCTAGGTTTTTCGATTTGTGACGACGTTTTAATTGACCAGGTATGCTTGGTAGTTTGTGGTAACAAAGGGTACTCATAAAGATCCCAATTTCTGAACGCTAATTGTAGAGGACAATCTTTGTCTAAAATCTTTAGTAAGTTTACTTTTTCTTTATCTGATACTCTAATGTGTGGTACCCGCCATACTAGTTTATTGATAATTACATCTTCAAGAACCTCTTCTTGTGGAATTTTCAGTGAATTTAAATCTGTATTACTGCGTAACAGTATCAGTTCATGCTTACAATTAATAATAATTTTTTTGTAATCTTCTGCAAAACCCAAAATACTAGAAAGTGGGATTGAAGCACAAAATTTTCCTCCTGTTTTTGTGCCATTTACATCCCATCCCCAAGCTTTAGAGACTTTAGCATCGTTTTCATTAAACGATAAAATTCCTTTAATAGTTGTAGTGATTCCTGCGTTTTTAACCCGATCTATTTCCACTCCGTTAAGCTCGTATCGAATATCTTGGAATAGATATAGTAATGCATTATTGGTAAATTCCACACTATCCACTTTTTGTTTCGTATCACTTTTAAAAATATTTACTATGCCTTCTATATAAAGAGTGCTAGATGATGGTAATAAGTAAAGGTCTTGTTGATTAATAGGTATTCTTATTTCATCGTTCTTGTTAAAACTTGAAACGAATGGTTTATATGAATGATATTCAATACCATCAATGGTAGTGTCAAATACTGGCGAACTCAAGATGTCCAATATACTCATTTTAGAAGACCAATTAATTTCAGAAACCTTTTATTTTCTTCAGTGATTTTATGTTTTCCCTTAGATGTTCCTTTACGGATCGTTGGAGTAGCACTGATGTGTTTTGTTTTTGCATTACCATATTTATTGTAGTCAATCATTTTCTTTTTATGTGCAAGTACAGTTGGACTTCTTCACCTCGTAAGTTAATCGGGCTATTTTTGATGTCCAATAATCTAATGTTGATGGTGCTGACGTTATTTTGATTTACAGGAAAGTATATAATATTTTTAGGTATTTCAATAATTCTATATCCTGGTGGAACGTTTGGCGCAAATTCGTGAATAATATGGCTTGAGTTTCCGTTTATATAAGAACCACTCACTATATCACATTCGATTCTCACCACTGACGTTGATAAAATGTTGACTGGTAGCTGTGACTCGTGTAATATATTTGCTTTTAAAGTTTGTTTTTCAAACCCCAGTAACGTTGCTAGAGAACTGTCTTTTTCAAAATGTATTTCTTTGCTGCAGTAAATTAATGTTTTTAATGTATTGTTGTTACAATACAAATTAAAATTTATACCTTTCATTTTTAAATTTTGTCTTATATAATCAGAAATGTCCTGTAGTTCGTAAGCACCTTCAGGAATTTCCAAAACTTCATTGTTGTCATAGGTAAATTTATTGTTTTTACTATCAATATTAGGAATTGAATTAAACGTCGAAATATGCAACAACGCACATTCATACTCTCCATCAAATTGTAAAGCAGGATAAAAATTTGTTGATAATGTTGATGTGTGACCAGTTATAGACAGAGTGAAGGACATTTTACTAATGAGTAAAAAGAAAACTATTTCATCAATTTATACAATTTAATTGTTTAAATTCATTGTTAAAAATAATGTTTGTCCCAAAAATCATGAAGAAATTTCAAACACAGGTGACCACAATTTGATGTATTAAAATTTTGATAACTACAATAGTTGTACAATAAATTTTCTTTTAAATACTTAACTATCTCTTTTGGAGGTTTTAAATTTCCAAAACTATCAAAATACTCACAATAATCTAAATATTTAACATAGGCTACCCAGTGTGTGCCCTCATTTTTAGAATTATCTAAATTTACAATACCACATTCGATAGCTTTTGGCTTTCTAGGTAATTCATCTCTCATATAGACACCTCTAAAATTGGGGATGTATTCACTAGCATATTCTATCAATTCAATATCTGTAAGAGCACGATTGGGTAACCTTTTCATTAGTTTTTTGAACTTTTAATAAATAGACCACTCCCCTTTTTGTATGGTTTCATATAAAGACCTTTTCCTAAAGCTATGGACTCCATTACTTTATTATGTCTTTGAGCTTCTTCAAAGTTCTTCTTTGCAGATTTGTGATCATTTACAGCCTTTGCGATGCCAGCAGCACCTCCAGACAATGCACCAAGAGCAGACAATCCAGCAAATATTGGTATTAGAGGAAGTATGCCGCCTGTTTTCGGTAACTGTATAACACGTGGTAAACGAACTCCTTTTCTATGTTTAACAATCTTTTTTGCAGCTGAATATGCAACTTGTATAGCCTTTGATTCGTTTGGTAGTTTTAGTTTTTTCAGACGGTTCCGAATGGTAGAAACAACTGAACTAAAAGATTTTTTCATTCCAGCTCCGTGTTTTATTTTAGTTTTCATTACTTTGCTTACAAGCCATGACGCTAATTTTTCTCCTTTTCCAGCTTTCTTTGACTTCATACGCTCTTTAGCCATGTTTAACAATTTTAAATCAGCTCTATGTCTATCTTCTAAATTTTCAAAATTACTGTATGCGATGTCGTGTTGTTTACAAGCGTTATCCAACTCGTTCACCCCTTGGTCACCTCTCAACAATCGTTCTCTTAATCGTGTACCAGGCCCACAATAATTATATCCAGGTAAATGCAGTTCAAATGGTAAATTATTTATCAGATTGTTTAAAAGTCCACCACCGCGCATTGCTCTGATAGTAATGACTGATGATTATAATAGTGCTTGCGTTTTTATCCAGCTATTTTCTGTATCAGGAAGACCTAACCACTTGACAAAAAGTTTATTGGCTTTTTTTCTTAAAATTTTTTCTATCAAATAAACATTTGGGCAGTTTGTTTTTTGGAGCTCTTGTTCATAAAATGTTCCTAATATTGGATGTCTGTGCAAATCTTCAATAACATAAGTTACCGGTGCAGTTAAATTAATTTTTTTAATCATAAATAGTTCAGTTGACCAATTTGGTGTGTAGCCCTTTTCAAAGCTACCTTTATATTTACTAATACGTACTAAATCGCCCACAACTAATTTACTTTTTCGCGGAAGAACCTTAATCATTTGTGATTTTTGTATATTTTCTCTCACTGTATTTTCGTTTGAACTGTTAACATCGATTGGTTTATGTTTTATAGTGCGATGAATAGTGTTATTATATGTAGAAACCGTATTTTCCAAAAGCTTCCCAATCCATTTGTAATTTCCATTTAAACTAAAACATTTAAATAATTTATTTTTGAGAGTTTTTATTAACCTTTCTACTATGGAAGCCTTTTTAACGGAATATGAAGAATAATGGTTTATTTTGTTTATGACTAATATTTTTTTGAATTCGTTGTTATAAAACTCTGTGCCCATATCCGTTTGCAAGTTAACAGGTTTACGTTTACTTGTAACTAATATTTTTTTAAACGCAATTGATATATCAAATTTATTCTTAGTCTTAACTGGAACGACCCATGCATACTTTGAGAAACAATCTAATACAACTAATATGTACTTATAATTACAATTATACTCTTTTAAATTTTGCATGTCAATTAGATCTGCTTGCCACAAGTCATCAATTCCTCTCATTATCACAGATCTTCGAAGGAAGTTTTTTCGTGCTGCTCTGTGAATTTCGTTAACTACTTGTTGTTTACTCATTTTGTGAAAAATCAATTTTTCGATTCTGCCTTGACAAGATCTAACTTAAACTGCTCTATTATTTTACGTAAATCGTGAACTTGTTGTTTGGTAGCAAATAGTTCAGACTGCTTATCTACGTATTCTTTGTTAACAGCATCGTTTGCTTTTAAAGGTATAGTAATACCTGTCAATCTTTTGGATTGTAAATCTATTTCTTTGTTGTTAGTCGTTATTGCCTTAGTAATAATATCTAAAAAGTTTGGAGCACTATTTTTTTTTATGTGATGCCCAAATTTATCCATTTTAAACACTGAACTGACATGTAACAAGGATAATACTAAAATGAAAGAAATTTATGGTTACCTATTTTATTTATTTGAAATTATACCACTCTCACGTAACTCTTCAATAATTGATAAAATTTCATTATCTAGCCCAGTGTTACCAGCATCTCGAGAAGCAATTAAAAGTTTCAATCGATCAACTAATTCATTAGGATCATCCCAGTAAATATAATCAACATTTTTTTTCCATATTTTAAGCGGGCGTAGCCCTTCTCCTTTGTGTTTGTCAGGCTGACTGCTATCTGTACTTGCTGAAATCTTGCGAAGCTTGAATAATGGTTTTATAATGTTCAAGTATTTTCGCCCACGGTTACTTCTTATTGGTTTATGAGGATCATAATCTCGTCGATGGACATTCGTTTCTAGCAACATCAACTTATAATGATCCAAATCCTCATTATTTATTGCTGTTAGGTTAGGAACTCTTTTAAACAAAAGTTCATATATACCAGGGGTTTTTTTGTACTTGTTGACACCAACTTGTATAACATCACCAGAAATGATTACGCGTGTTGATCCCATCATTAGTTTACCACGATCATTTCGTACACCGAATGGAACACCGCTTAAAGCTTCTGAAGACATATACCATGAAGATATTTCATCACTTGAGTCACTTTGGTTACTCGAAGCCACTGTTTTATAGGAATCATCTTTTCCACTACTATACTCAGCATCTGAACTATCTGAACTATTTTTTGATGGACGAAATTCACGAAATTCTATACTAGACAGTCTCCTTTTAAGCGTTTTGTCTACATCCAAAGGACTTGAAGTTTGAAACTTTTGTTCGTGATCTTTTTCTTTTAACTGTTTTTCAGCCATTTCTTTGAGGGGTGTTGTTATCGGTTTAAAAACAGATTCTAAAATATTACTTTTCTCCGTTTCTAGGTCACGCATCTTTCGTACTTTTCTTTTAACTGCTTCTGCAGCGCTTACAATTTGTTGTTTCAAATTCTTTTCCATAATATGCAAAATATGTACGGTAAGAGATTCGTTACAGTAATGTTGAAATTCACTTAGGGTTTTTTTATTTATACCTTTTAAATTAAAAATATAATCGGATTATATTAGTGTAGAACTTTCTGCAAATAGGACACTTTTTATTTATTGAAAGAGCACATTTTATGCAAGCTACAGCATGACCACATGGTGTAAAACACGAGTTCACCGAAGCTTCGTAACAAATTTTACAGTTCAAGTCGGTTTCATTTGATGCCGATTTCTTTTCAAGTGTATTTTTAAATTCATCATCAGTTACACAATCAGATTGAACTTTTCGAACGTAATCTTTACCTTTAATAAATAAAACGTATGCACAGGATTTAAAATAGCGTGCATGGGTTTTCCACGGTTGGTCTGTAGGTTGCCAATCCCTAAGCCTACCGTCACAATAATAACAAATAACTTTATCGCTCTCTCCTGTGTAAAAAAATCCTGCATCTGCCATAACTTGTGGTTCTTGCGTTAACCCTAAGGGCCAGGAATGGAAGCTTTCCAAACGTCTGCTTTTGATGGCATAGTACCAATATTTAGGAAGTTCCATCTTTTTAAACCACAGTTTAGGTACACAATAGACCCGCACAACGTTTTGACAAGGTATGGTTTAAATTAACACTGTAATTTAGGTATCAGTTTATTTAGTAAACACAATGTATGTATCAAATTTCTTGCGATAGCACCCATTATTCTTTTCACAGTCTTTATTAATAACTAAATAACTGTAAGGCTCTTCCCAAACGTTTGAACACATATTACGGAATTCTTGCCACGTCATGTCTGTGTTGACGTGTTCATCATATATGTGTCTCATATTAATATCATCTTGTTTAAAAAGCACAATTAAATTTGCATTATCTCGTATAAGCTGTTTGGGTATTTTACTGTAAGTCTGATTTAAATAAAAGCAATCTATAAATTTATGTCTTCCCATTGCAAAATAATCACGAATATTATTTTGCTTTTCACACGCCACATCATCAAATACAATTACTGAATTACATTTCGCCGCATCAGGAGAAAGAACGTCTTCATTTTCATGATATTTGGAAAATGATATTGTTGGAACCAACTTTAAAACTCGTTCCAAATACATATATTTTGGTTGATATAGAGTTTTAGAATAGACGTAGACGTTTCGGTATTGTAATCCATTTTCGTGTAATAGTAAACCAATAACTAAATTTGTTTTTCCACAGTTGGATGGACCACATACGATACATCGTATTGTATTTGGTAAAAGTTTTCCATGACGATTACTTTGTTTCTTATTATCACAACCGATGTTGTCAAGCTTTAGTGACTCCGACTGTTTTACGAACTTCATTGTGTGAGTGTTAGTAGGAGAGTGAGCGTACTTATATTATCGGTTCATTTAATATAGAAAACCAGAAAATGCGTAATATATTGGGATTTCTAGACCACCATCAATGTACATATTGAACCGAAGAACGAAGCGAACACGTGAGCGCAGTTCAGGTTCAATATGTACATTGATGGTGGTCTAGAAGCCCCAATATATTACTACTGCTGCCCGTCACCGGACAATGTGATTGGCGCGTACCTTACATGCACAAGTACGTATAGCCTCACTGCATTTACACCGCTCAATTAAACCACCTACCCGTGCACTACATTCCCGCCCAGGTTTCCTCCTGCATTTATTCCGCACAGATTTACGCGGTAGGGGGCGCTGCACTCCGCGCCCGCACCGCAGGCATGCGAGGTCGAGGTTCACTTGCGATTCTGAATAACCACGTGAGATGAAACGTAATTAAACGTAGGTGTGTTTAGAGAATTGCATAGATTGATTGAATATTTTTATTGGATGATTATTAAGTTTAAGATTTGATTGTTAGTTTGGGGGTTGAGACAAATAACTGTCAAAAAATAATGAGCAGTGCACTGGTAATTTTAAAGCAACAACTTTTTGCGGTTCGGCTAAATTTTATTTATTTTTTTATTGCCAACTATCTCATTGGAAAGCAAAACCCTTTCCATATTTAAGGATAAATAGCCCCAATAATCATTACCTATAGTTTTCATAAGTTAACAATAAAATCGCAATTAAATAACCTAAGAAGAATAAATCTGCATTCCGCGGTGCGCCGCCGCACACTCGCGGCTTTACTCGCTCCCCGCACTGAGCGGCCTCGCGCGCATTCGACGGTCACACGGGACCATTCTCAACTGAACGAGAAATTTAAAACGATATCTACTACTCACTAACAAAACACATAATTATAAATAGGACAAACACATCACACATACTTATAGACCGTGCTTCCAAAGCTTGTTCGATCTTACGAGTACCTACTCGTAAGATCTAAATTTAGGATAAAATGGATCTAAATTTATTTTCCGCTTACATTTATAATGTAGATGTACCTAGGTACCTCCCTAGGTACATCTACATTATAAATGTAAGCGGGTTAAATACGAACCTTGTTTGTCATTGAAGAACACCAAAGTTTCATCGCTTAACGAAAGACTTCTTTACCTTTTAGGGTGAGTGGGATTCGAATTGAATCGTACGCAACGAGCTCTCCAGCGCAGTGCACGCAGAAGAAGTCCCTCGTTAGGTGATGAAACGATGGTGTTCCTTCAACACAAACTAGATTTATAGTTAACCCACTTACATTCATAATAAATTCGTCAATCTACGATAATGTCTACATACACACCTTCGTTACATCGCCCCGCAGCAATCTCGTAGCGGTCTCTTAGCAATTAATAATTCAAAAAATACGTCAAAGGTATAAGTAATTGCAAATAATAAAAAGGCGTACATAATAAGGTCTGAATCAAGATAAATAAGTTAATTTTGCCATGTTAATGTAAACAAGCAAAATTACTTATACAAATTACTTATTGTGCACCAACAACAATATGTATATTACAAAGAGATATATATATAGAGATATGATACTAATTTATTTATTTAGCGAGCGATCTCTTCCAGGTATCAGCAGAACATAGGTAAAAACCCATTTTTTTGGTTCCAGGCATACAACATTGGTATCCCGGTCCCATGCAGTCTTAGTCTAGGCCACGGCACAAACTTTCCAGTTGGCGATATACGTTAAATAAATAGTGCTGGACAATCCACACAGCATAATCTAGCCCCAAGCTAAGTAGAGCTTGTGTTATGGGCACTAGATAACTGTACTTGATATATTACATACAAAACATACAGAACAAATATCTGCAGATCGTACAAACATGAGTCCCGCTGCGGGAATCGCGCCTGCAGTCTCCGGTGTCGCAGGCGGACCTTCGCTCACTCCGCCACAGAACACTTCAAAGTTCTAATACGAGTCACACAGTAAGAAACCCCCCCTGTGAATACACAGCGGTTACCTCCGAGGTACGGAGCGCCGCAAGTGTTTTGGAATAATGACTTGCATGTCGAGGAGTTTTAGGAACTTATTGTACGTGAAGTTTGGGCTTAATTCTTAGGAGTTGTCGTAATTGAGTAGGTACTTGCGGGACGCAGATGAGAGTTGTTTCGCGCGGAAGCGGCTTTGAGGGTTCCTTGCACTTCTTAGAGCTTTACATACCACGTACCTACATAGTTTATTCTTTAATTAAATTCTTTATGTCGTGTTGAGTTGGTTTCCTATCATTTATCGTTTGTGTTTGTCATTTCCAGCCATGTGGTGGTCCTTTGGAAGGTCGAAGCAAACAGAACATAGACACTTTATCAAAATCAATATTGTAAAGATGGCGGCTACACAAAGCGCATAGCGTCCTCATTATTATTATTTTTAAACGACTTCGAAAATGGAGGAGGTTCTTTGTTCGACTATACGTTTTTTTTTTATGTTTTTTCGTCGATTTCTGGCGCGTATGGAACGTATGGACCGATTTAGAAAATATTTTGAATTTGTGTAGAAAATGATTTCAAGGTAGTCCCATAAAATTTTTATTCCTGAGGAATTAGAATTTGTAAAAAACACATTAAAAAATCAGTATAAAATTAGGGTACCCGAAGTCTGTTTTTTGTTTTTTTTTTTAAACTTACATTTTATTATTACCAATATTATTATTAACAACGATGTATTAAGCGTGAGCTTTCTCAGAAGGTCTAGTCGGCCGAACATATTAAGTTTGTCCTAAGACACCACGCCTAAAGGCCCACCTTTAGGCGTGGTTGATCCTAAATTTACTTGTGTCCTATAATAATGTTTATCAAAACTTCTTGCATTTCTGATTATCATAAACTAAGCAAGTCACATTAAAACTAATATTACTTATGAATGAATATAGGTATCTATCCGAAAGATATACGACACAGTCGGATCTTGAAAGATATACGACACAGGCGGGTCTTGAAAGACATACAACACAGGCGGGTCTTGAAAGACATACAACACAGGCGGGTCTTGAAAGATATACGACACAGTCGGATCTTGAAAGATATACGACACAGGCGGGTCTTGAAAGACATACAACACAGGCGGGTCTTGAAAGACATACAACACAGGCGGGTCTTGAAAGATATACGACACAGGCGGGTCTTGAAAGATATACGACACAGGCGGGTCTTGAAAGATATACGACACAGGCGGGTCTTGAAAGATATACGACACAGGCGGTTCTTGAAAGATATACGACACAGGCAGGTCTTGAAAAACTAATGTCCTATCAAACCTATGAAATAGAATCTTAAAATTAAACTAATGAGAACTAAAAGCCGAATCAGCATAAATCGCAGCGGCAGGTGTACTCCCCCCTCTTCACCGCCACAGCCCCCGCAAGCGCGATAGTGTGATTAGCAGATGTTTAGGGATTTTCAGTTTAAATGTGGTTAATTAAGTATAATAACGGCTATGGGCTGCGGTCCCGCTGGCTTTCATGAACGTGCAATGCTGTTATTTAGTTGATAATAAATAATTGACATATTCACTACTGTATCCTCTAATTGGGCAGTATTTTATTTTATTAACAATGGTGGGTCCCATTACCTACTGAATTAACAATGGTGGGTCCCATTACCTACTGAATTTAGATACATTTATTTGTCAATTTGTAGTGCTGGTGAAACACTAGTTTGACAATTCTATGATAAGGTTTATCCCGGGTTTTTTAAAGTATAATAATATATTGATTTAATAAATGTTCTGGTCGAAATGCGTTCGACTATAAACGTGTGAAACAGTTCGATCAAAGTGGAACAATATTAATTAAGTCAGCTTGTCAGCGGACCGAACACCGACCGGACAGCGGCCGGACAACGGCCGGACACGGGAAATTGAAACTTTAATCGGAGCCGTGCTGTCCAACATACTCGATCCACGTCCATTGTCATTCGTGTTAATTCTTTCTCTATTCTCATAAGTGGTTGCGAGGTTCTTATAAGGTTACTAGGTCGCCGGAAGGATATATTCCCAACCACCCCATGAAGCTTATACTCACTAATATTACAAAACATGCGAGAGTTTGGATGGATTTTGTAACTCCTTTACGCCAAAGCTACTGAACAGATCTTGTTTAAAAGAAAAATGCAAACAAAGCCGAGGGCTGAAGTCATAATCATAATTAGTCCCATGGGTATGGGACCGCTCCAGCCGCTTTATAACTACATAGGAAAAATCAATGAGTAAGCATCTACTCGATGCAGAACATTTAGAAACAATCAATGAGTAAGCATCAACTCGATGCAGAACATTTAGAAACAATCATTGAGTAAGCATCAACTCGATGCAGAACATTTAGAAACAATCAATGAGTAAGCATCAACTCGATGCAGAACATTTAGAAACAATCATTGAGTAAGCATCAACTCGATGCAGAACATTTAGAAACAATCAATGAGTAAGCATCAACTCGATGCAGAACATTTAGAAACAATCAATGAGTAAGCATCAACTCGATGCAGAACATTTAGAAACAATCAATGAGTAAGCATCAACTCGATGCAGAACATTTAGAAACAATCAATGAGTAAGCATCAACTCGATGCAGAACATTTAGAAACAATCAATGAGTAAGCATCAACTCGATGCAGAACATTTAGAAACAATCATTGAGTAAGCATCAACTCGATGCAGAACATTTAGAAACAATCAATGAGTAAGCATCAACTCGATGCAGAACATTTAGAAACAATCATTGAGTAAGCATCAACTCGATGCAGAACATTTAGAAACAATCATTGAGTAAGCATCAACTCGATGCAGAACATTTAGAAACAATCATTGAGTAAGCATCAACTCGATGCAGAACATTTAGAAACAATCAATGAGTAAGCATCAACTCGATGCAGAACATTTAGAAACTTTCGACCTGAACCTACAATAAAAATATTTCATACAAAGTGCTTCGATAGCAAAAACAGCGAAACATAAAGCGTACTCGCGAAGATAATAACAGCCTGTGCTCGTAGGTAAAAATCTGCAATAATTCCTGTCGCTACGGGAACACTGGGTACCAGTACCAGCTACACTGTGGACATCGGTCGGATCGACCGACAATACTTTTATATTGCTTTATTATTAGCATAAGAAGGCATGGCAAGCAGGCTATACACTAGCCAAACTCCATGTGAAATGTTTGTAAACAAACCACGACACAAAACTCACTTGCTTGGCGTCACGTTTCAGATGTACTTGTAAGCAATATTTATTGAAGGAAGTATCTCAAATCGACAAGTATGTTGATTGCGTAGAAAAAGACGTAAACGCAGCATAGTTCATTTTAGGTTTATTGTATTGTATTGTAGGTATTCATCTATTCCATAAAGATACATTGGTACACTTGTAAAAGTAAATTTTCATACATTAATGTTACAAAGAAAACACAAGATAATATTAAATAAAATTGATAGGTACGAGCAGGGCACCTATATAAATATACTTAGATTAGATTTGGTTTACCAGTAAGATCATCAGCAATAGCTTCATCGAGTGTATAAAATGATTTTTCTATTAACATTTTTTTGATTACAATACTAAAATTTTTTATACTGTATTATGAATGCCATGTTCCAGTTTATTAGGTATATAGTTTAACAGATACACATAAAAAGTTTTAACCCACTCTTGCAAGTATGAGTATGAGTAGGTATGACAATGGCATCTCTAGTTCTGGTGTTATAGCCATGGGAGTGTCCATTTTAATTAAATTCACCAATGTTCAGTTTTACATAGGTACATAAAATTATGATAAATATTTTCGCCAATCATTGTCATAGTTCCTAATTCTTTAAATTTATCCAAATCACGCGTATAGCCCGTTTATGCAACATGAAAACTCTTTTAGATTGGGAGGCATTTCCCCATACTATTATACCATAAATCATATTGGAATGAAAATACGCATGATACACAGTTTTTGAAGCTAACGAAGAACATCAAATTTACACTTGTTGGAGACCCCTTTAAATTTTCAACTTTATTATTCTTTGTTATAAATGTAAAGGGGTTTCCAACAAGTATTTTTTGTTATTACAGTTAAAGTGATACTTAATTATAGCAAGTTTCATGTGCCTATCTATTGTAGTTCAAGAGACACAGCCTTGACAAACAAAGAGAAAAATGGCCAAAAAAACACGTTTTTTAATCTTGATATTTATTTTTATTTATATTATTTGTTGTTTAGGAGCGAGAGAAATACACATTATCTGAAAATTTCAACTATCTACCTCTTACGGTTCATAAGATATAGCCACGTGACGGACGGACGGACGGACGGACAGCGGAGGCTTAGTAATAGGGTTCCGTTTTCACCCTTCGGGTACCCTAAAAAATGCTTATCAATAATAATATTTACCAAAGTTATTAGATTTGTCGCTAGTCGCATCTTTAGTATAGGCAGTTCAATTACGAACATTGTACATTGAATTTGGCTGGAATATAGACTACAAACGGTAGCATTACCGATCACCAGACGTGCACCGTTTGCTAGTTCTTATCTACCTACAACAATCGCAGAGAGTACGGGCCAATATAATTTCCAGCATTGAATGAAGCCAGGCTGTGTAAATGATAAAGATGATGCGAAATATACGAGTACTAAAAGCTCGCATTCCCTTGATCCCTTAGTTAATTACTCTATTCTTAAAAAAGAAACTAAATTACACTGTATATAATTAAAGGTTGGAAAGATTTTCCAACCATGTGTTAAATTCTCAAGCAATTCCCCTTTTAATTTAGTTATTAGCAGAAATTTACGTCGGGCTGCCGCTGTTTGTTGCATATACATTGTAAATTAGGGTTCTGTGCGTAATTTGAATAACGAAACAGCGTGCGAAAACGTGAAGATACTGAGAATCTGTTTTAATTACTTAAGTATGTAAAAAGATGCGAGTTTCTTTGCGCGAGATTCTAAGTGAAATTAAGCATAGTGCTCTACGAGTAGTAGTTTTACGAGCAAGTGAACATTATCTGTGGTTTTATAATTTAAAGGTAAGGTTTTTCCTAGCATGTCCTAGCTGTTCCTGGGAAGTTTAGAAACTAAGCAACTACTAGCTGCGGTTTAGCTTGTGGTTTCCTGCGGTAAAGTAGGCTTGATACTTAATAGTACTGTATTCAGTACATTAAAATTACAGGCTGATCTATTGATCAGCCTGTAATTTTAAAGTCCGCTTTGTTTCTTGTCGATACATGAAAATCATGTCTATAACTACACTCATGTAAAATTAAACTCCGATCCCTTCAATCGTCCACTCCAATGGAATCTACGTAGGGCATGTGTTTGAGAACTTGAATGGCTTCAGGTTCTCAAAAGTTAACAAATATCCAACCAAATTAGTGTTAGATCATCTAAAACAATCCAGTGCTACTGCTCGACACATGCCCTACGTAGATAGCATTGCGATTATGAGCAGGGCAATCCGCATCCGCTTCTCAGCTACATTGGCGTGGATGAATTTGAATTCTACGTAATTTTAAATCTCCCAAGAAATCGCAATTACCCGGAAAAGTCAACTTAAATCAAGAAAACTGTAAAATCAAGGTAATTAACCTTTACAGAATCAATGACGCTAAAGCCGACGCCCGTCCGTCATTTAAACGTCTTCTGTAGCTGGCTGGGTTCCGCAGGAGGCGGCGCGCGGCGGCTCGCTTCGGTTCCTTCCAGTAATAGCTTTCCTTTGAATACGTAATTACTGGAGATATCAACAATTTACGGACAAACCTGTTTTGTTATAATTGAAACACTAAATCAATGGTGTTATTTAGAGTATCAATTTAACAACACCACAACATACCTATACATATACATATAAATAAATAATCTTAATATGTATAACATTGATACTATTGATAAGCTGCTTTTGCCAATTTTTTACAACTTCAAATGCATTTTGCACATTGCCTACCTACGCTCTCCGCACTCTATCGCATTTCATAGTGCGTTGTATTCAGTTTGCCGCACTCAGCACTTTTAGCAGATCGTCATCTCGTCGATGTATAGTCAGACAGAAAAGTGTTGGATCTCGCAACACAGAATATAAAATTTAAATAATGTTTGGATAAATAAAACAATGAGTATATTATTAAGTACCTACTTATTCTTTTATAATAATTTGTCAAACAAAAATTTGTCAAACAAATCAACAAATAATCAACAAACAAGTTAGAACAAAACAATTAAAAGATTAGTTTTCAACATTTTCTTTCTATAAATAATCAACATCAAAAAATTCAAATAATTAAAAAGTTTTTGAAATAATTACCAATCGAGCAGTTTCTTCTAAAAAATCTTTCAAGGACATAAACTTTTCTTGATTTTTTTTGGTCAGTGAAAAGACTAAAGGCTAAAGGCCTAGGCCTAGGCTTAAGTGTTATCATTTTCAATACTTTCTTCTTCCTTTGGCTGATTGAGTTGTTGCGATCGTGACGGAATCTAAAAAGTAGAACTATACTTAGTGCATAACTTTACAGAATCTAAATAATGAACAAGATGTTGTATTAAATTATTTAAGTACCTTAACTGGGCTCTATCATATGTAGAAATATCCATTTCAATTATTTGTCACAAATAATTGAAATGGATATTTCTACATATGCATATATTTCTACTGCTGTTGTTCTGTGAAGCTCATTGTAACAGCACCATTTTTGTATCATGGCAGGATTTTTTTCAATGTCGTGGACCCGTTGGGAACCATTGTATGAACCAAATGTTTTTGAAAACAATAGGATTGTGGACTTTGTGGATTTTGTAGCCATTCTGCACCGAAATAATCATTGAGTTTAACAACATTTTCCTCAGGATAGCTAAAACAAATTAGAAAAAACGTGTCAAATACGTTGTTGTTGATGTAATGAGAATTAATTCAAAAATAAATAATGCTGGACAATCCATCACAGCATCATCTAGCCCCAAGCTAAGCAGAGCTTGTGTTATGGGCACTAGATGACTGATATACGTAATACAACACAATACATAGATAGATATTTTTTATTATACATAGAAAACGACCAGACCCGGAACAAATATCTGCAGATCGTACAAACATTTGTCCGCGACGGGATTCGAACCCGAAACCTCTTACGTCGCAGGCGGAGCTTCGCCCACTAACACTAACATAGGTACTATGACTGCCTCTGTGGCGCGCCACAGAGGCAGTCATAGTACTTATTATAGTTATGAATTTATCTATAGACTGCACGTATTACCTGTCTTCCATTAACGCCAACCAGCCATCTTCTACCGTCAAACAAGCTAAACTCATACACTGCTATACGTATTTAATAGTTTATTCATGAGCCAGCAGTCCCAATGATTGAGCTTTACTCAAAATGCTTCTTTGGAAATGTATAAAGCATCCATGGATTTTAGCGTGGAGGTAAACATTCTGTATTGCGTTCATGGCCGACGCTTCAAAATCCAAAGTGCACTTTGTTGGCCTGAAGGCAGGCAAAGCTTCTTCTATTTTTCTCAGCATGGTTTCATATGTACTCGTTTCTTTATTTTCAAGTAGTACATAAAACATAGGTACAATAGGTGTTCCACTTGTGTCGCTCCCTATGTCTCCGTGGATAGTGTGTATCTGTACAAAAGGTTTTGCACAGCAATCAAATGTACGAAACATTTGATTGCTGTGCAAAAATAATGCGCCACGTTTTTTATGTGATTTCGAATTTGGTCTGAAGCAAAAATTATAATCGTGTTGTCATCTTCTCTATGATGCACCAATAAGATTGATTTAAATTTGTCCCATGTTGTGACGTCACTTGGCTATTGAATCGAATTTTCGGCAGTCCAAGATGTCTTTTACGCGCACTATTCAGCCGATGTTTTACACTTTTATAATCGGGAATACCACGATGTTCTCCCAGCTTCATAACATTTTTTTCATATACTTTTTTCATTGATCCATAATTATTCACACACACCTCATTTTTCATGTTATCTAAACCTGTCAAAAAATAGTTTTTGGATGTATCTGGTTTGCACTGTAGTGAATGTGCACTGTGTATTTGTATACTGTCAGAGTTAAACATCAATTTTACTTGTCCAATGCACTTCAGAGCCGTTTCTTTATTTACACAGGCCCATACTGTGGAATCTTTATCTCTACCCTGAGAAGGTCCTTCACCTGACATTGTGAATGGACAAACTAACCATCGTATGTACTTTACTTTCTTATCGTGGGTGTGGTAAAACAGGAAACTTCTCTTGGTAGCGCCGGACTGGATGAAGACGGAGAGGTCTCGACATGTATGTAAATGGTGGATAAGAATATGATAAAACTAAACGTTATATTTTACTGACTGATGCAGAAAAGAGCACAGATTTTGAAATTCACGGATTGTATAGAAAAAAATCACTAGCAAGAAAATATAATTAAAAATTTCTGCATCGGTCCATGACAGAATAACCCTTTTGTTTTACTTCAAAGCAATAAGGATATGTTTCGTATCGGGGACAGTCCGAATGGTTACTATAATATCTAAGGATATGTTTCGTACTGGTGACAGTCCGAATGGTTACTATAATATCTAAGGATATGTTTCGTATCGGGGACAGTCCGAATGGTTACTTTAATATCTAAGGATATGTTTCGTACTGGTGACAGTCCGAACGGTTACTATAATATCTAAGGATATGTTTCGTATCGGGGACAGTCCGAATGGTTACTATAATATCTAAGGATATGTTTCGTATCGGGGACAGTCCGAATGGTTACTATAATATCTAAGGATATGTTTCGTATCGGGGACAGTCCGAATGGTTACTATAATATCTAAGGATATGTTTCGTATCGGGGACAGTCCGAATGGTTACTATAATATCTAAGGATATGTTTCGTACTGGTGACAGTCCGAATGGTTACTATAATATCTCAGGATATGTTTCGTATCGGGGACAGTCCGAATGGTTACTATAATATCTAAGGATATGTTTCGTATCGGGGACAGTCCGAATGGTTACTATAATATCTAAGGATATGTTTCGTATCGGGGACAGTCCGAATGGTTACTATAATATCTAAGGATATGTTTCGTATCGGGGACAGTCCGAATGGTTACTATAATATCTAAGGATATGTTTCGTATCGGGGACAGTCCGAATGGTTACTATAATATCTAAGGATATGTTTCGTATCGGGGACAGTCCGAATGGTTACTATAATATCTAAGGATATGTTTCGTATCGGGGACAGTCCGAATGGTTACTATAATATCTAAGGATATGTTTCGTATCGGGGACAGTCCGAATGGTTACTATAATATCTAAGGATATGTTTCGTATCGGGGACAGTCCGAATGGTTACTATAATATCTAAGGATATGTTTCGTATCGGGGACAGTCCGAATGGTTACTATAATATCTAAGGATATGTTTCGTATCGGGGACAGTCCGAATGGTTACTATAATATCTAAGGATATGTTTCGTACTGGTGACAGTCCGAATGGTTACTATAATATCTAAGGATATGTTTCGTATCGGGGACAGTCCGAATGGTTACTATAATATCTAAGGATATGTTTCGTACTGGTGACAGTCCGAATGGTTACTATAATATCTAAGGATATGTAGTTTATCTATTATTGTTTCTCTTTTATTCTTCGAGTGCCACCGTCTATTTTGTTTTTACATGTCCAGTCCATCCCAAGGTTGCCTGGAAGAGATCGCTCATAGCGATAAGGCCGCCTTTGTACTTCGTCTACTCTTAGCATCCATTTCTGTATTGTTTTCTGTCTTTGTGTGGTACAATAAAGAATTATCTATCTATCTATGTATGTTTCGTACCGGTGACAGTGCGAATGGTTACTATGTATGTATATCTAAGGATATGTTTCCTTGTATGCATTATGTTCAGATAAATATATAGTGTGAAGGCATTGTCATTATATCAACGACTAAAATGATATGATGATAAATACCATTCTGTTGGGTATTCGCTCATAACTTCCCCCGCTATTTACAGTCCATTGCGCTTTAGCCGCGCGGCGGCGGCGCGGCGCACAGTGGATCGAAAATGCCCTTCCTATAGACATAGAACTTTTTTTTTCTAAACATGCTTTTTCTTATTGGAAACCAAGACAGAATCTTATTAGAAGCCCAAACTATATCATATTTTATGAACCTAGGTGATAATGACGCAGAAAAGATTTTTTGAACTTTAATTTGTATGGAGAAAAACATGAAAATCGATATTTTTCGGCTCTCGTGCGAGTGCCCGTTATTTCCTCCGGCATAAATAATGTTCCTATTTTTTACTATCTTTTGACATATAGCACATATGGGGCACTCGATGGACTTCAGGTGAAAAAAAATAAAATATATTTTTAAATTTTCTTTTTGCATTTTATTCATTATACAAGGTACATTACGACCTATAAATAATATTTCAACTCACCTAATTATTGTTACAATTTTAATGTAATATTTCACCTATCATAATAATGAAAATATATAAAAATTTTATATTTAGTTAAAGTAAAAGCATAATTATCAAATACAGTCATTATTTTTAAACAGAAAAGAATAATAATTACAAACTACAAAGGCGATTAAACAATTCACACGAAATAAATATTACTATTTTTTTAGACACAAGGCAAATTTTTCTATATTACAAGTTATCATACACAATAATTATTTAAAAAACATGTATTATGTACCTGCATATAAGTTACAAAGTTTCTGTAAAACAATTAGAACATATTAAAAGACACATCCATATCAGCATCTGTGTCAGAATCTGTGTCTTCTGGATCAATGAATTAATGTGCTCTGACTTGAGGCACCATCAAATCCCCATTTCGATATTAATATCATTGATTGGTTTGTAATCTCGTCAGGTAAACTTTTTATTATTCTTTTAACAGTTATGTCAAGGAGTGCTTGAAGAGCTACTTTGGCCATTGTATCTGTAACAGTGATTGCGTCTATCGGAGGAAAGCAATCCATCTTGGCTTGCTGCACTTTGTAATATGATGGATACAAATTTGTAATGCCTTCTTGAATGGCAGATTCTCTCAACGTTATATACTGCCACTTTGATAGTTTAAGTGACTGTAATAAGCCGAGCGCTTTGGTAGGGGTGAAAACACATTTATTTTTTTCATTTGCTTGTTCCACGATTTTTTCCGCCTCTTTTGGATTCTTTAGAATATGATCTATGGCTGCTTCCAAAATATCTTTACCCTCATTTTTCATATTAGCAATTAAAGCAAAAGCCAATTCTGAACTTTCTCGGCCTTTATAATTATAATTTTCAATCCTTCGTACCTTTTGTTTTGTTCCAAGTTCTGTGAAAGGTTTGCGCGGACTGGGAGCCGTTTTCGTTGATGTTCCAACAGTTGATGTACTCGGAGAGGGTAAAAACAATTCGCCAGCTTCACTTGTTTCTTGAATTGCAGTATTTAGCTGTTGTGGTCGTATATTTTCACGTACACAAGTTGGCCACTCGATATTCTGCTCCAACCAATCTGTATAGTGTTTTTTGAAAGTTTCTGTGTTACATTTTGCAGATTTCCATCTTTTTATCACAGACTGACTAAACCTTCGACAGAATTCTTGGAGAGTGTCTGTATCTTCTTCAGATAAACTCAAATTCAACTGAAATTTAACACTTTCTAACAGTTTTAAATAGTTTCCAAGCTTGCCAGACTGTTTTAGAATCACAAATAGATCCAGATTGGTCACCACACTATGCTTTTCCATTTTTAACTCGAAATTTCACAGATGTTTTACGTAGTAAGTTTTAATATAACTAAAAAAATATTCAGAACCCTCCATATTTATACTTACTTCATACCGGCTAACGACTACTAGAAAAAACTAGACAATGACAAATTGTTAATTAGGTAAGTACATACCTACTTAAATAACATCCATTTTTAATAACAAAGCAAAGTGGCTTAAGGAATTCTTAGAATAATAATACATTCATAAGTGACGGGTTAGCAGGTAGTTCAAGATAAGTAGGTAAACCTCTGCAGTAAATTTTGTAACAATGATAAGGTCGAGTACCTAACTTAATGGCCCCTTGTAAATTTAACAAAAAAATATACAATAGGTATCGTCTTTAACGGCTAAATATCATAAAACCACCATATAATATGGAATTATCAGGTAAAATTATAAAGTATGGCTGGTGAAATATTGCATTAAAACTGTAACAATAATTAGGTGAGTTGAAATATTATTTTTAGGTCGTAATGTACCTTGTATAATGAATAAAATGCAAAATGAAAATTTAAAAATATATTTAATTTTTTTCACCTGAAGTCCATCGAGTGCCCCATATGTGCTATATGTCAAAAGATAGTAAAAAATAGGAACATTATTTATGCCGGAGGAAATAACGGGCACTCGCACGAGAGCCGAAAAATATCGATTTTCATGTTTTTCTCCATACAAATTAAAGTTCAAAAAATCTTTTCTGCGTCATTATCACCTAGGTTCATAAAATATGATATAGTTTGGGCTTCTAATAAGATTCTGTCTTGGTTTCCAATAAGAAAAATCATGTTTAGAAAAAAAAGTTCTATGTCTATAGGAAGGGCTTTTTCGATCCACTGTGCGGCGGGGACACAAGTTCTGCAAGTTCGCAGCAATGGTCGCGCTAAGTGCCGAGCATCGCCCCGAGAACTGCAGTGGTACTCAGATAGTTAATGTTTGCGGAGATTTGCATAGTTCTGCGATCGATCCTTTGTTGGTCTTCACTATTTGCATGGATATTGGATAAGCTGGCTTTCAGTTATAATTGCACCGATGATTTGATTAAGCATTTGCTCTCACCAAAGTTTTACAAGGACTTTACTCAAAGTCCAACGACAGCTTGGAGACAAAGGAGTGATTTACAAAATGTAGGCTCATTTTATGAGCCCGTTTAAATCCAGTCAATAAGCTTTGAGTTGGAGAAATACAAATAAAAGCTTATTTCTAAAGTGATGAAGGAAGGTGTCAATTTCTCACGAAATGTTTAAGATTGATCGCAGACCATTCGTCTTGAAACCAGATATTAGCAGATGCGTACAATTCATTTCATGCGTTAAGAGCGAGCAACTTTTGCTTGGTTTTAACTTTATAAAGTAATCAAATTGAAAAAAATAATTATGGGGAGATGTGCTTCTACACAACTACCCATGTACCTAATATGATAATACCTACAAATTGACGCACACATTATCTTACCATAGAGTAAAAACTCGCTCTATTAACTCTATGTATCTGACTGTTTTGGCTAATTTCGATGATTAATTTAACATCATGCCAAATTTATACCAGGTCGTAAAATTATTAAACATTGTTTCTATGCTAGTTTTATAATCTGCCGAAGTTAGGTATAAAGGCCTCTTAATAGCGTGCTTCCTTGTACAAATTATGCAAATAAATTATACACAAAGGCAGCTACGGTGTGACACACCCTGTAGAGGAGCTTAGAGGGGCTTTCTTTTCTTTAAGTTAAGGAAATAAGAATAATGCTGAACGGTTTGAAGGTATGTATGAAAATGTAGCTGACAGATGGCTGTTTGATGGGGAAGTTGCCACAAAAACTGATTCGTTTAGAAATGGAAATAATTTTTATGGAAAAAAATATCAAATAGCTATGCAACATCGAAAGGAAAAAAGAACAAGTTCCGTCAAGTGCGAGTGTGATTCGCGCGCCGAGAGTTACGAACTTTTTTCAATTATACAAGTATGTGTACTAGTTACATAAAGACATGGATATCTTAAAACAGTTGGTACATATATTTCAGATACTTTTCGAGCGATCCGCTCGAAAAGTATGAAACCCAGTAAAAATTCAAGTACTAATTTGAAATAAACAAACCAATACCTTTGATTTAAAACGCACTCGATCTTTTGATAAGAACTTTTGTCAATTTTTCAAAAAGTGTTTTACTTACAGACTTTTCTATATTTTTCTTGTAAAAATAGATCCATATCTACAAACGGTACATACATTTCAGATGGATCTCTCTGCAAACATCGGAGGTAGGGGGGAGAGGGTAAATTAAAATCACGAAACCTAGAAAAATTTCAAAAGCTGTTTTGAAATGTACAAACCCATAAAAATACAATTCATACTCCACTTGTCTCTTAAAATTTCGACATAGACATAGACATAGACATAGACATATCATTTATTTGCCACTGTACACACAAGATAAATTAAGAATTTAGCAAGATAACAACAAGATATTAAATACATATTCAAAACCAATGAACATCAACGATGCAATACATTGAAAAAAAATAATAATAATAATATGTATGTAGGTACAAAATAAGTAGGTAAATAATGTGCGCTGCAGTAGCAAATGGGTCCAGGCTCAGCATAATGCCAACTGTTATGAACAGAAGGCGCTGTTATTCTGCCTAGACCAGAACAAGAACAATCGCAGGACCCTGCGATTACAAAATATGAAACAGAGAAAGTATATACTCGCTCAGTTATGATAGTAGTGCCTTATAAGATGTAGATAATTTAATACATATGTGCATAAACAAAAATACAACGAGCAAAATAAATAAAATAAAAAAGTAATACTTATAATTAGGAAAATAATATTAATGTACATGCTGCGTTACCAAAATAATAATAATATAAACTCTAACATTTATATGGGGCATCGGAACCAGGCAACCCAGATTTTTGTTGATCCAAAATAACACATTTTATTCGTTTTCTAAAGGTGAATTTGGATTTTAACAGCCGAAGGGGTGGTGGAATATTATTCCAACATTTGGTTGCTTGGTACCTAAAACTGCCCCGAAACCTAGCAGTTATGTGATTAGAATAGTGCAATAAATTTTTATTTGGCCTAGTACTATATTTAGTGCGTGACTGATCAAGTTTAGAGAACAGATATATAGGGGTACCGAAAGTCAAAACACCATGAACCAGTGTGGCCATATGCAAAGCCCGTCGCGAGGCCATGTTAAGCGTTGAAGATGTGTTTAGGTGTGGCGTGACGTGTGTTCGCGGCGGGATTTGATAGCAGAATCTACAGCATGCGTTTTGAATTCTTTGAATAAGGCGGCTAGTTTTGTATGTAAGACGCGGACCGTACACTAAATCCCCATAATTAAGTTTAGATAGTATCAGTGTTTCACATACTTTTACACGAATCTCTTCCTTAAGATAATGCCTGATTTTGTAAAGCAGTTTAAGTCTGAAGAAACAATTTTGTGCTAGATTTAAAATATGGCGCTCAAACCTAAGTGCACTATCAAATACTATTCCAAGGTTTCTGGCTTCACTCACTTGCTCTATGCGATGACCTAAAATATTTAAATCTAGGGTAACGTTGGAAAGTTTATTTAACTGATTTTTTGTGCCAAGCAGTAAAAACTTAGATTTAATAGGATTAAGTACAAGAGCATTATTTTGAGACCATTTAGCTATGCAATCTAAATCTTCATTGATGTTCTTTATTTGAATGGCTACATCACTCGGAGTCATAGGTAGATATAACTGTGTATCGTCGGCATAAAGGTGGTATTTACTATGTTTTATACCCCAACATATATCAGCACTATATATGATAAATAGTAGGGGTCCGAGGATAGATCCTTGTGGTACCCCGCGGTCTAATGGTTCATGAGGAGACTTTAATTTAGTACCGTCATCTCTACTAATCTGAACATACTGTGATCGGTTACTCAAGTAGCTATTGAACCATTTCAAGGTGCTAGTATCTGTACCATAATATGACAGTTTAGAGAGTAGTAACGGTATATTTAGAGAGTCAAAAGCTCTCGAGAAGTCAAGCAGGACCAAGACTGTAGCCAGACCTCGGTCCTGGTCAACAATAATGTTATCTACTACATCCAACAGAGCAGTGGTTGTCCCTCTACCTTTACGAAAACCGGACTGTACATCAGGCAATATGTTGTGACGCTCGACATAGTCATATAGTTGATTATATACAACTTTTTCAAGCACCTTAGACAGTACAGGGAGCACACTGATAGGCCTAAGATCACTTAAAGCAATGGGGTTCGATACTTTAGGAATGGGAGTTACTGAAGCAATTTTCCACAAACTAGGAAAATTTGAGGTAACAATAGACTTATTGATGATTGCAGTAATAAGAGGCAAGGTATATGGCAAGGTTAGTAGTACCATATCCATTGAAAGACCATCAACTCCAGCTGCGTTAGTTTTAATAGAGAGAAGAATTTTGGTGATATCTTTTTCATCAACAGGTTGTAAGGAAAAAATATTATCGTTAAATTTATTAAATTCAAAATATGTTAAAGTAGAAATTGGAACAGAATTATTGCCTGGAACATTTAAGAAATGGTTATTTATTACAGTAGGGTCGCTTAAGTGGTCGGGAAGATAATCTTTACTATCCAAGGTGGGAAGAACATCTTGTTTAATATTCTTCCATAGCTGGTTTTCACGATGTTCATTATTTATCCGATGGTTATAATAAGCGCGCGTCTCATTGTATATGCCTTTATTAACTAGTGACTTCAATTCCTTGTAATATTGCTTGTGTACCTCTAGCTTCGTTCTACGATATTTCTCGTGAGCAGCATTACGATGGTCCATCATTATCTTAATAGTGTCTGTTATCCATGGTGCAGGTTTATCTTTGATAATAATAGATTTAGTTGGTGCATGCACATCAAGTAAGTTTGTAACAATGTTAGTGAAAACTTCCACCATTCCGTCAACCGAAGTCGCATCAAAGAAAGGACCCCAGTCAACATTTGAAATATCCGTGTCAAATTGCTTACGGTCAATATTCTTAAGAGGTCTGTATATAATAGTTTTAGGATGTATCTTTTCTTTTTTAATATTAAGGACAGCAGTAATAAAGGCATGTCCAATAGATGATGTGATTTTATTTACTTTAACATTCCGGATTTTGCAGTCGCTACATATTACGTCAATCAGTGTCTCAGAGCTATTTGTAAAATGAGTTGCGGAAGGTACAAACTGAGCCATACCTGTATAACTAAGAAATTCGCAAAGTTTTCATCACAATTTATACTGAAAAATTTCATTCGGTATTGTTTTTATTTTTCCTACATGATGTTTAAGATATTTATTGTTATTTAAAATTTCAAGTTAATAGCTTTGGTAGTTGCTCAGATATTAGAAGAGGGACAAAATGACAAACAGAGCGAAACCATAATAGTATGGCGTCGCCGCGTCGTCTTAATTCACGCATCTTATCAGTGTCTATTTTTTAATTTTTTTATATATATTTTTTTTCATTTATGTGTGTTAACTTTATATACTTGAATTTGCATGGACTAGTATTGTCTGAAATAAAACATTTTTATTTATTTATTATAATTGGTTAATGATCGCGCGATGCCAGCTGCCAGATCTCTAAGTCACCCATCGTCATCTCTATGTCTCGCGCGATGCCTCGTGACCTTTTTTTATTTTTCCAAAGGACTAAAATGCTGTTGACCGCAGATGGCCATGACAGCGTTACCGGACTTTTGGCGGGCGCAGAAGGCGCCTCGCCGGTAAAGTTATGATGGGGCAACACGCACAAGGGCCACCACTTAGGAGCGAGCCTCGGCTTGGGCTGTCGCCAGATGCTACGAGGGGGAATGGAGGTTTCGTCAAGGTGCACGAATGCACCTATGGGCGGCAGCGGGGAATTCTTCGACCCCGCTTCCGGCGGGGTCGGTTTTTGGTCGGGTATTTAGTGTGCGGAAGCGAATCGGTACTTGTTGCCGTCACCTCCGGTTTAGCGGCGGTGATTGGGTCAACGAGGTCACCGAGAACGTGTCTCGGTCTACGAAGGAGAGGATGCCTTGTGACCAATTAGGACACTCTAAATAAATGAATCTCGACGTGCGAAGAAATCGCATCGGTTACTCGTACTATAGAGGTAGACGCCACTCAGGACGCCGCCTTAAGGTTTCGGAACCTGGTCGAAACCCTAAAAAAGGAAAAAGAGAATACCAGGATTAGGCACAGCAGTGGTTTATCCCAGGCTTTTATTTATCTCGGAGAGTCCTGTTATTATTAGACTTTATCGTGGAAATTTGTACAATAAACGAATATTCGGTGATTACATCTCCGCAAGCCAGCGAGGCGCGGCGTTCAATTTATGTACTTGCTTCAGCTATGCAAATCGCGCGCTGGTTGGCATGCGCGGGTTCCATTACAGTGGTGGGCCTATCCGGGGTAACTGTAGTCTGTCCCCGCGAATTCCGTGACCGAATTTTTTAGCTGTAATTTCCAATAAAATAGGCTTTGAGACCTTTAGAGGTTTTCTTAAGACTTTTAGTTATAGACAGTCTAACGATATACCTACGTTGTTTTAGATAGGAACATTACATTTCAGTACTTGACACTTGTTTCTTTTATAGATTTCAACTACAAGTAACAAAGTGTTATTCGACGTATTCGCTCACTCGGTGATTATTACTTTTATATTAATCATTTAATTTTTAACTTTCTAGTTTATTAAAGAGTGGAGTTAATTATCAACCAAGTAAATTAATTTCGATCTTATCATGTTTACGCAGTAGACCGAAGAAACGAAGACTTGACGAACTAAACACCTTTATAAGCGCATGGTTCCAACTAGCTCAGGATTGTGCGTGTTGCATGGATAGAGGAATCAGGAGGAGGCTTTGCTGTAGCACAACATCCCATTGATACGATGAGCAAGGGCTAAACCGCCCCCTGACTTCAAAGACTCATTTAAATGAGGCAAAAAACACAGTGTAAAGATCTTTTGTTCAATATCCTGATCAGTGATCACACAAAGAAAACACAGAGTCAAACCCCCTGCAGAAGTGTAGTACAATCCATAACACAGCGTCGAACACTCTGTAGAAGTGTACAAAAATCCATAACACAGCGTCGAACACCCTGTAGAAGTGTACAAAAATCCATAACACAGCGTCGAATACCCTGTAGAAGTATATAACAATCCATAACACAGCAGCGAACACCCTGTAGAAGTGTAGAACAATCCATAACACAGAGTCGAACACCCTGTAGAAGTGTAGAACAATCCATAACACAGCGTCGAACACCCTGTAGAGCGGTCCCAAATTCAGAAACTGCAATCGAAACCAAAACAAGAAACAAACACGGCTTATGAACTGATCACCCGATTAATCTCAAGCAACAATAGCTCCGAACTTCCAGCCAGATCCCTACTTTGGCGAAGTCGATAAGGTCGAAAGTTCCCTGCAGTAATTAACCGAGGCACGGTGACACAACACTATTAAAAACTTGGTCCGGAGCTTGCAGCTCATCGAGCTCGCCTTGTTCGACTTTCTGGTTATTTTAGATAAAATAAATTAACACCGTCATTTACGATATAATATATGTCATAATTTCATGATCATATTTTGCAATGCGATTTAGAGCTACTTAGGCCCGTATTATGAAAGCTTGCTCAGTCATCGATCTATGCTTGAGCAACGCTTTTCAATAGAATAAACGTCACTTAAGCATTGACCAATGACTAAGCAAGCTTTCATAATACGAGCTTAAAGTCTTTCAGCTTCACACATACTCGTACCTACCTTCTCTTATGGATCACCTATCGCAGGTCTCACACTTTGTCTTTTTGTTTTTTTTGTCTCACATATGTACATTCGATCTGTCTGCCTGAATTTGAAGTCGGTTTATCATTTTTAAAACACGCCAAATTATTTCATATTCCTTTGCAGCAGCTTTCAAGAAAACATTTGAGAGTAATTATTTTACGATTGTTTCCTAAAAACAAACAAAACAGAACCGAGTGGAACGATGCAGGTAACAACATTGTACTAACGTCTGTAACAACATTGTACTAACGTCTGTAACAACATTGTACTAACGTCTGTAACAACATTGTACTAACGTTTGTAACAAAATTGTACTAACGTATGTAACAACATTGTACTAACGTCTGTAACAACATTGTACTAACGTCTGTAACCACATTGTACTAACGTCTGTAACAACATTGTACTAACGTCTGTAACAACATTGACTAACGTCTGTAACAACATTGTACTAACGTCTGTAACAACATTGTACTAACGCCTGTAACAACATTGTACTAACGTCTGTAACAACATTGTACTAACGTCTGTACGGGCGCATCGAGTGTCTTGAACAATTTTACGTCATGCCAAGGTGGAGCGTTTCCAAGAATCACTTATTTCCAACCTGCAACGTGAAATCAAAACTATTTTACAACTTAAATTAAATGATAAATTTTTGAAAGATTTGGTAAGAAATAAAGAGAAAACTGCAATTTATTTTCCTTGAGTTACCACTTATCACGCCAATTCACATGCATGGCGCACATTTCGAACTAATATTTGAATTGTTCCTTGCACGCAGATTCCTCTAGAGTCAATTCCCGAAACGTCGACTCTTGTAAAGTCGACCGTTATGATTTAATTTTAAATGGAGCTCTATTATTGAATGTTAATATTTGTCATAATTTTATTTGATTTTATGGTCTTACTTTCCAAAGATATGTAAATAAGTAAGTCGTAAGGTTTAGTTGATGGTGAGGGAATGACGCTAGGCACCTAAATGTTTAGGGTTCTAAAAGATTAGCTAGTTTTATCTAGTTAAGCGATGCCCTCCTATTTCGATCACGGCGGCCAATCTCAATGGAGACTACGCCATGTGCGCCGCACATAATAATAGTGTACGAGTAAGTGCGCAAACATAGGCGCACAGTTAAATGATTGACCTGCCACGTAAGCCAACTCCTCACTATGAGTCGCCGGCGCGGCGGCAGGGCAGCGCAGCGCCCTGTAATCACCCTGGGGCGCTAAATTATCCAATTACGACAACTCTCTGCAATTCAATCATCAACGCAATCATCCCGGCCATTTGCTCGATGACGCGGAAACTGCTGGCGATCAAGTGATTTTTCACGGTAAGTGACTTAATTAACTGCTAAGTGTGAGTTGTATTAAGCAACTTGTTTGTGCAGTGCAATGAGCTGCTTTTCATTTTCATCAACCGTTTACGTGTATTGTTTCCATTCATAATGTGTGGCTGGTATGACAGCTCCTGTGGTATATGGACCACGCCCAAGATGTGCTCTTGAACATTTTTGAAAGCATTTAATTTATTTTAATAATCAATTAGAAAATATCGAGAATGCAGCGACGTAGTGTAATCATTTTCGGAGAGACCCAAGAAATTGCTTCTCTCTTCCTGATAGCGGTGTTCCACATGGTGGTGGAGTTAGTATTTTTAACTAATCTCTTCGTTTCTGCTCGTTCCGCGACGACATCTGTAAAACTAGCTACAAAGTGTCTAGACACCGTCTCATAAGCTTCAAATCATCCTCGACTGGAGATGAAAAGCAGTTGTAGTACTGAATTCCCCACATACAAACTACAAAATGACCGGAAATCGGAAAATTTTAGTCACGAGCTTACCTTATATTTTAGGACAAGGTTACTTTGATTTTGTTTACGACGAAAAAGTACTAACATAAATTACTAATTACAACATAACTATTATTGTTAACTATGAACTAATTACAATTGGTCTGTATTACACTAAACTCAATGCCCACGAACTGCTGTGTCAAAGGCTCTTTGGCTCCTTGAACTCAACCTGCAGCAGAGTGAGTAATGAACTTAAAACCTGACTTTATAAGGAAATAATGACCAGCTTGAGGAGCCTCCCCGAGCCCGAGGCGATTTATGCAGAATGTCAACCTGGCTGTCTGCCCATTATGTCGCGACCACCGCTTTATTAGCACGGGATCTTAAATAAAACTCATCGCATGTTTTTCTATGACAATATACCTACATGTGCATTTTTTTATTCGCAGTCGGAGACAAAATTCACTAAAGAGTGTTTATTAAAGTTCCGCTATCGTTTTAGATAGACGTATACATATAATTACGTCGATCTTTACTACTCGTCTACGAGAGGTTAATAATAACTAAACAAAATGATCAGCAATTTTGTCATTGACCGAATGTAAACTATTCTTTATAAAAATGGTACTATACTTATAACAAATTGAAAGCGATTCAATACAATTAGGCGTTTCCATCTAACCAATACCAATAATATGTGAAACGCTTTATCGGTAGCTACACAAAACAAGTTGGCTGCCAATAAACTGCCACATTATGACTGTCGGTTCAACAAATAATGCGACGATGAATTCAGTGTTACCAGGTTCTTAAAATGAGTTAAGTGAAACAAAATACCGGTTGTTTTGCGACATCGTCTAGAAACTGAAAGCTACGTTTGTTTTTTTTAAATGGACAGTACCTTACCTACCAGTTGTTTTAACGCACCCTTTTCTCATGGTATGACTAGCTCTCGCGCGAGGGCTATTTAATAATAATACCTCTGCTGATGCAAAGGTGAGTTATTATTGGTCTGTAAAATCATTGTTGTCTGGTTCTATTTTATGAGTAAATGGTCTGGCAGAATAACAGACAGGTTTGGTTAAATTATGTAGATAATGTTTGGAATGGGCGCGGTGCGCGGGGCGCTGCGAGAGCGTTTGACAGCGCGCCCGTTTAAACGGACTGGATTTGAAAGCGCTTTTAATTTATTTATTAACTGTTTCTGCTAAGTGTTTTTACCACAGAAATCTGAATAATATAGCACTATCATTTAGATGTCTGTGGTTTTTAAAGTTCAAAATCATAAAATGTTTTTCCAAGTTAAATTTAAATAATTTTCGTTCGCTACATTTTCAATTAATTCGTTCTGTCTTTATCGTGTTAACAATTAATAATTTCTAATTATTGTACGTCATTCGAGGATTACGACAAATCTTCATAAAATTGAGCAATTTCCGATATCGAGAACATGAGCCTAGCTATATTTAGCTATGATACAGTTTCAATAGTTTTACTGGACGCGCTGCAGATAAGCTTGAAAATGGCTACAATCAAAATAAGGAAGTCATAGCAATTACAGCTATCCCTTCCGATGGGCAGCCTTTCCTAACAATACCTATAAGCCACAAAATTCTCGTAACTAGGATGTAAACACGCGGTTACCGCCGCGGTCTATTGACGCCTGGCATTATGCCCGATCTGTACCGCGACACCCCCAGCTATCTACCTCGACTTTAAACCGAAAGGCACTGAGATAAAGTCCAACTGCCCAGCACGTGTAGTTTCGCTAACATTTGTACGTGGCAAGGTTCTTACACGCATGTGGGGTGAAGAAGTTTGAACGCTATGACGGTAAGAATAAGGGTGTATGGGATAGTGGTGTGGAGGTAGATAATGCAGCAATGACTGGCAAGTGCGGCGATAGTGGAAGTAATGGCGGAGGGCTCGAGGGCCGTCGGGGGATATTCAGATGCTCATTTTTTCAGCGGTAGAAACGAAGCCCCGGCTTATTTTGCAAACGAATACGAAATATTTTTAGTGTAAGTGATTATTTTACGCGGCTGTTCCCGTGGGAGCTGGTTTCGCAGCACGTTTATTTTAAAAATTGTTTTGGCTTTCAAATAAACCTATTCATAATCCAATATTTTTGCTGAAAAGGTAGAACTATTTTTATTTAGCGTAACGTTTAGCAACATCAAACAAGAGAGTTGCCATTAAATAAATCCATACTAATAGGTATTATCAGAGACTAGTAAAGTAATACAATATTATAAATTCGAAAGTAAGTCTGTCCGTCTGCCGCCTCAACGGCTGAACGGATCTCAAAAAAACTTAGCAGGGAGGTAGATGGTATCCCGGGACGGACATAGGCTAATTTTTATTCCGGAAAAGGGCGTGCGAGGCCGCGGGCAGAAGGTAGTGTTCTATAGATTGCATCGAATACACAGTAAAAGCTTGGAAACTGGGAACTAATCATGTTGCGGTTATTAGACTCGCTAGACTGTTCGACTGTTTGTCATTAAGTGGTCCTCGGGAGCAGGTCTGTTTGCGCAGACGTCAAAACAAAACTATGGTTTCAATTCTTATATTTAGTTTCTATTTAAATAATTAAAAGCTTTATAACAACCAAAAAGTAAAGCAGAATAATATCATTTATTTAATGCTTTTCTTATTGTTCTTCGAATCGTTATGGTTAACAGTTATTCGCCTTCCCGCAGTAAAATAACAATAGAGCAAGTGAAATAATTATCAAAATCAAGATATCGGCTAACAAAAATACCTACGTTAAGAACATACCGAATCAAGAACCTCATCCTTTTTGAAGTCGGATGAAAATCAATAGGTGCCTGAGTATTGCAAGTAGGTATCGAAGTAAACCAGTCTAGTCTGCACTTTGGTCAAAGTTTCAAAGCTAAGTCACGAGTTCCCGCTAAGGAAAACCGCCAAAGCCTCACCTGCACAGATCTAAAGCGGATTAAAATTGTATGGCTCCGAGGAAATTTACAATTAGCTGGGAGTGTGACTGCCGCCGCCACCGCCGGTTGGCTAGACTCGACAGGTGGAGTGCGTATTGAACACTGATTATATATAATTAGCTGGAGTGTGACTGCCTCGGATTAGCTGGACTCGAGAGGTGGAGTGTGTATTGAACACTGATTGTTTACAATTAGGTGGAGTTTGACTGCCGCCGATTGGCTGAACTCGAGAAGTGGAGTGTGTATTGAGCACTGATTATTTACAATTAGCTGGAGTGTGACTACCTCAGATTGGCTGGACTCGAGAGGTGGAATGTTTATTGAACACTGATTATTTACAATTAGCTGGAGTGTGACTGCCTTAGATTAGCTGTACTCAGTGGCGGATTTACCAGCAGGCTGAGTAGGCTGGAGCCTAGGGCGGCAGATTTTCAGGGGCGGCAAATTTGGCCCAAAATATGTTTTTTTGTCATACAGAAAAAGAAGCTTATTATTTACCTACCTAAATTATTTGTTATTAGCTCCACTCACACAATATAAAGAAAAAAAGAAAGAAAATAAATTGATTTGGACCCACAATACATAACACGATAGCAACAGCGAACAGCGGTGCGGTCGCTAGGTGCCAGATGGCAAGGAGTACCATAACGCGAATTTCTGTTTCAAACAATCTCTAAAAGAAAACTTAGCATTTGTAGGTACTTGACACATGCGATTATGGCTAAGTAATTCAGACCTGTTCGGGGAGACAATTTGACGGGCCCCTGTGGTGAGTTCTGAGAGGCTCGGGCTGCACATCTGGGCTTGGTAGGCGACGATGAATAAACCACCGTTCGCCGCAGTCATAACAAAAAAAGGGGCTCGCTCCGCTTGCCGTTTGTTTAGTAGATTTTGTAAAAAAAAATATCGAACCACTAAAAAGTCTCAAAACTTTTCACGCACTTGCTCCGCTGCCTTTCCATAATTTCTAAAATAAATCCAATATCCACAAAAACTTTCGCGATTTATCGTAATAACTTTTTATCTGGGGCTCGCTTTGCTAGGCGTTGCTTCGCTTGTAGTAAACTATTATCAACCACCGAAAAAAATCAAAAAATTTTACGGTTCACTCACTCACTCACCCACAATACCTTTATTGCTAACCCGGCCAAACCAATCTGGTCAACTCTGACAACCACTGCAGTAATGCTAATCGTGAAAATTTTCATGGCTCGCTCCGCTCACTGTTATTTTTACTGGGGCGTAGAGTTGTAGAGGTCAGTAGGGGCGGCAAAATTTCAATAGCTTACTGGCGGCAAATGTGTAAATCCGCCACTGGCTGTACTCGTGAGGTGGAGTGTGTATTGAACACGGATTATTTACAAATCATGTTGTTTTCGTTCAAAACAAAACTGTACAAGGTACAATGTGTTGTTCAGTCGTTGCGTGTGATATCAAGGTTACCTAGCTTCCTATGTTATTTATTATAGCTTAGCAATTTCTACGTGAGGTTATGTATCAACGTGATTTCTTATCTTCCGCATAATGTCTTCATGTTAACTGAAATCTAACAAATAAACCAGTTGCGAACTATCATCGTTAGAGTTATCATTCCCCGGTATCACTAACAAAACCATTTATTAAAAACAATTATGACGGCTTATCTAGAAACTAATTAGATATTTAAGTACCTACTCTGTAAACCATCAACCTTTCAGTTGAGCTACCTGTAGATTGTTTGCAGTCTGCAGTCTGCAGTTAAATACTAGTTCTAATTTGTTTTTATTATTTGATTGTAGTTTTCCTCACCTTTTTTTGGAAATAAATATTTTTTTTCTATTTAGTTTTATCTACTATGATTTGCGCTCAAGTGATATGAGCATTAAGCATGTTATTTGTTTCGAAGATTTCCGACTTCACAAACTTACAAAAATACTTAGCTTTACTAAATTCCATAAAAATATCCAGTCTGTTAGTTCTAAAACGACAGAGCTCCTAAACTAAAACTGCAAACCGTTCAAACTGTTCACTATTTATATTCGAATTCGCCCGTGTTAAGTTCACCGAATAACCGATGCAAAAAGTTACCTACCAGGCGATAAAATAGAACGTTTGAAACTAGATTTAAAATTGCAGAGCGCATTGTCTCGAGATCGCGATACTTGAGTAAATATTGTATTTATCGAGCTCTGACTCTGCTCTTAGCACGTGTTTGTTGCTTCTTGGAAATAACTCGTTGAACTTGTTCTGAGTAAAGCTTGCAACAACAAAGGATGCCTCGAACAAAGGTGAGCTTGAGCCAAGACTTATCTACCGGTATTTTCTATTAAATTTTAGAACCTTATTTATTAGATGTTTTAAAATATCAGTAAACAGAGCAGAACCAATATTTAGATCACTTCATTTCTCAAATTGATTTTCTTTAGCCCCTTGTTTTTCAATAGACCAACACTTATTATTACGTGTATTGTGTATGTATGTACGTAGTTATAAAGTTATCTAGTATCCATAACACAGGTTCTGCTTAGTACTTTAAGTTTGTGTGGATTGTCAAGCATTATTTATTTACTAGCTGTACCCGCGACTTCGTTCGCGTTTTCATACCTGCTGGCTAATTATTCATATTTGAACAAGGTTTCTCTCATATTATGAAACGATAAATAATACATTGTGTTGAGTGCCCTTGTCCATCAGATCAAATCAAATAATTTATTTGCTGAATACATTATTACAGGTAGGTACATGTAATAATCTACTTTCAAAAACAGTAATTGCTATGACAAAGTCTAAGAGCGTTGTTTATGTTCGGTAACGTAAGTACAATCAACAGGACATGGTCCCTATTCTGCTAAACTAAGCTCTATGACAATGATTTCACAGAATACCCATTCGGTATTATGTATAAAACTACAGATGGAGGGACGCACGTCAAAAGTGTCAAGTTTGTAGCCATTTTATCAATCACACGCACTATATTCTGAAGTTTCTTTCATCTTAGAGTTCTACGTAACGATTCTGCGAGCATATCAATGTCATAGTGAACCGTTAGCAGAATTGGGATCCATGTATCTGAAGATCCGGGTGCACGTAATGTAAAGCGAACTAATGAATGCCATAATTGAAAATTTAAACACTCACACTCGTGTTAAATATAAACTACTTAAATCAGAATCGCCGGAACTGTTATAGGGCAGAGGAACGTACAGATTGACTCATCTTGATTTTTTCTTCAATTTACTGATTTTCTACTTGACGTTCTACTGAAAATTGATCCTGCAACACTGTTTCTAACAAAAAATAATGAATGAAAATCCTGATGCCGCCGGACCCACAGTATAAATATAAAGCATTCAGCATAGACGCCTTTGATCTCACATCGCATTCTTATTAAACTTACCAATTTTTACTCTTTGATTGATTATACCTACATACAATAGATCTCAGTGTCTCGCGATAAGTCGGCATTTACGGAGAGAACAAAAACTCTGATACCTAGCCAATGATTTACTGATAGAGCTTTGCTATGTTTTTAAATTGACAAACACCGCATTTACAAATTTTTATTTACTTATTATTAAATACCTACACAATTTGGAGTTAAATAATACATTGTGTTTCGTGCCCTTGTTAATCTACTTTACAAAACAGATAGTGCTTTGTTATATAGAGTTTAGGAGAGTTATTTATGTAACCGGCTTACCGCGCACGGTAACGTAAGTATCTACAAGTATCATGTATCTGATGATATGGGCGTGCGTAATATAAATCGAGCGGTTAGATATTGCCCTAACAAAAAATTTCAAACAATCACACTCGCTCAAGTTAAAAATAAATTACTTACATAAATCAGAATCGTGTATATAATGAGGCAGGAGGAATTATAATGAGGCAGAAAATGTACAGATTGATACGTTCGTTAAACACACGCTTTTCGCGTCTAGCGCTAAAAATAACAGCTTTTTTTCCAAACCTACTTATATTTTACTCTACTTTCTACTGATTTAGTCAAATTGCAATGCATTACAGTTTAAAAAAAAAATAATGAATAAAATCGGACATCGCGACAAATGAATTACAACTACGAGTAAGTAAGTACACCTTTTTACTTTCATCCTCTCTCCCAAGGGAACCGTACTGAATCCCGGGATAAAAAGTATATAGAATAGAATAGAATATTCTTTATTGCACAAAAGTTGTACATAGGCGAACATAATGCTAGATAGCATTCTCTACCTGCTAACCTTTGGGTAGTGTTGACAACAATTTAGTAGGTAGTGCTAAATAACAAAAATTATTAATTACATGAAACAAAGGAAAATACAATTAATAAATCCTGACATTAACATACAAAAAAAGAAAAAATAATAATAATAATAAGTACTCACATTACTAAATATATAATGTTACTATATTAAATAAATAAATAAATAAATTGTGCTGGACAATCCACACAGCATCATCTAGCCCCAAAGTAAGCAGAGTTTGTGTTATGGGTACTAGATGACTGATAGACTTAATACAATAAATAACATAGATAGATATTTTTTATTATATATAGAAAATACCCAGAACACCCGGAACAAATATTTGCAGATCGTACAAACATTTGTCCCAAGGCGGGGATCGAACCCGCAACCTTCTGCGCCGCAGGCGGACCTTCGCCCGCCGCGCCACATCGGTCGTCAAATATATATATATTATATTAAACCGAAATATACATACATGAATAATAAAATATTATATATAACGTACCGAATTATTCCTGGGAAAGAAAATGATTATAGACTCTAGATCTGAAGACATGTACCGAGGATACCTCGCGACATTCCACTGGAAGACTGTTGCATAAGCGTGTGGCGGAGTATATGTCCTTCCTCTTAGTATGAACTCAAATCATGCCAAGTTTCATTTGAATTCATTCAGTAGTTTCAGCGTGATGCGCAGCATTGAAATTTGACTTTCACCCCCTGTTCCAAAGGAACCGAATTCCAGGATAAATAGTATCTTATGTCTTTCTCGTTGTATGAACTCAAATAATAGGCACCAAGTTTCATTTGAATTCATCCAGTAGTTTCGGCGTGATGCGCGGTCGAGAAACAGACAGACAGACAAAATGAAAAAAAAATACAGTTTTGGCTTCAGTATCGACACATATCGAATCGAGATCGAGATCGAGAGCCCATGAGTAGGCCCGCCATGCGCCGCGCCGCCAGTGCATCGGTAGCTATCGGCTACGATTGCCCTAATCTCTGGCTTCTTGCAGCCGACGCGCGACGCAGTCGATCAGGCCACGCCGCACTATACACTTCCGAGACATACAAATACCAATTGATTTGTTTGTCATACATAAGCTCCTGAGCTTGTTAGTTTGATACACAGCCCAAAAGTAAATTGATACAAATACTAGAAACATTTTACTGCACAGTACACGCACACGTTGTTTTTAGAGTTCCGTACCTCAAAAGGAAAAAAGAACCCTTATAGAACCACTTTGTTGTCCGGCTGTCCATCTGTCCGTCTGTCAAACCCCTTTTCTCAGGAACGCGTTAAGGTATCGAGTTGAAATAAACAAGGAATACTCAAGTCCGTAACTTCTTGGAGACGTGATATAAATCAAACCTCTAAGTCAACGCAATAAAAAGTTACAGACGTTTCTGCCTGAATATTTTGAAATTTCCAAGGGAACCAAAAACATGCACACAAAGCCTATAGGGTAGGTACTTTCCGTTGACCTGGAATCATGAAATTTCACAAGAAGCAAGGTTTTTTTAATGATACGGAACCTTCGGTGCGCGAGTCTACTCGCACTTGACGTATATTTAAGTCCGTGTCGTTCCGTGTCAAAAGCCTAATCTTTTCTCGTCACGATCTTGCAGTAAGATTGCCTGTTTACAACATATAATTTTAGCACAGTTTCAAATTAGCTACCTGCTTTTAAGATGAGAACCTAACGCGCTCACCTGCGCGGCGTGGCGCATGGCGGGCAGGCGACCGTGCTGCCTTGCAGTAATGAAACAGGCGATAGAGCAATAACGAAGAAAGTTCACTACGACGACTATTACTCACGGCGAACGGGGCATAAATCATAGCGGGCGTGCATAGGTGCAGTCCGAGGCACAGGCGGCAGCGGAGCGATTGGTTTGAATTCAACGACAGCGTCGGCATTCGGTGTCAACGAACAAAAATGTTAGAGAGATGAAAAAAAAAGATTGAGGTGGTTGGTCACGCGTAAAAAAACAAGATCCGTCAAGTGCGAGTGTACGGACGTGTCGTACATGACTCGCGCGCCGAGGGTTTCGAACGTTTGTCAAGTATACCAATAATATATGTACTACAGGTACCGGTTAGAGACTTTGCTATTTATTATGTACCTAAAATTAAAGGTTAATACAAAGACGGGCCTCGACCTCCCTACACAAACAACGACTGCTCGGGCGCAGCTCGGCGGCACTGTATTCATGCAATGCAACGGGCGCTAGCCGAGCCGAGCCGGGACCGTGTTGTTTCCGACCGTTGTCCGTTGCTCGGCCGTCACTCGGTTGCCGATCGGTATAGCGTGAGTGTGTCCATACACAATATAATTAGATATGTAACATTAGTTGACCGTGCTACGGCCGACACTCGGCTCGGACCCGACACGGTCTAGCGTGAGTCATCCTTTACTCTGTAGGTCTCTTTTAAAGTTTTGATACACATCACAATTAAGTTGCGAAAATTTTCTTTCAACTATGTTTTTTTTTTTTGTTATGGTCTAGTAATCACATTCTAAATTAATGTTAAATACACTAGAGTATAATTACAATCTAGCCATAGAATTGGCTAATGGGTAATTTAGTTTTAACTTATTATTATAACAACATATTACTACGAACGTGTCCATTGGCACTTTTCTTAATGTCTCTATACTTAAGGTGAAGACACTTTGTTCATGTGTTCTTTAAGATAGCACTTATGCAATACACTATAATTATCACTACACTAACTCAAAAGGTTTTGTTCTTTTGAGCCTTCTTACGATGTCCGTGTTGTCGAGGAGCTGAATTGCCTCGACGTTCACATGATGATGAAGCCTCTGTTCGTGAGCCTCTGCGTATTTTTGTATGACTGTGACGACAAATTCAATATTTAGGTCCCGATGAATATCGTCATTTCTTATGTACCTTTACAACTAACCGTAACTTTGATAGAAAATTTTCAGTACACATTTATTACTGAAAATTATTTTTTTTTAACCGACTTCAAAACGGAGGAGTTTCCCAGTTCGTCTGTACGTTTTTTTTATGTATGTATGTAACTTGATATCCCCGCCTATGGCTAACCGATTTCACTGATTCTTTCACTATTTTATGAAGAATGATCCCAGGTGTCCCATTAAAAGTTTATTCCCGAGGGATTAGCATTTATCCCGTTATTTATATCGGTTTGTACATTTCAAAACAGTTTCTAAAATTTTCTCGTATATAGGTTACATACTTTTTGAAATATTTTGAAAAAATCAAAAAATATATCATTACCTCTTATTCTCCAAAATTTGGAGAGTGGTCTATCATGTGGAAATGTAGGTTGGTACCTACTGTTTTCAGGAATTAATTAAATAGCAGAGTCTCTAATCCTTAAATACATCAATATGATTAATTCATATTAATTATATAAAAGAACAAGCAATTTTCTGGTAACAACGCCCAGCCCAAAACGCTGAAGCTAAAAAGCTGATATTTAAAAACATGTACCTGTTACTACACAACCTCCCCTCTAAGAAGGGAATTTTGGAAATTCTTCCCACAAGGGGGTGTAAAGGGTGGTTGAAGCTATTTTGTTTTTTTTTTAACTCTTTATCCAGTGATCCAATTGGCTTGAAACTTATAGAAAATACTAATACAAAATTATTGAACACGTGCTTCAGTATTTTTAAAAATTTTCCTGAATACGGTTTAAATCGGGTTATTAAAGTTCGTGATTCGTTATTTGGCTACGTACTGAAATTACTGTACCTATGTAATTTTTTAATGCATAATGCTATTGACCTGAAGTTTTCTGTATATATCAAAATATGGACTTGGAATGCGGATCTTGTTTCTTGTACGCGTGACCAACCACGCTCCAACACGAACGATTTGATTACTATTTTTCAGAAAACACGGAGTTTTAAAGTTTTAAAGTAGCATTTATTTATTCGCTCTTCACCTCGCCTTAGACCACAAAAACTTGTAACAGAGAAAAGAAGTAGACACTTCAACGATAGCATTATCGTTTTGAAAAACTTCTATTTCATACTTTTTGTGCGTCACTTAAAATTTTCATTCAGAAACTAATTTCGAAGTTATTATCAGAAGAAGCTCTTAGAAACTTTAATTCACTGTAAAAGACGTTGAATTGAAAGTAACTACTGAAGTGTTATTTGGCCTGATGCAAAGGGTGGTGGTAAGTTTTCTTAAAGATAAGATAAAGATAAAGATCATTTGTTTGCATAAACATGTGTAGATATAAGATTTTACAAATAGGTATGTAGGTATCAACATGTTTTACCGATTACGGTGTACAAATTGTGAGAGATGAGATGACATGCAGTAGGTAAGTAAAATAATAAATAGAGTTATTAGAAGCAATGTCAAAAAATTAAAATTAGGTAAGAAATAACGATACTGAATTCTAATAATAATTATTCTATACATGTCCATTAAAAGTTATAATTTATCATTTAGAAAGTCGTCAATCTTATAGTAACATTTTTCAATTAACAATTTCTTAAATTTATGTTTAAATTCACAATTATTAAGCTTCTGGTAGCTCTTTGGTATTTTGTAGTAAATTTTCGGTGCCATTGACACTTTCTTAGAATGCTAATGGATAGGAATATATTTTTAGTTGTTAATAGTAGGACTAGCGTCATTCAAAAGTAAAGAATCGAACTATTGATTTAGATTTTTTTATTTATTCATTACAGAAACAATCATAATATTAATTATATTTTGTACCATAAAATATCAATCGGTTCCCTAAAAATAGCGATGTACATAATTTGAATACAAGGAATAAACATAAACTCGCTGTGCCCACAACTAGACTACACAAAATTAATGTATCTTTTAAAGGGCAATGTATACGCTTCTACAACAAAACTCCTAGTGAGTTGCAAAAATTATCAGTAAATAAATTCAAACAAATTGTCAAAACCTTGCTGTGTAAAATGGCCTACTATAAGATATCAGATTATCTAGAGGATAAAAAAGCGTGGGACGGAATTTGCTCCAACTCGAAAAATAACAACTAACAGGCTAAAGGTTTCTTCGTCGCTTCTTTACTTTAGTCTACGTACCGAAGCGACTGAAATCAAAAATATCACTTTATTTCCGTGTCAGTGTTTAATTATTAAGAATTTGAACTTTTCTAAATATACATTTATTGTATTTATGGAAATAAAGAGTTTTTGACTTTGACTTTGACTTTGACTTTGAAAAACCTTGTGAGGTTTGTCTCGGTACTTACATTCGTTTTGTCTTTACTTTGCAGTCCAAGTGTAAATATTAAATGCTTTCATGTTCACTACTACCTGTTCACTTAATCGTACTGTAGGCAGTCTTGCTAAAATAGTCTTGTAATTTTCCCTTTCAGCGCGTTAAATCGCAATCCCTCCCAGTACGTGCCGGCATGTTTGTTAACAAGAAACCGTAGTATAATAACGCATACGGAATTCACGCGCTCAGCTGAGCTATAGCTATGGAGCTCAGCGCGTGAACTGCGTAAGCGTAAGCACAGGCGTGGGCCTGTGTTACTTGTGTGGGACGTTCAGGGGAAAGCCATCTTTATGCCGGTGATTTTAAATGTATTTTTGGCAAAATATAATACATAAAGAAATTATGTTTATACAAACTTGTTGACTCTACTACACACCGAAACCGACTACGCAGACCGGCGCGGCGGGTTGGACATGTCAGTGTATGAATATTGTACACAGTGTTTTGTCAACTTGTCGGCGGATCGGCCACTTTAAGGTGACTGCAAGCGAACCATCTAAGCCTCCATACAAACGTACCTACTTTCCGATTCGTTTGGAAACTACATCCACGATTTCAATGGAATTTTGCATAATCGGATAAAAAATAGCTACTTATTCAGACTTCGTTTTTTTAAAAAAAATATCATTATATTAGAGCGAAACTAATTTGCCATATTTTCACCACCAAATCTTTTCCTATTTGAGCGATTTTTTATAAACGATAAATACCTAATATTCGAACATCTTTCGCTGCAAACATCTTATATTCAACATTAGAAATAAATTGAAATATTTGAGAAAATAATAATTGGTACAAACCAATTATTCTATGATATTTTTTCTCCGAATAAGAGAACCTATTTCTAACGAGAAACTATATAAAATTATCATCAAATGGTAAAACACCTTCTAGTTTTGATTAGCCGCAAGCTTCACGCTACACACCCAGTCACAGCTTTGTATTTGATGGTTAGTCGCGCTTTCTCACTCGTAACGCGCTCCATTTCATGCGACGTGAAACAATAACATATACGCATAAACCGCGCCGCCGCCGCCGGCCGCTGAGGTTTGGAAGAGGTTCGTAGCCTTCTTAAAGCTTCTTGTGTCCCGTGTTGTGTTGTATGTGTCTATTTTCAGTACCGATATTATTATACATCAGCATGGCCTAGTCATGAAGAGCCTCGCCTCGCTCATGCTTGCTGTAAAGGCCTTTGTTCAGCCCTTACATGTAGATGATGTTGGTTAAGTAGTTTACCTATAGCACCACACTTCGTATGTTACACTGTTGTTGAGTAATGACGGTTTAGCCAGTTTGGTTGAGCACGTAAACATAACAATCACAAGTCAAAGTTAGTTTATTGAAGTTAAGTTAAATGACAATGTTTAGGTGGCAAATCTTTCCTTATATTGTCTCTCCTGCGGCAGTAGGTTACGTAATAAACTCAAATGTATAATCTAGGTAAAGTAATTGCAGCGCGTGCGACACAGAGTACCTAAATCGCCGCGTGCGCTAAAATGCCAATGTATGGTGAAACCGTACACTTGCACTTGTACAGACTATCAAATCAAAACCACTTTCGTCTACTACTTACGTTCTATGATTGTTAGTCGCCATGATTACCTATAATTCTAATTATCTATAATTACTTAATTACCTAGCTAACTTGTATCCTCATGACTGTTTAAGTTTAGAACATATAATTAAAAAACTAGTCGTTTCATTGGCTCTAGCTACTGGGTGAAGGTGCATGTCAGACATTAGCATTAATAAGAATGCCTAACATAATTATTAACAGCGATAGAATATTAATTACTATCACGGATATAGTTAAAACTTCGATCTCAACCAAGTCTGGATCTACCTTGTTTCGTTCATCGCCCAAGAGCGTTTCAACAAACAGAAAACTCCCGATGATAGGCTTATACTGACTGATAAAAAACCATATCATCCTGCTTCATCGCAAACGATCGGTCGATGGATATAAGAAATTATTTCCGCAAGTGGCATAGATACGGCTGTGTTCAGTGCTCACAGCACTCGCCACGTCTCTTCTTCAGCAGCTCAACGAGCTGGTGTCAGTGTCGGTACTATTAGGACAGCTGGCTGGTCCGAACAGTCAGCAACTTTTGCAAATTTTTGTAACAGACCATTAACAAATAGTGATTCAAACTTTGTTATTGCGTTCTTCATGAACTGCGTACTTAATTAAAAAGTTTTATTTTTGTTTAAGGCCGGCTTGCGTAAGGATCGCATTAAAATTGTAATTAGTTAAATACATTTACCGACTTAAACACAATTAGCTTAATCATAATTAGAATTGTCTTGCGCGAGGCCTTCGCAGCGGTCATTTAGCTAAGCGCGCTAGTCTATGGATCGTCATGCGTGTTGTTACGGATTGACCATCAAGCACGATCAAGCCATGATCCAACTGACGTAAAACGGAACAGTTATTGCGTACAATGGAACATATGACATGTAACTGACAGACCAGTGTCAAGTTGGTTTAAGAAAACAAAGTTGAATATAAATAAATACCGCAAATAAGTAACTAGTAACAGTAAATTAATCAAAAATGTCTGAAAAAAAGAATTCCCAGATAAAACGAGCACCTAATTTCACAAAAGAGGAACAATAACTTTCTATAACATTCCTCGTCTTTATTTGTGACTCTTGGTATAGAGATTCCGCCCTTGTTGCTGCACTGCCATCTGCTAGTGGTGTCATCATATATTTGGTTTGTGCATAGCCACTGTCACATAAACAAAGTTTCTTAAAAAAACTTGTCTTGCTATTGTATTTGACCTCCTGGTCAAATACTCGATGATCTCTTCATCGTCATCTGATAAGTCCCATAAATCCATTCCTATGTAGTTCAACCCAACAGAAGCAGACACGCAAACAAATCAAAATTATTGAGAAAACTTTGCAAATAATCAAATATTTACATGAATTGTAAATATTTGATTATTTGCATTTTTATGACAACCACTGACAATGATGACAAATCAGACAGCTGTATAACAAACATGGCGCTAAATACGATTAGCATAGATAAATGGCCATTTCTAGGCATTTAACTTTGACAGATTGCTAATTATGTTTAGGAGCTTAATTTTTGTTGTGCAAGACAGCAATCGTACTTAAATCATGAAATTCATTCAGCGTCTATTTAAATATCCTTACGCAAGCGGCCCTAAAAAGTTATGTTTTGTTTTGTTAAGTAATTGTACTTACCTTTTTTATGGAGTATGTGTATAATTTTACATGGTTTTATTACCTACTTATATATGTTAATTATAATTAAGTATTCTTAATATGCGTTTGATGACTCGGCGAACTTGAGACCGAACCATTACTATATTTGTTACAAAGTTCTTAATTTACAAAGAAAATTACAATCAAATATAATAGAAACAAATTAGAACAAGTATTTACAGCTGCATTGGCCTGAAATTTCTTGGCTAAAGAGATACAAATTCGCATGTATAAATACTGTTATGTATTCTGCGCCCCGCGGCTTTGCGCCGCCGCCGCCGTCGCCGCCGCCGCCGCCGCCGCCCGGCTGCAGCACTACGAGCACGAGCCGCTCCGCAAAGGAACTGAAAGGTACGAGTTTGAAAGAACATGCAGAATTACACGCTCTAGCGTCTTCTAGCTCTTTGCGAGTATTAGTACCGAGGCCTTGGTATGTGTTTTGCATAGCTTACGTGAACTATAAAAGTTTACGTTTCAATCCATACATTTACTTGCAGTATCCTTACCGGATACTGAGAGAAACTATTTTTCTTACTTACAATATTTACTTTCATACGAACACTAATAAAGTCTTAGAATAAAAAAAATTGTGATTCTTTGCATTTTGGCAGTGCGAGTACCAACTTTGACAAATATACGATTGTAAACTGTCACGTTCTTGAAAACTTTTTCCGCTTTGGTATTATGCAAACTTACACTAGTCGTACAGAACGCGTACAAGTTGCCCCGTTATGTGAGGTAAAGCGAATAGCAGGCTTTGATTAGTTAAACCAAAGTTTAACGAATGTGTAAGATTGAACGTGGTTTTAATAAACTTTACGCGTTACAACTTACTTCACTACAAAATGCATTTTATTCTCGAGTGTACGCTGCTTTTGAAAAGTGTGCCTGCAATTGCAATTATTATTGTAAGTAGATAATTAATCAAATTGATGCATATTTTTTGCTTTTCAATCTGCAAATCGATCAAGTCTTGATTGCGGGTTCACGAACACCTTGTAATGCATTACAAGTACGTAGGTACTTGTGGATGACTGTAGAGTCATCCATAAAAATATCTAAATCTTGACAATAATTTCGATTTTAAATGTATGCATCTAAAGGCAGGCTGATTGTTTATAATCCGTCCTCTCTTTTATTTTCTATTTGGTATATGCACGAATTATAAAGTTCCCTAATTGTTGACAGGCGAGGGAATGAACATTAAATGACAGAACGAAGTATTTCATAGACACGCAGTTACTTTTGACAGATACTCGTAGAAATGCGAATCGGTCGACTCGAAAAATATAAGGGACTTACGAAAGTTTAGATTTGTATCGAGCCAACATAATAAGTAACGAAGATTATTCTAGATGATTTTTCCATGAAAAAGTGTTGAAAATAGTATAAAAATTATAGTTTACTACAGTAACTCAAACTGTCTTACTTTATTTCACGGAAAAATGCGTATAATGCCGCGGGCAGAAGCAAGTAGCAAAGAAAACTACAAAAATAATAAAATTGTATTATATTGAATATTACAATCAAATAATAAAAACAAATTACAACTACTAATAACAATTGAAACAATTAAGCTAACTGCCAACTGTTGCAAACAATCTAGAGGTAGCTCAACTGATCCATATCAGTACCAGTCGGAAGCGTCCCCAAGATAAATTAATTTATTCTATTGAATATTCTAATTCCAAAAATAAATTAATTTACACGCCTGAGTAAAGTTTGTACAATAATACAAAATATTGAGCAACAATAACGATCACAACTATTTCAAACACAATTAGCAGTTTTTATGTTATTTCCTTTGAATGTCATTCTTTTTGTTATAATTACGAAAAGTTATCTCCTGTCTATTTGTTAAGAATGTTCCTTTGTTATACCTAGCCAACTGCCATGAACATGTGGTTCAAGATTGTAAAATATTAATATAATTACACGAAAATGCAAAAAAGCGATTATCATAAAAAATTTAATCGGCAAAACATAACAACGTGACTATTTGATTGTCAGTCGAACTACCAAGAGAGTGGAATAACTATATAGTGATATTTTTATAAGACCTTGGTTTGACAGCAATTATTTTTTATATTTTCCATAAATTTCTTTTCACTTTCAAGCTTTTTTCACGTTTCCGACTGTACCCGCACATTATGCATACCTACCTAGTTTCACTCGTGCGCGCCCAGCTTAACTGCACTCAGATATTTGCATAGAGATGCATTAAAACGTCACTTTTGTTCACATTACTTTGTAAAATACTAGTTTTGTTCTCCATTTGCATTCGCTCGTATTTCGTATGCACTTAATACAGCTGTGGGGAATCGCAGCTTTACTATGTACACAATTTTTCAAAGAGTTATTTCTTTGAGAAGCATTGCCTCTACTGGACAGGAACGCGAGCTTGTTGATAGAAATCATGCATCGACTAAGAATTTGGACGCATTGTATTTAAGCACACACTTGAATACCGTAGAAAGATTTTTTATAGTCATTGCTCGGAGACTAGCCTTTTATAGCATGCACTAGCTGCGGCCCGCTGTGTTACCCGCGTTTATAGCATGCACTAGCTGCGGCCCGCTGTGTTACCCGCGTTTATAGCATGCACTAGCTGCGGCCTGCTGTGTTACCCGCGTTTATAGCATGCACTAGCTGCGGCCCGCTGTGTTACCCGCGTTTATAGCATGCACTAGCTGCGGCCCGCTGTGTTACCCGCGTTTATAGCATGCACTAGCTGCGGCCTGCTGTGTTACCCGCGTTTATAGCATGCACTAGCTGCGGCCCGCTGTGTTACCCGCGTTTATAGCATGCACTAGCTGCGGCCCGCTGTGTTACCCGCGTTTATAGCATGCACTAGCTGCGGCCTGCTGTGTTACCCGCGTTTATAGCATGCACTAGCTGCGGCCCGCTGTGTTACCCGCGTTTATAGCATGCACTAGCTGCGGCCCGCTGTGTTACCCGCGTTTATAGCATGCACTAGCTGCGGCCTGCTGTGTTACCCGCGTTTATAGCATGCACTAGCTGCGGCCCGCTGTGTTACCCGCGTTTATAGCATGCACTAGCTGCGGCCCGCTGTGTTACCCGCGTTTATAGCATGCACTAGCTGCGGCCCGCTGTGTTACCCGCGTTTATAGCATGCACTAGCTGCGGCCCGCTGTGTTACCCACGTTTATAGCATGGACTAGCTGCGGCCCGCTGTGTTACCCGCGTTTATAGCATGCACTAGCTGCGGCCCGCTGTGTTACCCGCGTTTATAGCATGCACTAGCTGCGGCCCGCTGTGTTACCCGCGTTTATAGCATGCACTAGCTGCGGCCCGCTGTGTTACCCGCGTTTATAGCATGCACTAGCTGCGGCCCGCTGTGTTACCCGCGTTTATAGCATGCACTAGCTGCTGCTCACTGTGTTACCCGCGTTTAAAAGCATCTTTGAATTGATCATCCCACGCAAACGCTTCGATTTTCCGAAATCAAAAGTAGCTTATGTATTGATTCAGGATATAAGCTATCCTAGTACCAAATTTCATCCAAATTCGCTTAGCCGTTTGAGCATAAAGAAGTTACAAACATACAAACTTTCTCCTTTATAATATACTAGTTTCTGTCCGCGGCTGCGAACGCGTTGTTTCTAAGGTTATTTCTATCCCATGGGAACTGATTTATGGGATAAAAACTAGCATTTGTTTTATTCCAGGCCTAAAACTATATGTATGCTACATTTCAGCCCGATCCGTTCCGTAGTTTTCGCGTAAGAGGTAACAAACATCCATCTATACATCTGAACACCCAAACTTTCGCATTTTTAATATTAGTGTGACTAGTTCCTGCCCGCGGCTTCTCGCGCGTTGTTTCTATGGAAACGTTTAAAAGTTTATTTATACCTATCCTTAGGAACTGTTGTATGGTGTAAAAAGTAGCCTATGTATGATTCCAGGCTTAGAGCTATATTATTAAATTTCAGCCCGATCGGTTCGGTCGTTATGCCGTGAACACTTACAAAACATCCATTCATCCATCTAAATATCCTCACTTTCGCATTCTATAATTTAAGTGCGAAGTGTCATGGAGGATGTGACTGGTCGTGCTCGCGCACTGGTTGTGTGTCTGCCTACACAAAATAAAATATACACAACATAAAACAAAACCGAAAAGAAACCAAAAATTCCTACCATCTAACTCAAAAGACCCATCTTGCTCTAGTACGTCCCTAACACCCAACATTGAATCCCGGATCATCTGAATGATTCAATCGTTCCTAGCTCATCCAATTTCCTGCAGTAGGTACCCAGGTACGTGTACGTACCTCCAGTCAGGCATGTGCACCGAATGCACCGACCGCCCGCGCCGGGCCTCGGTAATATCGAGACCACAAATAGCCACCTAGAACCTAGCAGGTACCTAGGTGCTGGTGGAGACGCCACCTGCATAGCAACTCGCATTACGGAGCGTTATGACCAAACTCGTTATTTATTGTCACAGTTTTCATATCTGTTATTTAGGTGAATCTTTGTGTTTATTTTTATGGCAAAAAAGTAAGTAAAAAATTTCCCTGCGGGGCGGCGGCGTGGCAGGGAGGTTGGAAAAGGGGTCGAAATATAAAGTTTTAAAATTAATGTTACAATTGTATAATTTTTGAATAATTTCTATACATAAAATATAATCTATACTTCTAGAATTCAATGTAACTACTTATTTTTTATAGATACGAATATGACGTGTAATTCTTGTAATGTACGAAATAATTCTGTCAAAGTCAAAGACAAAAACTCTTTATTTCCATACAATAAATGTACACTTAGAAAAGGTCAAATTCTTAATAATTAAACACTGACACGGAAATAAAGTGATATTTTTGATTTCAGTCGCTTCGGTATGTAGACTAAAGTAAAGAAGCGACGAAGAAACCTTTAGCCTGTTAGTTAGTTGTTATTTTTCGACTTGGAGCAAATCCCGTCCCAAGCTTTTTTATCCTCTAGATAATCTGATATTTTATAGTAGGCCTTTTTACACAAGAAGGTTTTGACAATTTGTTTGAATTTATTTACTGATAATTTTTGCAAGTTACTAGGATGCTGTAGAAGCGTATACATTAAAAGATACATTAATTTTGTGTAGTCTAGTTGGGGGCACAGCGAGTTTATGTTTATTACTTGTATTCAAATTATGTACTGTGCCTCCTGTGATGGGTGATATAAATCGAGTTATACCCTTTTTGTGATTTTTGCATAGAAATTATCAGAAAAAAATTACAACTCACGTTCTGCTATCTGCTATAGTTTAAGAAATAATTTGGTGCAAGGTGATATAACTACCAGGATATTAGAAACAAAATCGTGAATATAGATATACGAGTATGTCTTGTAACCCTTTTAAGTAATTGCTCCACACACTGGTTTTCGTGCTTCGTGTTATAAGAGCGATTATATTACTTTTCGCATTTTATTTTTTAGTGTTTTTATCTTGAATATTGATATATTTAGAGTTATATCACAATCTTTCACAATACTGATAAGGGTACAATTCAATAGAAAATAATCTAATCTTTGGTATAGTACTTTTTATCATTTGTGATGTGTGTGTGTTTTGAGCAACATTGTGTTAGGAACATATTCTTTTACTTATTAGATTGTTTTAGTTCTTGTATATCAGTTTACACAAAGACAACTTATAGGTGCAACATAATTTAACTGTACTTGTATCATTGATCACGTAATTTAAACACATGTTTATCAAAAAAGGCACAAGTTACAGGTTTTTAGTGAGTTACTTTAAAACTATAATATTTAACATAAAAATTAAAACGCACAGTGCATGTTAATGTTTTTATGATGAAGGTACTTAAGAGTAACCTAGCCCACTTAGTTCACGAACTAGTTTTTTTTAAATCTTGTGTTTGCTCTCCTGTAGTGTTGATTTTTCACTTGTATCATATATATCACAGGAGGCACAGAATAGATTATTGATTATTATTGATTATAAATGTTTGAAAACTTTTTTACCCGAGGTACAACCAGTTGTAGGTAACTCAGTTCACCCATTGGTAGGTTTCACATTTTTTGAAATATTTTCCTGCAAGCCCGCTGCCATAAAATTTAGATAACTTTCTCTCGCGGTTTCCGGCTCGTTTTTTCCCGTTAATAGCCGTAATTCAGCGATCATCGCGTGCAGCTGCGGCGAACGACGCATCCGCGAATAGCGTTTCTAGAAAAGAGGAAACAAATGCTGAAGTTATTTCAAATAGAGTCTACTCTAAAATATTATTCGCGACCACAGCAGCGTCTGCAGGATCGCGAAATCCAGCGGTAAAGGCGAAAGAAAACGCGCGAAATATCGGTGAGAGTATTGAAATTGTAAGGTGTCTATATTTTTTTCGAGGAATGTTTGATGATGATAAGACGATTCATATCTCTGACAAGTGTCCCCTAAACACAGCGCTCGACAAGCCCACTTCCCCCGCCACAATAATTATGTAAATAGCTGTACTTATACGGTGCCGTGTTGCATGTACCGACTGCCTTATGGGGGATTCAAATCGGATGAAATAAAGTTGCAAACTCGATTGTGTCGCGGTACTGTTGGGCCAAACTTATGTCGATTGCGGACGATTAGCGAAACAGGAAGAAGCCCGTTTTAAGTCCGCGAAGTGAGTTTTTATCCCACACATTGAGTTTCTAACAACAACAACATGTAATTACTACTACAATCACTCATAGCGGGATGTGTGTATACAATGATTTTCTTTGTTAAGTTAATGTTCTTAGTTAAGTTTAATGTTATTTGTAAAATATGGCCACATTTAACAAATAAAAACTCTACTAACACAGTTTAATAAAACATATAACTTAAATTATAAAATGTTTAATACATTTCAATTCAAATTCTTCAGAATCAAACGTCAAGTCGTAAAGTCATGCACTAGGACCTGACTACTTGATGAACGTAAGTACATAAGGATTGTGGCAAAATGTTTAAAATCCAATCATGACTATCAAATATCAATACAAAATATGTTACGTACCTACCTATTCTGTTTTCTGTGTAAGTGCGCTGCGGTGTCGTAAGTCGCTGCATGTTCTTCGAACTTGGAGCGAAGTTTTCTCCTCGATGTACTTATAATGTTAGCAGTTTGTTGACTGCTCCATACATAAGTAGGTACGTACATACTCTGATGGAAATCTTCGAAGTTTCGATAATATCGACAGCTTACGAACAAAACTCGAATATAGCACTTACGTAGATATCAACATAAAACATCATTCTACATTTCATTTATTCATACAGTTTCAGGCTTTTACATAGATCTTTACCCAAGTAGGAATTTAATATTACAATTTAATTTTAATTTTTTTTTTGTATTTTTCTGTTATTTATTCTTGTCTACTGCCTCTTTATGTATACCTTACACACTGTTACCTTAACAAAAACAGTAGTTTTTGTTCATTTGTTATGTTTTCCTGTGCTGTTTGTGTGTGAACTTAATATAAATTAGTATGTAGGTATCTAAATTAATATAATATATTTGAAAAAATACAAATTAAATAGAATTTATAATAAAAAAAACATGTTATGCAAAATCCATGCTAATATTATAAATTCGATAGTAACTCTGTCTGTCTGTTACCATTTCACGCGCCGGCTGACGGCTGAACGGATCTGAATAAAAATTGGCCGGGAGGTAAATGGTATCCCGGGGACGGACATAGGCTACGGTTTGTCTCAAAAATTAATCTTGTAAGTGATAAAATAAGCGATAAACAATTTCGTCATGACCTTCTTCTTCTTTTATCTTTGGTTAACTAAACCATAGCGCCTAGGTCATCTACGACCTTCTGTCACTGTCAAATTTGTCATATCCGTCAATCTGTCATGTCATTGTAGAAAAACAAACAAAATACAATTACGAAAATAATGAAAACGTGAAATTTAATTATTAAAACATACCTATGTTGTTTTGGTTTTCAGTTTTGCATAGGTACCATATTGTAAAACTGGTTCCATGGAACTAGAGGTATACAAACGAAACATGGATTTGGCTTACAAAGGGAAGTGTTGTGGTAGATAATTCGTGGTTTGTCTTTTACAAAGTATTTGTGTATGTGCTAATAAAATGTGTGATACATATGAATGCTTAGTAATATTTAATATTTTCTGTTAATAATTGTTATATTTTTATTATTGTGAAAGGGATTTGAAGATTTTTGTATGGAGGGTGGCCATTTCGTTTTCTTTTTTTTTCAAAGTCGCTGCACACAATTAAAGTTATATATTTGGAAAGAGGACACTAAAACAAACAAAAGTTTTTTTGCAATTTTGAAAAGAAATGCAGTTTAAGCATCCACGAGTTGTAAATTCTGACCTATACGAAAAAAAGAGTAATCTGACGAAAGTGGAATCTGACGGACGAGGAATCACGAGAATTGCTGTTTCGTCACCAGTTTCAAAATTCTGACTTATATGGAAAAATGAAGTGTTATTTGTAAAATATGGCCACATTTAACAAATAAAAACTCTACTAACACAGTTTAATAAAAAATATAGCTTAAATTATAAAATGTTTTAATACATTTCAATTCAAATTCTTCAGAATCAAACGTCAAGTCGTAAAGTCATGCACTAGGACCTGACTACTTGATGAACGTAAGTTCTGAGGAAAGTGGAATCTGACGGACGTGTTCAAAATCAAAAAAATACAAAATGGTTCTGTAACAAAATGGAACTGTAAAAGAGAGACCTTTTACAGTTCATGTGATACCTACAGCTACAGCCCGCTGACAGACTGACAAATGACGGACTGTTAATAGATTTATTACAAAATCATTATCAGTGCCAATAACGGTTATGGAGAAATGAAGAAGAAAAGAAGGCAGTGAATGGGTTAGGGTCTGGCAGCACGAAACCAAAATTAAAAAATTTAAACATACTCTATGTTTGAATTTTGCTTGAACGTAAGTAGGTAGAGATCTGTAAGATTAAAATGTTGAACATAAATAAATGCGGACGAAGTTGCGGGTAATAGCTAGTCAATAAATAAAAATAGTTACAGTTTATATATACATTTATTCTATTAAAAAAATTCAATCAGCCATTTCGTCAAGTTAAATTTAAATCAAGTTAATAACGTAATTTCTTTAAAAGTGTCAGGAATTTTACTGTATATTTCAATCGCCATCATAAAGCTGTTATTAGTGGATAGTTTCAATCTCGTTTGTGGTCTGAATAATTTATTTTTATATCTTGGACGCATGCTACACTTACCCATTGCATTTGCCAATTGAAATATGTCTAGAAAGAATTTATGTAAGAATTTATGTATGTGTTCATTCCCCATTGGTTTAGATGCCCAATAGGTATAAGTTGTGATTGAAAATGACAGCATCTCTCATGCTGTCCCACATCATCTTTGATCCAATGTTGTTAATGGGACAGCATGAAACAGGCGATCATTTTCAGTCCCAATCTTTATCTGTGCGACTTATACATGCAAATCTGTTATCATTCGGAAATTAAAATCATCACGATCTACTCCGAAATGAAACCTAAACGAATAGACGGTCTATACTATAAACTAATGGCGATAATGGCTAATTTACAGAATAAAGTATATCAGTTCTAGTGAGCGACTTTGCTTGATTAAGTTAGGTCCTTACTTACTCTGCTGTGAATGTGCAAAAGTTCAGTGAACTCTGAAAAATAACAATGTTAGTATAATGAGAGAGTAAAGCTGCGAACAAAGACTAATTTGCGCGATAAAACCTGAGACGAGGCACTAATCCTTACGAACGGCGTTCACGAAAACCTGCAATTTTATCGCACTGCGAACAACAGCGCCCTAATCCGCACCTAGCTCGCAAGGCGCAGAATAACTCTCCAAACAGTGTGCTGTTTGGAAAGAAATGTGAATGCACTTTCTGATTTTTCAATTTACTCCTGCGATGTTCCACTTGAAATAATTTGAGGAACAAATGCAGCGAGATGACGTGCGAAGTGTAAACAAGTGCATCTGTATTAAATGGGTTGCATTTAAATTCTGGTTTGGAAATTTAAACTGAAGTAAGGAAATCATAATCCTAAACTAATTTCTTATAATAATTTTATCTACAAAAATGTATTTAAATTCCTTTGCTAAAATTGCTTTGTAAGATGCTACTCCTATTTCTAGCTTTGAAGCAAACTTTTAGACCAGAACCTTCTAGCGGCTTTTCACACACGAATTCGCAAAGTTTAGAGGTTTCAGATAGACAATGGAATTCTCTCGCCTTGATAATAATGTTCGTTTGCGTCAGCAGCCGTCGTGCGGTTTGCTGATGTGGCGGCGGCGGCGGCGGCGGCAGGTGTCTGCCTGCGATTTGTGGTTCTTTCGTTTATAATGGTGTGTGTTCACTCTACGGGATCGGTTTAGATGCGATTTTAGCAACGGTGGCTTCAAGTAAATAAATAGCCGTCCCAGAATACGGATCATTTTGATGACGCTTCTTAAAAGCCTGTGAAAATCCCCAGCTAATCAATCATCAATAATGGTTGATTCAATTGTTGGTTTTGCAATGACTCCGTCATTGCAAAAGCCATTTTGTCATGACAGATTTGACAGCCTGTGCTGGTGTATCGCCGTAAGTCATTCAATATGTGTACAAATTATATAACTAATTATACAGGGTGTTCGGCAGAAGGTGTGCCATAATAAGGTAACAGGGGGAGGCTGAAACCAAATTTCAATAGCTTGGTGGCTCTTGAACCCCTAATATACCATTAACAAATTTTTTTTCAAATATATTTTTTGGATATATGTATGTATATATTATTGTAAGCCATTAACATCACGGTAAAAAACTAAATAGTATTTGAGCAACAGAACAGGAACTTAAGAATACGAAAGTGTTCAATGCTGAGCCGGAGAAATAGCTTCTACGAGAATCCAGCTCAAAAAAGCCACTCCATCCATCCGATGAACCTATCTCATGCAATGTCTCGCCTTGTCGCGCGTCTGTCCCCGACTGGTGCTCATCTTGGAGCCGGGACTTGGCTAATGAGCCCTGTTTAATGCAGCACTACAGGATTGGCCATTGTTCACACTTTCCATGTGAAGCTAGCTTCTTGGATTATTAAGCGAGTGACCTCTTTAAATTGTGCTTGGAGTCGGGTGAAGTATCATTTTAAACAAGATGAAGTCCGGTTAAGTGCCGCGTACAATATAATATATTCTTGAGTAAGTGTTTATAGTTATTCTGTGGTTTAAGCACGTACCTTATCAGCCAGCACACATACGTCCACTGCTGAACATAGTTGCTTACTCCGATAGCTCAGCGACCTAAAGTGAGTCCTGGCCTCCGATAAGAGAAGTGCTTGCAGCTCACGCAGGACTGCTAAACATGCCTCCCTAAAACAAGGAGAGATCCCGTTTATCACCACGCGAGTACAATTATTACTAAATTACTAAGAATTAGGTAATATCTAAATCCTACTAACGTACCTATGTGAATTTTAGTTTATGTTAATTTCTAGTACAATAAGTGTTCATTCAATCGTTCGTTCATTCGTTCATTCATGCATTCATTATGAAAACTGGAAATGAAATCCAAAACATCCTCGATTTTGCAGAAATTCAGCGAAATATTATCAGTTTTACAACTTCCTCTAATCCATCGACAGTTACCGCATCAGGTTATGTGCGTGGTCTGGTCGTAAGCCACATTATAACGTGGTACCACGTTATAATGTGTGTGTTTACAGGAACAAGTATGCAGTATTACCACTGGTAATACTGTAACACTGTAGCGTGCTACGGCGTAGCGCGGTAACAATGAAGATTATTTTTACAATAAAAGGTAGTACCGAGCGCAACGACGCGCGACGCGGCGACGTATAATAAACTCTTTGATCGTTACAAATCCCTTACCTTCATCACCAGAATACGGACATGACACAGCATTTCCTTTATTTTTCCTAAACGTTGCTTCACACAGCACATTACTATCTCGGCGGGTTCCGTCGAACACGAACTAAGTGACTCGACTTCCTCAGTACAAGCAAAACCTCTTTATTTCTCCGCACGTCGTACTTCTTGCCACTACCCGATCCGGAACCGTGCGATTCAGCAAGTCACAAAAAAACGCGCGGTGATACTGTAACTCTTGTGCTCTGGAAAATGTACAACAAAGATCTAACCCTCGCAAATGTCTATAGACATTGTAGTTTAATTCATCGAGTGGTCCAGAATCTAAGTCTTCCCTTCTGAGCCCGTTTCTAACTCGCAGATAAAATAGTACTTTCATTTTTAATGTATCAATAGCCTTTACTTATTTTGCTTTTACACTCGGACTCAAGACACAAGAACCTTGACAAAACTTTGAAAAACATTTTAAGCTAGGATCCTCTTTTTATTTTAGTCTGTCATTGGCACTACTGACACTGAGTGATCAACTGAACTCTTGGTTGTAGTACTGTTGACTTTCGCGACCATTCCACGAGTATGATACTCGTGGAATGGTCTTTAGTCCTGTCTTATATATAGCAGGTTTTATTTCGCAGTTAGTCGCGGAGTGGGAGAAAGGACCCACTAATGCACTTCGACCTCCAACATTCATTCTCATTGATATCTCAGAAGGTTGTGGTTTATAGATGAGACGCGTCTTATATTCCTTTTCAGAAATCTTTCTGTGAGGTAACTTTAACCAAACAGCTTTTGGCAGTCAGGGATATCCGTTTTGTGTTAAGAAATGGTTTGCCGTTAAGACGTTTTTTTATCGTCTCTATACGTCGTATAGTTTTCTAATGCGTTTTATGTTTGGGAACGATTTTCGACCAGCTTTAACCTCCTGTGATTTGTTTTAGCCGATATTTTCCCACTACTGGGCAAAGAAAACCTCAAACCTTTCAATAAAGCACGCACTTGTAACCATCATATTTTTAGGGTTTCGAAGATCGGAGATCGGTTTCGAAACCCTTATGGTCTCGCTTTTCCTGTCCTTTTTTCCGTCTTTAATATCTCAGCAACTACAGCCGCAATTAACGTGAAATTAAAAATAATAATTTCGTGCGCCTGTACAGAATAAAAAAAAAATTTAAAAAATTAAAAAAAAAAATTATAAATTAGAAAAATGAATAAAATAAATTAAAATTTAAGATGTAAATTTTCAGTACAAATTGTGATGTCGAAATTTTAAAAGAGACCTTCAATGTCAAGTGGTGTATCAAATGAAAGGTCAGTTTGCTTCACAGTTTGTTTCACTTTTTAAAAAATGGTTAAAAAAGGGAGGTGGGGGGATAAATTTCAAAAGGGGGCTACCTCACCGCGTGGGTAGCCCCCCCTTTTGGTATCATATTGATATCAAATGAAAGGTATCGGTTTGTTCATCTCAAAACAGTTTTTGAAATTTCTGTAGGTTTCATACTTGTTGAAATATTTTGAAAATGTACCCATTCCCGCCCCGCTATCTCCGAAGTCTGCAGAGCGATCCATCTGAAATGTATGTACCGTTGTAGATATGGATCTATATTTTACAGGAAAAATATTGACAAATCTGTAAGTAGAACACTTTTTGAAAAATGGTCAAAAAAGGGGGGGATAATTTTCAATAACTTCTGTACGTTTTATACTTTTTGAAATATTTTGATAAAAGACGAAAATTTTACTATTACCTACCTACTCCGAAGTTTGAAAACCGATACGTCTGAAATGTACCTTTAATTTTTTGGTTTTCATCAAATAGTCTCTAACCAGTACCTAGTACATATTGGTATACATGACAATCGTTCGCAACCCTCGGCGCGCGAGTCACACTCGCACTTGACGGATCTTGTTTTAAATAAGAAATTGCGTCCTGCTGGTTATAGCTATTGACCTCCCAGTTTATGCCACATACTCTGAAAATCTGAATAACTTTGATCATTGTTCACGAGGTCATCTTGTAAGTAGCTCGTGGGCCGCACACAAGATGCGCCGCCCGCCGCCCGGCTTCATCACTCAGGTGACAATGAAGCGCACGATATTAGCAAAGTTTCCCGAGGCCCGACTATCATAGAGCATAACTTTCATGGAGATATATTGCGCCCGACTTATAAGATTTTGGTTACCAACATAACTTTTGTTGGAGAACTAAATAATACAGCATGACTGGGGTGACGAAGATTAGAGAAAATTGGTGAGAGACAGAACGGGTAACACTGGAGGCAACGTAGCTTGCAAATGTGTGTTCTGTCAGAAATGGGATTGTGTAAGGTTTTCGCTTTTACATCATCATTTGTGTGATACTTGCGAGCACGACCTACAAATGTTTTGGTGATAATAAGGTGCTCTTCGTCTCTTGATATGAAAGCCATACAAAGCTATATAGATGGTCGTTCTAGGAAGTAGGCACATACAACACGACCATTTTGACCATCCTCCACCTCCACCTCCACCTCCACCTCCACAGTCTATGTTGGTCCACTGCTGGATCCAGGCCTCCTCCTGATAAACGCCTTATTGACTTTTATCTCATAATGACGGGTAGTGCCCATAATCCCCACGCTGGGCATGCGGATTGGGGATCACGGTTCGGTGGTAGAATTGTTCTGCAGGGGGCGCTGCTGCCCACTCCTGGTGGATATCCCTTAGTCGCCTCTTACGACACCCGCGGGAAGAGTTGGTGTGGTGCTAATTCTAAGCCGGCACCACGCAGCAACCATAAACCATAATTATTCGACAATCAGGAAAAAATTAAACCCTTTGTTACGAAGATAAGCTTCAAACTCTACAGCACAATAAGCTAAAAAGCCAACATAGTTGGAGCACAAAGAAGAAGTGCAACATTTTTCGCAACGATGAAATTAAATCATCGTTCCAAAGTCGTTGCGACGCAGAGCTGATGGCTGTGCTAGACGCTGTATCTAGACTAGGCTATCGAGGCATAGGGGCTGTGCAGGCATCCTTCTCACATGCAGAAAGAAACCCTATTATATTTTAAACCTATTCTAATTTAATGAAATTCAATTTGAAAGCGTTTTCGATTTAATTTTTGTGTGCTTTTTACAACTACTGACACCTCACGACAAATATATAATTGTCTCGCAGAAGTTTAAAGTAATAGTAACAAAACTGACTCACTTCATTGTAAAAATATATTCAGATGACGATTGTCTGTTTCAATTGAAAGGTATTCGGAATTTCCGATCAAAGTTTTGGTGATATGGTAACCCTAGGCGATAAAATCGTTATAAAGTCTTTTGCAATAATGTTTCCTTCGCGCATAAAGTGCAGTTTTCGCGCGACGCGCTGGCCTCGCTCCAGAGACTATCTCAGACTTCTTTATTTCACTGAAATCCCAGATTCTGAACATATTTCTGTTATGCTCGCGGCGGGGAGTAGAATCGAAAGGGAAACTTCGAAAAGTTATGAAGTTTTGAATAGTTTTTGAAAACGGAATTTTCTAGAAGGTATAGCATCGTATTATCTGATAGTATTATCTGATAGCCTATAAGAGTTCTATAGCTAAGGAAAGAATTGCGTTTTACGTGGTTATTTATTTTTTTAATTCATGCCTTATAAAACCGAACCGATAGAAAAGTACCTAGGTACTGAAATTGATTTGCAAAAATTAAAAGTATGGTTCAGGTTCGCGACATTTCAGCAACGGTGTGGCACCCCCGGCCCTCTGCAAAGTCTGGATAGAACGAAAGTGTCTACAGAAAAGTCTACATCGAAACTACAGATTCGAAGAGGTTTTTACTATTGCGGGAGGAAGAGGAGTACAAACAAGGTAAAAGAGATGACGCAAACAAGTTGTTGCTTGAAGGTCGTTTCGATAATTAAGCTAAGTAACTAGCACCGCATCTGCGCATTACGTACGCCGCAATCATTATCACATTAAGTCATTTGGAACAGATGATCGAATGTTATTGCTTTGTACGTACACAAGACGCCATATTTTAATTAAAACCTCCCCCAACTCAAACTCAACCTTATAATCGAGGCTTTAGGTTGATTTGGGAGTGGGGTGGGGGACAAAGCGTTAAGCTGTTTAGTGTTTAGAGCGGCTGTTAGTGAAATTTCATTAAATTTCAGTAATCGGAACACTGGGCGATTTCGTCGCGGGCAAATGGCAGTGTTTATCAGGATTGCGAAAATCAAACCCCGATTACATTTTTATTAATGGTTCAGGGAAATAATTACCTGGATATTTTGGAAGTTGGCACCCACGCCGGACGATTTGGAACGGTGGACCAATGTCATGTTCACAACGTACTTAAATAAACTTTATCAAATAACCGAATAAGGTTTACTGATAAAACTCGCCCGGAGTAGTATTTCCTCTTACTCATGTTGAAAATTTAGATCCTATTGCAACATGATTGCTAGATGATGTTGTGGGATGGTCCAGCATTATTTATTATTATTATTTTATTATTATGATTATCCTACTGATTATAATTTTTGCCATTCCTGAAAAAATATGGTATAACAGTAAAATTTCATGCTTCAGTCCAGGACAGGCAGAAAATGTGATTCGGAAACGTATGTTGCGGTGTTACACTGCACACTCCTCCGCCCACTCGTCCTTGATTGTACGTTTTATTGTACCCACAAATAATTTCGGTTTTACATCGATCATAAAACATATTTATTCACGACGCAAAGCATAATAAAACTCACGTTTTTCGAATAAAAGCGATGAAGAAATAAAAGCGAACCTTGTACTTTACAATAACATCAAATTTATGAATGTTAATGCAACGTTATAATTTGGTTTTATGCTCCATGAAGGTATCAATATAATACTTTACTGATAAAAACAAAGTGCTGGAGATGAGATAATGTAATTCAATATCAATTTGACGAGCCTAGCGGCACAATCGGGCTATAAGCGTTAGCTAGGAAACTGGAAAACTGTATTATATTATGTCCAGTCCATCCCAAGGTTGTCTGGAAGAGATAAGCGATAAGGCCACCCTTTGTACTTCCTTGATTCATAGCATTTTCTTCTGTATTATACATTGTGTTTGTGTGGTACAATAAAGAGTTATCTATCTATCTATGATTCAGGATCTATTTCATGTGCGTGGCTTGTTATAATAATTACTGCTGATTTCAATATGTAAATAGAATTTACAATGTAGGTAAGTAAGTACTAAGATATTACCGCCCCACTAAGTGAACCCCTGATGGAACGGCAGTCGTCATCACCGCGACTCTAATGCAGTGTAAGCACGTTAACGCAATCACCAAGCGATCTATCATTCAAATGGAATTAAACACGCGCTTTACGAACGACTGAGTAATTGTTATAGCGAGAAAGTGGCGTAACTCATTTTCCCCTAAACAAGGGAAAATTTAGGGGAAAATGTAGAAGCACGCAATATTTCGGGGCGGTTCCGGTTGCGGCCCACTTCATCAAGTTGTTTCTTTACTCGAGTTGGTAAGTTGATCGGCGGCGAGATTGATACAAGTTTGCCAATACCGGCCGCAGCATCTGTTTACAACTTTTGAAATATGGGATCCGCTGGCGGCGGCGGGCGGCGGGCGGTGGGCGGCGCGGCGGGCGGCGGGCGCGGAGACACGGTGATGTATTCGATGAAATTGACGAACAATACGTTTTCATGTGGTATTAATATTGTCGCTGTACTGCTGTTCTCAAGGCTCTGTAAGTAAGTGAGCTTAGTAGAGAAGAAAGACAAGAAGTAATAGCAGAGTGAATTTGAAGTACCTACCTACTCAGAAAAGAAAGATGGTATTTCTACCTACTACAAAACCGTCCCACAACATTCTGGGCCTAGCGCTGACTGACACGAGCACCATTCGTTGTGATGTTTCAAACTATCCTCAAAATAAACATGTAAAGTCTGCATTCAGTTTTATTGAATAAGCTCGACGCAGGGTAAACGGTCGCCTAGTTGCTAACTAGCTGAACACAATGAGACCACTCCACCAACCAGAACTGAGGTTACGCAGCTCATTCAACTTTATAAACTACTCCTGGCTCACTAGTAAACCAAGGGAAAAAATAAACCGCCAAGTGTGAGTCGACCCGCACACGAAGGGTTCCGTACCGTAAAAATCAGGCCACTTTTTAAAAGAACATCAAAACTTGTTCGGAGATCCCTTTAAATTTTCAATTTTATTTTATTCTTAGTATTTGTTATTATTACAATTGAAGTGTTACTTAATTTTAAAAAGTTTCATGTGTCCTACCTGTTGTAGTTCAAGAGATACAGCCTTGACAAATTAATAGCCAAAATAGCCAAAAAAATCACGTTTGTTCTATGAGAGGCCCCTTTAATTTTGATATTTATTTTATTTTAATTGTTTCTTATAGTGGCAGGAGAAATACACATTATCTGAATATTTCAACTATCTACCTCTTACGGTTCATGAGATATAGCCACGGATAGACGGACGGACGGGGGAGCGGGGGATGGGTAATTTTTCGACTTTTCTTAAAATATTTCTAAAAGTCAAAAGTCTAAAAGTTAATCCTACAGAAATTTCCAAAACTGTTTTGAAATGTACAAACGCATGATACCTTTCTTTTGATAACCCACATGACATTATAGGTCTCTTTTAAAATTACGGCATCACAATTTGTACTGAAAATTTTAATTTTCAGTTTTTATTTTAATTTATACAGGCGCACGAAATGTATTTATTATTATTTTAAATTTCAAGTTATTTGCTGCTGTAGTTGCTGAGATATTAAAAACGAAAAAAAGGACAGAAAAAGCGAGACCATAAGGGTTTCGAAACCGATCTCCGATCTTCGAAACCCTAACAATGGGATAGGGACCCTAACAATAATAGAGCACTAGTCGTACAGAAGGATCTAGGTACATCAGCCTAAACTGGTCCGATGCAGGCCGCCCCCCTGATGAGTGCCTTATTGGTTTTACTCAAATGGGGGTAATGCCCATAATCCCTACGTTGGGAGCAAGCGGGTCAGGGATCGCAGTTTGGAGGTGGAATTGTTCTGCAGCTGATGCCGCTGCCCGCTGTAAATGTCCCTAAGTCGCCTCTAACGACACCCGCGGGAAGAGTTGGGGTAGAGCAAATTCTGAGCCGGCACCTCACGGCCAGATTTGGATGACGAGGACACGAAATTAAAACATTATCCTGATGTAGGAAAACTTTTTTAGATGCTTGTAGAAGATGAATATTATTTGTGAACTTTTTTTTTAATACGGCAATGGCCTTTTTAACAAAGAAAATTACAATCAAATTATAACTAGTATTTACAATTGAAACAATTAAGCTAACTGCAGACTGTTGCAAACAATCTACAGGTAGCTCAACTGATCCATATCAATACCAGTCGGAAGCGTCCCCAAGACGCTGGCTGCATTGCCCCGCTGTATGGCAACGCTGATGCGCTGCGCCAGATATCCGCCAGCTCTCGGGTCACGCGTCGCGTCGACCCGAGAGCTCAGATAACTTTTTAAAAACCCGGAGAGCCTCGGTACCCCACGGACCTAGGGTCTCGACCCCAAAGGGAGCAAATATGTAGGCTCTGTCGAGACCTGCATATTTGCGTCTCTTGAGATCCTCGGCCAAATCTGCCGCCGCACCAACCCTTACGGATGTCCTCGGAAGATGGGAAGGCGCAAGTGTGTCGACGCATGTAGCGTCCCACACAATGGGCCTCCCCAACTCCCATGGGACTAGTGTCATGCCGTCAGGCCTCTTACCATCGTCACGCAACAGACCATTCGGTTCGAGAATAGCTGGTACGAATTTGTGAACTGAGTTTTATTCAGATTTAATTACAATTTTAGGCTACCGAATCTGATTAGGCTGATGGCACAGTTACAAGGGGCTTTATCAGGATAAAACTCAAATTACTGGTTGGCACCGCTTTCAACTTGAATAATGTATGGTATGGATCCATGTGTCCAGCTGTTTGTTTTTTGTATATTATTTTTTTTCTATCCAGCACTTATGAGCAAAATGAACCTAGCCCACCAAGACGAAGTTAAGAATCATAACCCCTAGTTCGGTTACTCGTTAGGGCTCCTTCCCTTTTATCATCTCGAGGACTTAGAGATGAAGAGGCGCTGCAGCTGTACCAAATCCCATAAAAGATTGATACTATAGTTACTCAAATTTCCGGAAACAGGTCAAGTACAGTTGACTATCTGTGAGACCTGCGCCTATCGGTCGCTGAAGACAGACGCGACATTATTTTTCCGCTAATAGCCGCCGTAAGCGAGGGACTCGCTACACCTTGAAACGCTCATTCCCTCCACAATGTTGTACACTGTTGTACACTTTGTTTGCTCATGTTTATTAAACAATGCAATGTTAAAAGCTCCTTTGTTTTCCGTTTTGTCATGGTGGATGGTAATATGACTCATAACTGCAGCACAAATTAATAATGCGGCTCCGACAATCGATGGCCAATCAAAATCTTATGCGATATCGACTCGCGTCACTAGAATGTGGTAGAATATGCATCGCTCGCGCTGATCGTGGTTTAATATTCATCGCTGGCTGTGTGTACAACTCAATAAAAGTGTTTACGAGCGAGCGGCGATGTAAAGTGTAGAGTTGCCAATGAATTAGTAACGCGCGATCTAATCGCGTATTAGGGGAATTTTATTCGGTTTGTATGCAATGCATTTTGCCTTTGGCTTCGGATTTAGCAATCGGAGAGGGAATAAATATAGCTTAGCATAAGGCTTAGAAGCGGCTCGGTGTCGGACAAATTAATGATTCTATTAGTGAAAATCCTCGCTACGAATATTTCATACACGATTCTCGGTATTATGTACTTCAGTTGGAAGGAGATAAGGTAAATCAGCCTCTTTAGTTCAAGTTTCAGAGTAGCTTACATTGTTATTCGTTTTTCGTTTCAGGACTTTCGTGGCAAAAATCGGTCGTATCAAATGTCTGTAACGGGAGTCTTTATTTTATCAGATTTTTCGTAAAAAAATTATCAATTTAACGCAACAACGGAGCATTCTGCCAAATTGTAATTGGAAGCCGAACAAGTCTGGTAATGGTAGCGGGTGACCTTATTTATCAACAGCGTTACGCATCGTTCCCTCTCCGAGACTCCCATTCTGGTATATAATATTTTGTGTAAAGCGCACATTTAAGCTACATCTTCGTGGCATAGATCGCTCCATTACGCTTTAAAGCGCTTGCCACTCGCGGCAAATTGATGGAAGCGCTGGATGGGTGAGTGCATGCCAAGGCACGGACTGCATCGATGAACTTGCAAAATAGAAGAATTTAATGGACACCGGCTTCATTTGATCACGCTTAGTATGGAGGCAATTTGTAAAAAAAAAAACTTGCTCCTTGCTAAATTAATGCGCCTTATCATGCCATTTTTTTACAGACAGGCAGATTATATGACATGGTGCCTTATAATCTGCCTGTCTGTAAAAATATATTTTCCGATATATTACCCATCCAAAATCAATTTTCCACGTATAGATCTCATTAACCACCGCTAAAGTGAGGCCGCGGAACCCATCGCACGTCTGCACTACCCCTACTCGCGAGTTCCCTGTTCACACACCACAAGACATGAAGTGCTAAACGACTGACATCACCGCAGTCCATCCTCAACCTTCACTCCTATCCCTAAGATCCAATATTCAACGTCATCCCTGCAGCTTATCCATACGAATGCCCCACATGTCCAAGACCTGTATCTCGCTGGATTAAAGTTTACTTTTAACTTTTGCAGAGGTATAGTGCTGACTACCACATTTTGTTATTCTGGCATACGATAACATTTTGTGTGGATGTCGTTTCTGTAACTCCTGAGAAAAGAAAATGGTAGCGCAGGCTACCATTTTCTGTCAGAGGTTTTCTGTCAGAAGGTATAAAAAAAAAACTAAATTTATTTCCTGGCGCGTTCCGGTCGAAAATTTTGAGAAGTATATCCCTAAAGATTTACAAAGAGTTTCATTTGCATCTGAACTGCGGAGGAGATCTCTCGGTGCGAGGCCAGCATAGCGGCGACTTTACAAATATAATATCATTTTAATTTGTTCTGATCAAATTTGTTGAAATCCGCTCTGAAGATATCGCTGAAACCACACTAAATAAACATTATACAAACATAAAATAGACAAAAAATAAGATAAGATTCTCAGAGGTAGAAAATAATAGAACAGAACTAATCAAAACAAACGGGGTTTATATTTTCATAGAAGGGACACATAGAAGGGATACAACCAATTAATTGAATTATTAATTAGATATTAATTAATTAATTAATTAGGTAAAGAGAAGTAATTGAATTTAGAAAGTAAATAGAAGTCTGAGTCCGCGTAGAATTCACTATTTTTTTTTATCTTCTGCGTGAAACTCCAAACCTTCTGATTATAAAAGTACCCGCTGCAAAATCTCGCCATCCAGCTCGTCAAGCTATCTGCCAGTGAAAGTTCTGTCGAAATCGGTTCAACATACGGTTGAACCGATTTCGAGACATGATTTCGGAGACAAGCCGGATCAAACAGACACAGACAATTGTTTTTAATTTGGTGTTTTGATACAAGTACTGTGTATCCTTTCATATGCATTTAGTATAATAAATAATATTTTGATGTGATATTTATTTGTATAGACGACAGATTTCATGTTTAAATTGACATTTGATGGACAACGCGTGTCTGGTGCAGGCACCTAGCTTATTGCAACAATGATGGCTCATTATAGACATCTGGTTATATGCACTAACAATGTGGCAAAATATGCATGCAAATATGAACTAAAAAAGTCTGAAATATGCTATAACCTCTCAAAAAGGCCGAAATATGCATGATGCTAAATCCAAAAACCATTTTAATTTTTTTTATTTTAATTAAAGAAGTTACAAAACCAGAGAAATATTCTTAAAATTATGCATAGTTTTTTATGACAATATACAATTTAAATTTTTACAATTTTTTCCTAATTTTCCTGAGCAAATTTGTGTCGTTTGTCACCCCGTATGAATGTTTTGAAAACGATTGTTTTGCTTGATTTAAGGCTTTGTTCTGCAGCCGTCAGCGTAGGTCTCCCTTTTTTCTGCAGCCGTCAGCGCAGGTCTCCTTTTGTTCTGCAGCCGTCAGCGTAGGTCTCCCTTTGTTCTACAGCCGTCAGCGTAGGCCTCCTTTTGTTTTGCAGCCGTCAGCATAGGTCTCCTTTTGTTCTAGGGCGTGTGCTTTTATGACCACACGATACAAATGAAAACTTTAAAGACTGCCGACCGGACGGAGCCGAGTGTACACGAGCCAGCGTAACCGAGTCTCATTGTTTAGAATAAGTGAGTTTATACTCGGTTCGAAAAACCCATGGTATTTTTTATAATCTTTTCTATAAAATCAAAGAAATAATGGTGTATACATTTTATAAAACTGGTATAATCAGAGCAAAAAGTTCAAAAGGCTTGGTTTTAAAACCTATCATTCATCATTTAATTCGTCTTTTGGCCGTTTTCGCGTTTGAACCTTTTTCGCTGCGCTTGTGCATGCGTTGTAAATAAGTCTGTTTTATCAATTATTGTGAAGTTTCCATTCATAAATAAATGCCTTTGTTGACATAAAGTATGTAGGATTCTTAAAGGTGTATTTCAATCCGCTTGCAGCAAGCTTCGTGACCGCAGAGTCCCCCGCCCCCAGATTTATTAAGGCAATTAAACTTGGAGCGAGTTGACAGTTTTTTCCTTTGTTTCGGGTACTTTAATGAGCGCCGCGAGAGGCCGGGTCTAATGCGACACCTTGCGAGGCGCCTCTTTCGCCAGCGCTGCATCGGCGCGTCGCGTCGCCTCATGACTCAGCAAAGGTAAAAGGCATAGGTAGATGTATTGATCCAGGATATAAGCTAACCTGGTCTTAAATTAGCCGTTTGAGCGTGAAGGAAATACAAATACACAAGCTTAGGTACTGTGATCTGTTAGAACACGAGATTATGGTTATTGAACTTGAATAATGAAATCATGTTAGTTATTAAACACGTTAATTTAATAATGTTTGTTTTTTGTGTAATAATGTTTTTGATCATTGATATTATAAATGTTAAAGAATAGTCTAGAGGTAATCTATTGCATTGGGTGCCTGCGCCGGTAAAGATACAGTACATTTGAGATGAATAAATAAATATGAATAGGAAGGAATCTACTTAGTATGCTAGTAAAATGTGATGAATGTCCGTGACGTCATACGCACTCATCATGAATCTAACTTCGAATCTCACGCGGATTGCCAATCAGTGTCAGTGACAGGCACTTGGAAATCAATACGAATTTAAATTAGGAATTTCGTTATTCTTTTGTTATAATAATAATTCATTTGCAAAAAATGGACAACCATTATCTGCTGAGAGCTACCTAGCTCGCGCGTCGGACCGATAGTAGCACTCGCGTCGGACTGATAGAGTAGCTCGCGCGTCGGACCGATACTAGCTCGCGCGTCGGACCGATAGTAGCTCGCGCGTCGGACCGACAGTCTCCAACGGACAGTTTGTTGTATCCTACAAGTTACTTTCCTATAGAACTTCTGTTTCTATTCTTCTTACTTCTGTTAGCAGAAAGCCGATGAGATTTTCTGAGAACGTTGCATTCTCTGCTCTTGTAAAGGTACTCGATACACTGACAGTTCATAAATAATGCATTTTTGATCACCCCCGGGCCACGAAATATGGCTAACATTTCCTCCAATATTGTGAAGTCTGTCGTTTATTTTTACGTTTCGAAGGGGCATGTGTAATGGGCATGAGCTCAGAGCTAACCTGAGAGCAATGGCGCCGGCCAATGATATTAGCATATGAAGCCTGTGTTATTCCAACTGCGGCTTAGGACATGCTTTCAGCTGAAATGAATAATTGAGTAGCCGTAAGTTATTACTTAGCATTGATGTTCCATGTAACCTTGACTTTCTCAAAATAATTATTCGCACTGATATTTTAAAAATTAAATTCGCTTCTCCATTTTGCTGGCGAAGAACACACGACAGATCGCAACAATTTAAATATAGATATTAGATGACTGGATCCAAACGTTTGTTCATCATCATCATAGTGTTTTATTGCATGAAATATAATTTACACATAGCTCACCGTATTTTTATGTCATAAGTAGGTACTTCAATTTACACACCAGCCAGCTTCAGACATGCACAAGAAAAGCGAACAAAATTAGGTAGGTACATTGAAGAGACCAAAATAGCAAAATATTCCTCTTCAACACCCACCTACGTCCACTGCTGAACATGCCTCCCCAAACAACAAACATGCCTCACTAAACAATGAACATTTTTCCTCGAACGACTAGGGTTTGCCATAATGACCACGCTTGGCAAACAGATTTGTGAATCGTAGTAGATGTGTTAAAAATACTCTGTAGAAAGCTCCTGCCCTTCCTCTGATAGTTTCCCTTAGTCTCTAACTGTACTGTACTGTACTGTACTGTACTGTACTGTACTGTGTACTCTAACAACATTCCCGTGCTGAGATGGAGTGGTCGAAACCGCAATCGCCACGGCGGGGCGCCCAGCAGCATCTCATGGGCTTTGATTTTACATTTTATTTCCACGTATACCATTAGTGAGTCTGAAATGATATTTTTTTGCAATACCTATGGAAAGTGCATCGGCAGTTGCACTTAGTAGTAAAGCTGTTTCTTGGCTCAAAGCCCCAGGTACACGGACAGCTCGGTACAAAACTTGACCTATCTTTTTGGTTGATTTCGTGACTTTTGGCGACTAGTAACAACTCATTTTAAACTCTCTTCATTTCGATTTTATCGGTGCTGAGTGGAAAATCAAGAAACATTATTTGTTCTTATTTTTTTTCTCTTCTTTATTTATTATTATATAACTATTAAAATGACTATTTTTGTAGAAGTCTATCGGAATAATCAAACGCAATATCGCTGAAAACCAGCGCTGCTATGGCACAAGTGTCATATCAGCATTGAGCTGAGCCGGTGACCGTTTTGTGTTAAATTTAATTTAATATTAGTTACAATGTCATGATAATTCACAAATAAAGATTTAGTATTTCTATAAATATTTACACGAAAGAATTCAGAATTTTATAAGCTGATAAATAACTGAAACTAAATAAAAAACCCTAGCTTCTTTTTATTTCTCATTTGAAAATATAAAAAGCAGACATCTTAACAACCTTATACAATTTATCAAATAAACATGTGTGCCTCGAGCTTTGGCCGTCACAAACTGTCTCCCAGTTGAAAAAGGGCTGAGCTGCAAACTTTATCATCGGACTTACTGGATATCTAGGGCTGGTTAGGGGTCGCGGCGGCCGTAGGGCCCTACGCGCGTCCTACGTACGAGGTCGTAAATCAAAACACTTATTATGAAGACGTAGCTTGGCATTTGTTAAGGGCATAGACTTACAATAACAAATGCCTGGTTTTAATATAAACAAAATAATTGTAACAGTTCTCTGATGGTTATCTTTTTGAGGCTATCAAATACAGTTGAACTAGAGCAGACTTTAAACGCTCTTTAGCATTTTTTACGGCAGACATAAAATAATAGACGTATTTAAACAGCGGGAATCTTATAAAGCAACTAGAAAAAGCTGAACAAAGCCGAGCGACCCCGTTCCCGCCGCATTTGGCAGCTGCGACCAGAAATATCTAGGCCGTCTGCTTTACATCTGCTTTTTACGAAATCTGACTACAAGTGAACTCGAAAACTGAATCGCAAGCTAGAAATAACAGTAGAGTCCATGGTTTCACCAATCAACGAGTAGCATGCACCTTCCGCCGAAATAAGTCATGAACAGGTTGGAATACGATCGGGTAGCGCCATTGAGTAAGTGTTGAAGACTTATTTATTTATATTTGTGCGGTTTGGATGCGCGGCACTAATTTCGTGGTTTTTAAACTAAGCGATGTTTTCAAAAATTATTTTAGTGCGGTAATTTTACTAATAAAAGAAAAAAAGAAAGAAAATTGTTTATTACACACTACACACAAACAAACATAGGTACAGAAATAAACTAAGTAGTCCACTCAGCAAGCAGACGAGCGCGTGTGTGCAGGTCTAACAGGTCCTGACTCAGCTTGTTGCTCTAACACAAAAGCCTAGGGTCGAGCGCTGGTTTTCAGTCAGACCCGTAGAGCAGGTAGGTAAGCGACAGACACGATATCAGATCCAGCGCACACAAGACACAAAATAGGTATGAAAAAAGGGACAATGAGGCAACACTGGAGATTAAAAAATAATAATAATTCAAAGATCCGTCCATAAGCAACATAAAATATTAATAATAATAATTACAGGGTGAGTAACAGATGTGTAAGCAAATACCTAATACGCTTATAGCTTTACATAGCTGCACATGTGCAGCTCATAAACATCTTCATTATGACATAGGGCAGGTTTATGTCTATTATAATGTTTATAAATTTAAGTGTCCTCAAAGTCAAAGTCAAAAGTCAAAAACTCTTTATTTCCATAAATACAATAAATGTATACTTTGAAAAGGTCAAATTCTTAATAATTAAACACTGACACGGAAATAAAGTGATATTTTTGATTTCAGTCGCTTCGGTACGTAGACTAAAGTAAAGAAGCGACGAAGAAACCTTTAGCCTGTTAGTTGTTATTTTTCGAGTTGGAGCAAATTCCGTTCCACGCTTTTTTATCCTCTAGATAATCTGATATTTTATAGTAGGCCTTTTTACACAAGAAGGTTTTGACAATTTGTTTGAATTTATTTACTGATAATTTTTGCAACTCACTAGTAGTTTTCACTAGGAGTTTTGTTGTAGAAGCGTATACATTGCCCTTTAAAAGATACTTTAATTTTGTGTAGTCTAGTTGTGGGCACAGCGAGTTTATGTTTATTCCTTCCAAATTATGAACATCGCTATTTTTAGGGAACCGATTGATATTTCTATGAGTGTACAATAGGTTTTCATAAATATATTGACATGGTACTGTCATTATGTTTATTTCTTTGAATTTATCACGCAGGGATTCTCTGGGACCCATACTATAGATAGCACGAACAGCCCTCTTCTGCAACACAAATACGGTGTTAATATCTGCAGCGTTCCCCCACAGTAGAATACCATAAGACATAATACTATGGAAGTAGCTGAAATAAACAAGTCTAGATGTATCCATGGATTTTTTTGACAGCATATGCTGCAGAACTAAGTCTCTTCGATAGCTTATCTATGTGTGCGCCCCATTGAAGTTTATTATCTAAGGTGATTCCTAAGAAAACGGTACCTCGCTAGAGAAGGTTCTGCAAAAATACAATAAAATGTAAAGGTCATCTTATAACAATAAACTTGGTAACGTGGATGGGATTTCTGTCCCTTCCTTCACCAATAAAGATTTCCGCTCATTAAAAATTTAGCACCTCTCGGTACAGTACGGTCCAGAACTAGAGAGGTTTTACCAAAAACGGCTCAGCTCGAAAAAATAATTTGAGTAAGTTCCCAAAATGTTTGCGTACAGTCGTCTCAAATGCAAGACCGTGTAACACAATGAGATAATTGAAATCAGTCGATATTCCCCTAACAACAACCGACCACCTTCCACCAACGTGTTAGAATAACTCAAGGCTGATCCCATCGAACGCCAGTTTATCTGCTAATTTGTTTTTAATAGAATATCTTTGCCGGTCCCTCTGATTGACTTACTAATAAAGGTGTTTTTAAACAAATGTTTATGGAGTTAAAGGTAGTGTCATAGTGACATTAATTCTGATTACGCCAGCAGCGCGGCGCGATCTAGTTCCCAACTCGAATAACTCCAGGGAACTATATATTAATTAAAATCTATCGGCAAATCCCCGCCGAGCTGCGCGCACAACACAGCACTCGAACAGAAGCATCAATACATTTAACCATAGTTCTACAAAACGTACTGATAGTAAAACATCTTTATTGACAAAGAAAATTACAATACAATAATAAAAACAAATTAGAACTAGTATTTACAATTAAAACTATTAAGCTAACTGCAGACTGTTGCAAACAATCTACAGGTAGCTCAACTGATCCATATCCTCCTCTGGCCTACATTGAACACGCTGGGCACCCGCCCAGTGAGACTTACGTAATAATAAAAACCTTAAATTAAAGTTAGTAGAAAGAACTGCACCTAGCCTACTGCATCTAGTTTATAAACGTATTGTGCCCGAGGCAGCATGAAGTCAGTCGGCCGCTAAGCCAAGCCGCTCTAACTTGCCTCACGTGACGGATTAACAACAACTTTATTAATTTTTGCAGAGAACATGTTATGAACAATATGACTTCGGATGAATCTATTTTGCAAGAAGCTTAGTGCATGATACTTGATGAAAGTTTCCTACCAATATCAGCGTAGTTTTGGTCGGTTATTAATATTTCGCTTTATTAACTGGCTTCTGGGAATTTCACAATGATTCAAATTCTAAATCCGATTTGGTAGTCTAATAAGAACCATTCTCAATTCTAAAGATATACGAATCGAATTATTGTACCATGATGATTATCATTATTAAACCTGATTTCAAAAACAACATGGTAATAGACTACATGGACATGGGCTCTTAGTGTTAGGGACATTTTAGTAAACTATATAAATAAATCACCTTACTGAAGCCATCAGAATAAATGATTGGACAGCGCTTTCACGTGCGAGTGAACCGACGCGTCGTCGGTCGCAAAACCCTCAAACACACTTTACCAAATACTCGAGCAGCTTGACTTGGCATATTTTTGTAAAATAATAAAATCCGCCTTATTGTGCCGCCCGCCGCCCGCCGCCCGCCGCCGCCCTGCGACTTGCGTGGCTTTGACCCTTTCTTTTCAATAAATCACGTATTGCCGCGTCCGGGCGGCCCTGACTCCGCTTATAACGCACCTCTATTATTCCGCTCGTACATACGCACATATAGATCTTGGGAAATCGGTTCTTGATAATTTTGCTGACCAATTGGCGAAAGATATCTTTTGAAAATTGTTTTAACGATAATTTTTTTTATTATCATTATCATCTTTTTTCTTCATCGTTCTCGAAATATATCGTATTTTTTATTTATTTTGGAAACATACAATACAGATAATATGAACAAAACAAAAATACATAACCAACACAAAAAATAAGCAAAAATATGAATTATTTGATATTAATTTAATCTAGTACAGCCCAAAGCAATCTAGCTTACACGTGGTGCACCCTGCTGAAACGGATTAGGCCCCGGTGGCTCACCGAGACACACTGGCCAGGGTTCTGTTTTATTGCTGAAATGGTGTATTTATCTATGATATATGCCAATATTCAGGCCTATACACAACAATGTGTGCACGGACCGAGATAAAAATAAAATAATCAACCGACGGCACTTTAGTGTCGTCGTTCCATCGAGTGGTCTTCCAACACTCATATAGAATTAACAATTTTTATTATTGTGTATTTGATGTGTGAGCCAATAAATTGATTTTCTTTCTTTCTTTCTAGGCACGAATCTTAGTTACTTGGAGGTCGCATCGAAGCGGCCATCGAAGTAAAAACATTAAAACAGACATCGCCCGTGTGACCCGTCTCGTACATTTTATACACTAATTTTCTCATCTACCAGCCAAGCTACCATCTTGCAGTGCGGTCGTGGCCGTCCAGTATTACCACAGCATTATAATAGTACAAGGAAAGGCACCCTTCGTCTGGACAGGCCGGAAGGAAGCGTGGCTGGGAACAACATGCAACCGGACCACGGGCGCCGGAAGTATGCCGGGACGCGGCGCGCTCGGGACGCGCAGACAATGAACTAGCTGTTATTCACTCTTCCGAATTACTCTAGCTGCCACAAGCACAAGCTAAAGTGATACCAAATGTCCTTGTCGCATAGCGAGTGTAGTCCAACTACTTATCAAATAGACGGCAGCGATATAATGCTACGTGGTGCTACGCTGTAGCTACGAGCTACGATGTTCCTTGCTACACCGTAGCTTCGTGCTACGACATAGCTTGCTACTTTAATTATCAGCTGGTAATGAAAACTTAGTCCTTTTAGATAATCTAGGATCTTTCTAGATTCAAGGAATTTTTCGTCAAGGATTTAACTAGAAGTTGACGTTCTGGATTTTCTAAAACCAATCATTTCTCAGCCGGCATCTTCCGATCGAGAGTTTGGGATTTCTTCTCAGCGAACATTCCCAAAGGACCTTGTTACTTAATGCATGACGTACGGATTATAACCGCCAGATTCCGGAGTCCAACCGGCGCAGGCGGAACACTTCACCTCAGTTTTTAATTAAAAAACTGAAGGCACTGTAACGTCAACTAATCTCAAAGTTCTCGCCTCTCATAGCAGCGCAACTTTACTCGCCGGATGAAATTAAAAAGTTTGCCCAACCTGGATTCTGGATCATCACGCAGTGGATAGACAGCTTTTGTTTAAAGTTTCTGAGATACTGACCACGAAAAGTTGCAGCGAATATTTTGTAGTGTCCAACATATTAACAACATTGTTATGAGCAAGCTTAACTTTCATGCTTTTTATTACCAACTCCATGCTCACCCACGGAGTTATCTGTTATGTTCCCTAAAGTATTCAAACTTATTTGATAGCTCCTCCTTAAACTTTGTGTATCTTCAAGGCAGACTAGGCTAAATCTAATGAACCGCTTACGAAGTAGGATACTTCTCTAACCCTTATCTAGAAGGGTGAGAAAGTTTGCCTAAATTACGCTACAAGTACTAAAGTTTCAGATAACTGAAAACATCGAACAGTACCCAAGTCCTTCTCAAAGTCATCACAGATAGAGAGGTGTGAAGGCGCCTGCAATACCTAATACTCTGAGTGGAAACAATACCCTGATTAAATACGTGTCGCAATAATAGAGCCTGACGTATCGCTCGCTCCCTCGTGACTAATTTATTAATTTGCTTCTTGTATCGTACGCGAGGATTAATAAATATTAATTCTATTTGGTGTCCATACTCTACATTGGTTTATTTGCGTTTATAGAACTTATTTAGTCTTTACAGGTTTTTGTGTACATTCAATACAGTATGACTGTAATAATAATAATTGTCCGTCCATATGTTGTCGGAATCATGATTTTTTTTACTAACCGACTTCAAAATAAGGAAAAAGTTCTATGTTTGCATGTATGTATTTTTTTTTTGTATGTATTTTCGCCGATATTTCCGTCAATTGTGTACCGATTTTACTATAGTATAACTTCTCAACTGGCAGGACTTACGCGCGCTGTTACCAAGCGTTGTTGGATGCTGCACGCGCATGCTGCACGCGCATGCTGCACGCAGCATGAATGATGCCAAGATGGTCCCATACAATGTTACTTACGAGAGATTAGTATTTAACCCGTAAAACTTATAAAACTGTGTTATTATTAAAGAATTTGAAGTTGGTTTATCAACAATAAAATTATTTCATTGGACAGCTTGTGTTAGCGAGGCCGCAACTTCCAAACATTTGTTATAAGAAGAGCTGTGAGAATCATTTTATGTTTGTGACATTGTAACGTTCTAAAATCTCGCTTGATTGACAAACACTTGCTTTCCACCGCCACTCCGTCTCACAATAACGCTTCGACACATATGTATGTACGAATTGAGTCTTCGTATGGATGTCCATACGAAGAGTCCGTTCGTCCAGTTACAATGCACATGTCGTCCTCCGACTTGGCTCGGTTCGTCCAGTGAATGAGTCTGCTAGTCTGCTCACGGCACGACGTGACCGTTTACAGACGCTCGTGATGCGCATTCCGCCCTCGCATGTATTCAGGGTTTACATGCATGACAATATTAACTGAGAACGAGGAAGTGGCGGTGGCACAGTGAATGCTTCATTCAAATTGTGGTACCTAAAGACTATTTCAACATTTATCTGCTTTGTCAATACAGCACATATATGAAGAAGTGGTCAATAATACGCCTTTTTAGCTGTTACATTGTCAACTCTATCTATTTTTATGAGTGAACTGTAACTACCTGTAATCGGGAAGTCACAACTGTTGTTGCCGTAGTAAGAATAATAAAATGTTTATTTGTACCTAAGTGCAGTAAGTAGCTAAGCTAGGTTACAGTAACGTTAACATAAAGTAGATATGCATTTAGTTTGTTACAATAGTAATTACTTGTAAACTAACACTATTACTACAAAAGAGTCTACCATAGTTTCTTCTTTGTGTATTTCTAGTGTTCTTTTTTGTGTATTTCGTGTATCCTCTGTTGGTAGTGATCAATACATTAAATAAGTTACGTACTGAACATCAATCTAAATAAAAAAGGGGGGATGAGGTACGAGCCTTCCGAAAGTGGAAGGCTCAAATATAGTCACCGCGCACAAGTGCTTAGCTACTGAGATAATTTAGCTCAATGGTCCTATTTATATGTATCGACCCTCATTATTACTCGCTGTCTTTTATTACTTGTAACTAATTAAAATTCGACCATAATCAATGTGATTACCAAATGCCTTAGTTCTTTAAATGTAATTTTATGAAAAACCGTAATAAAATATTTTTTAATGATTTATTACCACGAATGTCATTAGAAGACTATCAACTAACGATAACATAAGTAAAACGAACGGTAACTTCATTAAATTACGCAAAATACTTGAATAATCACAATCACATACCAAGAATTTGAAATTTCACAAGTTTGCTACACGCAAAGCGGTACCGAAAGGTTCATAAATTGTATGTCATCTTAATCGCAAAGTAAAGTGCATTAACTGATGTGAGCGCCCCCTTCAGTTCTATTCAGTTTAAAAATAATGTAATTACGTGGGAGAAAATCCCATACAAAAAAAAAAAAACTTTTTTTTTTCTCCCATTTGGAGCTACTCACACACATCATGCATAAATATTGAATAAAGAGAGATATACCAGAGACGTCACGACTTTTTTTTTAAATCTGACAAAAAAATTCTATGAGTATGAAGGTTGATTTTCCGACCACTATGCGCAGGGGCGTTCGTGTTTCGCGTGCGTATTGTTGTCTCGGTCGCACTTCGGTCTACGTCTTTCCATCTATGTTGTTCATTATAATTATTGCACAAGATTGGAAACGTACCAATCTATGGTACTGAATATTATTCTGTTCCAAGTTACCGCGGCACAAATGAAATAACCGTTTATATTTATTTTATCGCAAGATTCGTGACGAAACATGTCGTGACCTTATTTCATGTCGTTGTACCACCGCACCGATCCGTTAAGAACATTAAAACTGGCGGTGAATAACCAAATTCGCTGATGAAAGCTTGTTAATTCCGGAAAAAATCCAACATTAAGTTAAATAAGGCATGACACCGTACGTGCAACAAGTAATTTCCCCTGGGCCCGCATTGTTCGCTTCGCGTGATATATTAGATCCTGTACTGTACCTACTCCACTCTACACGACTTGTTTTCAAGTTCGTACAAACCCTCTCATCGTCTCTAGGGTTAGCCCTTGCATTTGTCTCATTTGCTTTCGTCCTTCTATACCTACTTCTATACCGAGAACTATATGAAGCGTCTTTGAAATTATGTTAGTTTGGTATGAGTATTGAAGGTTAAAGTTATACAGCCTTAGTAGTAGGTAATTTAAGTTCTGGTTTTAATTAAAATCTTAAAGTAATCCCGAATTAAAATTTTAAAGTTATCTCTATGCGTGTATTATAATGATAACAAGAAGACAATGTTCCCAGTGCCCGCTCTGCGTTGGCGTCTTTACCCATCGCATTGCCCAGCCATCGGCTTATTTACGGCTGCATTGCGCGTGCCGGGGATAAGCTCACTTAGTTGGATGAGCCGATCGAGATGACATAAGGTCTAATAACGGCATATTATAAGTACTAAGTACTGTATAGCTTTAGTTCAGGCTACACATATTATAAGTACTGTATAGCTTTAGTTCAGGCTACACATAAGTACTCGTACATAAATTAAAAACATTCGTAACCTGCAACTCGAGTTCAAAACTAGATTGCAAAAGTTGAATACCTCACCTAAATCAAACACCTGCGGATCTAGCAGTTAGAAACTAACACAGAGAGCTTGGTGGGTACAGCTACCTAGTAAACTGCCTAGGTATTGATTAGTTCAAGTAGGCATCGGTTCCGTTGGAGTGCGGTTTTGCGCCAAACACGAACTTCGTGCATGAGGCGTTACACTCCATAATTCACCGTCCAACTTAGATACATCTATTTCGAATTTGATGCATAACTTGCTTTGATCAAATAATAATTCAGTGAACATGTGTAATATTGCGCACCATCTCAGCATCATCCACTTTTCTATATAGGCTTCACGAAGTTTGTGCCATCATGTTGGTATTGTGTAGGTAATTACAACTTTATGTATTGACTTTCGTACGTCCATAAAGTTGTAAACATTTATAGCACTAACAGTTTTAGACCTTGTGAGATACACACAGTTAGAAAATAAAAACAACCAGGACCATACGTCGTTAGTTGAAAATTAAAACATATTTATTGAAGTTTATAGAATCCAGGTAACAATAATCACCATTTAGTAAAAATAAATACTAGTTCTAATTTGTTTTTATTACTTGATTGTAATTTTCTTTGATAATAAAGGCCATTGCCAAATGGCAAAACTAATTAAATTAGTTAGTTACTATTTATTAGTTAGTTGTATTTATTTATTATTAAGAAAGATAGAAGTTAACAGTTTTTTTTGTGATAATAAGATTTGATTACGGCAAAAACTTTTCCAAACTTCCACTTTTTTACTGAAAAAGTTGTTGGTACGTTTTGGAATATTAAAGAACAGTTGAAATGTTCACGAAGACTCGCGAGGTCATCACCCGAGGCTAATAAACCATCAGCGTGTCCGTGAGCCCCATCGAGAGTACTGCGCGTGCGTCGGATCATTTCATTTAATTAAGTCTAGACTACCTAGCACCTACCTAGAGCTAGATCGTACGGACGGGAAAGAAGCCGTTAAGTATCTCAATTGTATCTTCGCGCTGTAATTTTGAAGGAATTAGGCATCTGTGAATTTAAGTAAATAAGGCGAGGTTTGTTTAAAAGGTTAAGATATTCTGATTTTAGAGAGGTCAAGAAACTCGAATTATTGAACGCTAAATTGCCAATCCTTTTAACATTGTAATAAAGACAGAATTCTCAAGAATATTTTAAATGTAAAGCTTCTACTTGAACCCAGTATCTCTCACTTCAATTGACACTACTGCACCTAATCCAATAAGATGTAATTTAGCTTGGCGGAGAGTTGAATCGTTAGCTCAAATCTCTCTACAGAACTCCCTGTAGTTCCATCAATTGGCATTCAAATCTCGACCTAACTGCATCAGTTCTTAAATGGCGCGCGGAAATGAAACTGGTTCTACAATTTGCTTATCTGATTGGAGGTGGTTTCAATAAGTTTATATTCAATATCCGAACTTGCTCATCCTGTCGCTGCTTTCGATATAAAGCTTCTGCTTGCTTCTTGTTAGTTTGTAGTCTATTTAGTATTAAGTTTTCCTAACCTTACAATCAAATTACTTTGCCTGAACAGATCCTTTTGTATTTTGCATGATTTTAATTCAACAGCTTTTGATTTTTGAACAGGGAAAGGTTCGTAACTTCCACCTCATACCACCACTGTTGACAGACTGATTCTACTTCTGATTGTGTTACAGTGCAGCAGGTAAGCATTTACGAGACGAAAACATTTTTATGACATTTGGAGTGGATGGATTCCCAGTACAGCAGCCGTCACGCCGCGTTCGTATTACTCTTACTTACCGAAATTGGATCGCACAACACAGGTCGGTTGGACATACATTTTGCATGATTATGTGCAAGATTCCTTACATTGTGCCCCGAGTCTCGCGGCCGCGGCCCATACAATGCCCTTTATTCGGCGGAAATTCAAACAAATTTTATATCCTCTGAAACTTGCAAAGCACTGGTCCTTTCAGTGCAGCCAGGGTATCTCGACCTGCTGACTTTTCTAGCCCTGACTGAAATTGTGCTGCAAAATACAGACTTTTTACAAAGCAGCGGCTCTAAACTCGTTGGTAATTTTGTTAATACTTGCAAGCACAATGCTTTGTGTTCCGTATTGTCTAGATTAACTTAATGTTTCATGAAGTATGCAATTTTATTAAATTGAAAAATGTGCACGGAAATGATATAAGAGGTTTCCATATACGTGATATTGGAAAGAACGTTCGGTTCAGTAAACGCGGAATCAGAACGCGGAAAAAGCGGATTTAGATTCATATTTTTCCAATGTTTATTCGTTTTGTTGAGAACTCGTGAATAACGCACACGCGGCCTCTTCCTCGGCATTTAGAATAATCTAACGAATGTTTTCGATAACAGATTATTTTATAAATGATATGAAATGTTTATTCGAAAATAGTCGGTATCTTAGAAGAAAAACAGAGATTTCACAACACCGCCCGTATGATAGAACCAAGCTATCTACAGCAAGACCGAATACGGGAGATGCTAAGTATTTACATCGACTTTATAAGATTTCTTTCAAGTTGTTATAAGTTTCTTCGTTGTATCTGGTTAGTCGCTCACTTTACACTTTATTCACAAGTAGCTTCCCTTCACTAGTTACAAGCAAACTGAATACAGAGGGATCATAATATGCGGGCTGGTTGGTGCAATATGAACTGTAGTACCATAATATCAAACATTTTTCTTTCAATTATAGAAAGTAAAGCCACTGTAACAAGCTTTATACAGCAATAACCCACTGCTGGCCCAGCACTGGGACAGTAGTGGCTAAAAACAATACATATAACAAAAAAAATGGTTTCCTTAAAAAAATGGAGTTAACAAGTTCGGCTTGCACCAAGTACTTACTGGTTACTTTAGATAGCTTCTTATCTTGACTCTTTACTCAGGATAAAACCTATCTGGGACTACATTGGAGCAGTCGACACAAAGTAGATACTAGTTCAGCTCACCTAGATACCTAACATAATCCTATCAGAATTAGGAACGTAGAGAAACATTATATTAATTACGATCTACGAGTACACTGGCCTGCAAAACTAAGTATTACACTTTTAAAATTGCAATAACTTTTTAAGTACCTACACAAGATATACTTTCGAAATAAAAAGGACTCGAAAGAGTCTCGATTTTCACTTTACACTTCTGATGGAAGGCGAAGTGTCTACAGACGACCTGGTGAGCGATACCTTCAAGCCTGCTTCTCAGAAAGAGTCCAGTACGGTGGAGGCAGTGTACATGTATGGGCTGGCATATCTTCAGATGGTCGCACAGTGTTAGTGTTCATAGAAAATTGCACACTTACTGGAGTAAGATATGCCCAAAGAGATTCTCAATGAGTATGCAGGGCCGTATTTAGCAAATATGTGTGATGGATCGATGCCGATGCATGACGATGCCCAGCCACACACGGCTCAGGTCGTGCAAGAGTATATTTAGGAAGTTTGTATCAGCGTGATGGCTTGGCCATCAAGAAATCCTGATCTCAAACCAATTGAGTACGCCTGGGATGAGCTAGGAAGGCTAGTCAGAAGCCGCAGACCATCACCTACCACCCTAAAACTAGCCCTGATAGAGGAATGGGAGAATATTCCCCAAAATAGGCTCCGAACTCTCGTGTTCAGTATGCCAAACCGGCTTGAAGTTGTAATCAGATCCCGAGGATGCAATACCAGTTATTAAAAATTAAATAACATGTAAAACATACTAAAATGGTAATTGAGTTTTTGGACAAATGGCTATTTTATTGTTTTATTTTTTTTTAAGTTAAAAATGTTACATAAATGTTGTATAGTTTACTATAGTTTCAAAGAAAGCTGATCAAATTTGCTATACAACGTTTTTTATTTGAAATCTCTAACTCCTACAGATTAGAAAAAAAAAATTTTTAAAAGTGTGGTACATTGTTTTGCAGGCCAGTGTAATTTAAATCCTGATTGAATACTCTTGTTTTCATAATAAATCTAATACAAAGTAAACAAGACTGTGATTTAGTTGTTCAGTTGAAAGTGTTTGTTTGTTGTATAAACCTACATGATACCTGTCAACCGCTCAACGTCTCACGTTACATCCATGACGGCGGCAGGTCTTGTGAACAAGTTGAAATTTTCAATTTAACTTTTACTTCGCCGGATCGCGCTGGCGCATGGCGCCGAGTAGCACTGAAAACAATCATTACCTCGCGATCGCGACGCTGATTTCCTGAGTTTACTTTGAGTTGCAAAAGGATTATTATGATTCCTCCTGTCGGCAATTTTATTGTAGTACATACAATATTTACAAAGAAAGAACATCTTGAGTGATATTTTTGGTGAGTCAACAGGAAGGAAAATATTGCTTTGCGTAGAATTAACCATTAATTGTTTGAAATAAGAGCGCACACGCCAGCCAGGTTTCCATCACATGTAGATACAACTGACACCATGGAGATATATTTCTCAGAGCCTATGCAGATCTTTTTTTTCAATAGTAGTACATGCACCCTGTCAGGCACTGCATAATATTAATAACTAATACAGAATTACGAAAACAGAGCTTCTACAGGAACTTTATAAGTTATTTTATTACTGAAAGTTCGGTACTCAGTCCTAACTTTGTACCAATTTGGGTAGCACATGCTAGATCAGGCTAGATGTGGCGAGATCTCACTAAGAGGTCAGTGCGGCTCAACGTTTCTATGAAATAAGGTGGTGGGTGTAGATTCTATTTGGGGCTCAAGTTATAAGCTATATTATCTCTACTAAACTAATGGAATACAGTTCCCAGCGTTAATCGACACTTAAAATTAACACAAAACCTGACCATATTTTTTCTTACGAGCTTAAAATTGATTGTTGGAACAGTCTCGCAGTCAAACTACCGGAACCCATTTTGTCCAGAGGTACACAGTATATTAGCCTCCGGGTACGTTCGCACCTATCTACTTCCATCCATCCGCCATTCTTATCCCGCTTCAGCATCTCACTCCAACCTCAACCGTATGTTGACTCCACATCTCGAGAGCGCGTCATCTAAGTTAGTCGAACACAATCTAGCTCGACACGCCGTGATCCCTCGCGAGTCCAAGACCTGATTAATTGATAAAGTGCATGAAGGAACCGCAACAAATTGGGCTAATGCACTTCGGGGGCGTGTTGCTTACAGAATGTACCCGGGAACTTTGTTAGCGTCGTGATGGGCGGGCGAGAGGACTTTGTGACGGAAACGATTAATTGTGCTTTAAATCATGGGCCCAGAACCAATCCTAAAGACAGCTTCATCAATAGACTCCATCATTTTCATGAAAGAATATTATGTTTTTATTAAGTATAAATATGTTTTTATCAATATAACTTTTAATTTAGTTATTAGATTCCAGTAGTAAAATGTTTCTAGATAAGTGCAAATTGGCTTCAAACGTTACACAAGAGTCAATACGTGGTATTAATGTTGATGCACAGGAGGTAGGCTTAAAACCTGGTTGTGTTTCAATAATGAACAGATATGTTTGTCGATGTCCGTGGTCGGAGATTGGGCCCTGCGGAGCCTTGTCGGCCGATTGAGGCCGATGATTGAGGCCGATGCTAGTTTCATTCAGTCAGCACACAGGAACTACTGATACAATCGAAATGTGCCCATCTGTGAAGCACACGAGGAATGATGGATATCATGGTGAAATTGATTAGCGTGGATCCGAAGTAAAAATGTTACCCATTCCGTATTTCCTATTTATAAATGTTATATACCTGCTTAGGAAACAATTAAATACAAGTTACAAAATTTTTCAGCAATAAACTTAGCGAACAATTCCACTTTCCAGTAGAAAGTTTGAATAGTGTACGTAGCTTTATGAACAGTTGAAGACACCCGAAACCACCTTATTAGATATCAAATATTTATGATGTCTACTCTAGATATTACGTTAAACATTTGTCGTATACGGTGTAAACAAATAAATAAATTTAGGGGAGGACAATAATTTAACAGACTGCTCGTAAATAAATCAAGTGTCGGCGACCGATATACTTAGGTGTAGATTAATTCAGTTAAGCTTGTTTTAAGATTTTATTTTCACGCATTGTTAGTCGAACATTCTAGAACTTTCGACCGACGTCAAGAAACACGTAGAAAGCTTTGGAAAGTCCTAGAATATTCTAGAATAGTCGAGAACATTCGAGAACTTGCTAGAAACTTATGGAAGCCTATGGAACGTTATGGAAGTCTGTAGAACATTCTAGAAATGCATGGATTGATTTAGAACCTTGTGGAATATTCTAGAATCTAAACTTCCGGGTAGGTATATAACAAAAGTTCTAGAACGAATCGAAAAGAAAGACAAGGACATCAAAAATTTTCTCACGTAAAGAAAGATATAGGTGTAGCTACTGGAAAAGCGTAGAAATGTTAGACAAGGACGGCTGACTATAGGTAGGATGCGTGAGTGAGACAGAGCTAGTTCACTAATATTCTAGAAAGTTTTGAAGGGGCCGACGGAGGTACATATAAAAACCTGAGCTTGTCCGTCGGTCAGTGAGTTCTATTTTAGCAGTCAATGTGAAGCGATCCAATACGGAAAAGTGAACAAGTTCTGATCTGCTCTCAAGGTCCGAGCCTGAAGAAAAATGTTCTTAGTCTTGTGTGAATAAGTGCTTAACACTAAAGCACTACTGAAAGTTTCAGTAGTGCTTTAGTGCTAAGTGTGTGTGTGTGCGGAAATAAACGAATATCATGGGAAGTTCAGACTTTCACTGCATCATCAGGGATTTCTTCTAGTATACGCCAGTAGCTAGGTTCAATTCCACTTCAGCGCTGGGTGGCCGGTTAAACAGCTGCTTGTAAGTCATCTACTTCACGCCCCTCGACCATGTCACCGGACAGCAGACGCAGACCGGGTTGGCCGAGTGCCACGTGTAGAGCACCGAGTTGTAGCTTTGAGCTCGCAGCCCGCGAAGCTTGGCATTGCCTGCACTGACCCTTGGCCTGGCGATCGAGTGCAGAAGCTGGTATGTTGAATCGATCACTCGCTGCAACATAATGTATGATCATAAAGCAAGCTTATAATGATGAATATAATGTTTTGTTCAGGCAGTCTTCTCAGATAGTTATATGATATGCAATGCTTTGTATTTTATACTGAACTGTAAATTTGTATTGAAAATAGAGTTTTACTAAAATTTTACAATCCTACCCTGTCATAAATTTCAATGCAGGCAGATTGTATCAAACATTGAACAAATACTTTGTATTGTTAGGTACCTATTGGAGGAGTCTCGTTTATCGAACTGTGCATCAATATTTGACGAGCTCGATCCGGCTCCTGTTGAAATCACACACAACCTTGTAGCGACGCGACGTGTACTTACACTGATAACCGTCCGTAACAATGTTAGCTTATAGCAAGGAATCAGCTAGTTCTAATTGATAGCTATCTTGTAGGTGGAGTCAGTGGCGGATTTACACATTTGCCGCCAGTAAGCTATTGAAATTTTGCCGCCCCTACTGACCTCTACAACTCTACGCCCCAGTAAAAATAACGGCGAGCGGAGCGAGCCACGAAAATTTCACGATTAGCGTTACTGGGGTGGTTGTCAGAGTTGACCAGATTGGTTTGTCCGGGTTAGCAATAAAGGTATTGTGGGTGAGTGAGTGAGTAAACCGTAAAATTTTTATGTTTTATTTACGGTTCTGGGCAACAAAACCAAAAGGAAAAGACAATGGTGGCGAGCGAAGAGAGCCGCGGGTTTTTTTGAGAATTATAGCGGTGGTTGATAATAGTTTACGACAAGCGAAGCAACGCCTAGCAAAGCGCCAGATAAAAAGTTATTACGGTAAATCGCGAAAGTTTTTGCGGATATCGGATTTATTTTAGAAATTATGGAATGGCAGCGGAGCAAGTGTGTGAAAAGTTTTGAGACTTTTTAGTGGTTCGATAATTTTTTTACAAAATCTACTAAACAAACGGCAAGCGGAGCGAGCCCCTTTTTTTGTTATGACTGCGGCGATCGGTGGTTTAGTCATCGTCGCCTACCAAGCCCAGCTGCGCAGCCCGAGCATCTCTCAGAACTCACCACAGGGGCCCGTCAAATTGTCTCCCCGAACAGGTCTGAATTACTTAGCCATAATCGCATGTGTCAAGTACCTACAAATGCTAAGTTTTTTTAGAGATTGTTTGAAACAGAAATTCGCGTTATGGTACTCCTTGCCATCTGGCACCTAGCGACCGCACCGCTCGCTTACCCTAGGACCGGCGCTGATACAGTTTATCGGTAAAACACAAGATGCGGCATTCGTACATGTGTGAAAATTTCTCGCCATGCAAGATTAATTGAATCTACCGGTAGCAGCCAGAATGTGAACATTCACTTTGTATATTCCTTCCAAAAAGCATTCCACACAACAACTATTACCACCGTTTCCAATTTTTCCAAATTCAAACGTATTCCCGCGCCGCCGCTTCGCTCCGCGTTACTGGCTTTTCGGTAAAATTATCCTTGATTGATTCCAAAGTTTTAAGTGCGCTATTACGCGTTGGTTGATTGTAATAATGACGATAATTAATATATTTTTTTACTTTAATTTAACTTTATTTAATGTGTTTCCCTGTATATTATTGTAATGTGTCGTGTTATGTATTGTGGGTCCAAATCAATTTATTTTCTTTCTTTTTTTCTTTATATTGTGTGAGTGGAACTAATAACATTTAGGTAGGTAAATAATAAGCTTCTTTTCTTTATGACAAAAAAACATATTTTGGGCCAAATTTGCCGCCCCTGAAAATTTGCCGCCCTAGGCTCCAGCCTACTCAGCCTGCTGGTGAATCCGCCACTGGGTGGAGTTTTGATTGTTATTGGTTATTTCCATTCAAAGAAATAGTAATTATAATAGTTTTTTTACCCTTTTAATATTTTGTGCATAAAAAAAATAGTAGGATAAACGCAGACTTTCGTATGAAACTTTAAAAAACTTTTTACAAAACCGTCAAGTAGAACAAAGTTTAAGTTTTAATTAAACCCTACCTACTAGAAAGTAGCGAAGCCTCAAGTTTATTTGAAACTTACCTGTCTGCGCGCCCCCTGGTGCTTGCCGGCGCTACGCTACGTAGTGCACGGAACACGCTTTTAAATCTCCGGTTGAGTGAAGTTGGGACATTACCAACTCGGTTCGCGAACTTTGAACTTGTTTCTTCTATAACAAATCTTAAGTCAAATGTGCAGCGATTATTTTACTTATTAATAAGTATTAATGAGTAAAATCGTCGTTATAACGTTTGATAGCGATCATCAAGGAAGTCCTTGATGATCGCTATCAAACGTCTCGTTTTAGCTAGGTAGGTAGTAAGTCTTATGCTCACAGGGCATGACGTAGTAGAGACCTATAGTACCCAGCAGTGGGAGAAAATAGAATAAGAAAAAACGATGAAGAGGATTTCTGCACTTTTAAAAATTAAGTTTCCAGTTTTCTTCTCAAGAAGGATTTGTCAAGGGGGAAAAATATAATAAGCCGTTAAACTCTGGCTGTAATAAGATAGAGTACTATTATGTACTTTTTTTTTTAAGATAACCAACCTTTGAACCGATTTGTTACACTTCGCCTTTCTTATAGCCATTGAGCAGTTTATCACAAGCTTCAAAGTGTAGTCGTGCCGCTGCAGAGCTGACAGTTGTAAAAACTTGGAGTCAGTCGATATAACAAGCAGGTCTCTGAGGGTCGCTCGGGTAACGCCGGCCAGCGGGCCGCGACGTGGCCCCAGCTGTCGTTGGTTGAAAAGGAATGATGAATAGCTTTATCACAAGGAAAAGGTTTAAAATAATTTACTTTTTTAACGAAACTGTCATCACAAATTTAGAGAATACTATGAATAGGAGAAGACAAACCATTGAACCTAGAAAAACAATCTACTTATTATTATTTAAAAATACCTCACTGATATTTCAAAAATAGACATCCTCTATTCAGGAATCTGCAAAGCCCGCTCAATATATCAGCGACCCTCCGTTTGAACAGGTCAAGCAAAATACATTATTGTAGTAACAAAGAATTTTCGCAGGAAAATGCCACGATGAAATTCCATTGCGGAGACAAAAGGTATTTAAGGTGAACAATATCGGTCACCTGCCGGAACTGACAAAAAGACGAGCGCATCCGCCCGCCCTCGCGCCGCCCGCCCCGCCACGCCGACCGCCCCGATGCGCCACCCGCCCAGCGCAAAGCACGATTCCATTTCAAACCTTTTGTTTTCACTTTATCACGGCAGTTTTCCGCTGCGAAGGAAAGTTTTGTACGCGCAAAATGTGTCACAGATGGAATTATTTATTTAATTTCCAACGAGATGTTTATCTGTCGATCAAACGGCCGCCGGGTCGTTAAAAATGTCGCACCAATTAATTTGACTGATGCTATCAACTCGTTAAAACGGACTCTCGGAAATTCTCCGCTCAGTCATCGCAAACATTTAACGTTTATTTAAATTAACACAAATGAAGTGGTGGGAGGTGGTGAAGCTTTAATAACTTTGTGACAATTAAACCTTCTTTTCACATCGGAGCAAATCGAATCTCCGTCCAAATTAAACGAAACCAAATTCTCATTAGCAGCATCGAGGTGAGGCCATTGTTTGCGGGCAAATGATTCGGAAAGCCATTACGACGAGCACCTCGCGAGACCCGGCTGTTCCCGCGGCTCGGGCTCGGATTAACGACAGTTCTATTAATCAGGACAAGTGGCGGAGCTCCTCGCGCCAACCACCACCCCGATGGATTCTGAGTAAAGTTTACCGTGATTATTGTGTTTATCTTTCATTGATAGCGAATTGAAACAGTATTGTTGAAAATTATATTTAATTTGTTTTTAATTTAATCCACGAATTCGATAAGGTAGAGATTGTTTGCAACAGTGTGCAGTTAGCTTAATTGTTTCAATTGTAAATACTAGTTCTAATTTGTTTTATTTTTGAATTGTAATTTTCTTTGTCAATAAAGACCTACCATAAGGTAGAGAAGCCGCGAAGTTGTATATGGACCTTTGAGTTTTTAAGCGTAATACATTAGAGTTCGTTTCTAGTTTTGTTTCGAAGACTTCACTTGGCGCGGCACTGTCTCCTCTTCTCTTAATAATTTTATAACAATCAATTCATATAATAAAGCAAAATAGGCCTTAAAAAGTTATTATTATTAAGCTGACCCGAGAGCTGGTGGGTATCTGGCGCAGCGCATCAGCATTGCCATACAGCGGAGTAATGCAGCCAGCGCAGCGTCTTAGGGACGCTTTCGACTGGTATAGATATGGATCAGTTGAGCTACCTGTAGATTGTTTGCAACAGTCTGCAGTTAGCTTAGTTGTTTCAATTGTAAATACAAGTTCTAATTTGTTTTTATTATTTGATTGTAATTTTCTTTGTTAATAAAGGCCATTGCCAGACCAAAAATGGCTGTTCATAAAGCATAGGTACTAACTAGCACGTTATAAAATAAAACAAAATAAATAAATAAATTAATTAAATCCGCTAACAATCGTAAACATCCGAAGATATTATTATATCCAATTTAGATTTCATTATCATAAATTAGGCATCAAGTTGTGAGACGTGTCCTATTACGTGGTCTACTGCTGGAAATGCCGCGTTATAGGAATTTTCGAAGAACAAATTTTTAGGTGGAGTTACGAGGTCACTTGAAAATTGTGATAAGTGCTGATTGATTCAATAATTATAATAATAAGTGAATATGTATAAGACACACGCACGTTAAAAAACATTATAATCCTCACAAAGTTTTTTGCTTCTTCTTTTTTGTCCGACGACTGAGCAAGAAGGAGTAACTTATGGTTAATTTTATTAATTGACAGAACCAATTTAACCAAGCTATACCACTATCTCTAGAAGTCTAGATGGTTCATTCTACAGTGCACAACTGTATCTCTATCTCTAGAAGTCTATTGTAAAAAGGTATCTACGTCTACTAGTTTGACAAAGAAAACTACAATTCAATAATAAAAAGAAATTAGAACCAGTATTTACAATTGAAACAATTAAGCTAACTGCAGACTGTTGCAAACAATCTACAGGTAGCTCAACTGATCCATATCAATACCAGTCGGAAGCGTCCCCAAGACGCTGGCTGCATTGCCCCGCTGTATGACAATGCTGATGCGCTGCGCCAGATACCCACCAGCTCTCGGGTCACGCGTCGCATCGACCAGACGCTCAGATAACTTTTTAAAAACCCGGAGAGCCTCGGTACCCCACAGACCTAGGGTCTCGACCCCAACGGGAGCAAATGTGTAGGCTCTGTCGAGACCTGCATATTAGCGTCTCTTGAGATCCTCGGCCAAATCTGCCGCTGCACCAGCCCTTACGGATATCCTCGGAAGATGGGAAGGCGCAAGTGTGTCGACGCATGTAGCGTCTCACACAATGGACCTCCCAAACTCCCATGGGACTAGTGTCATGCGTCGGGCCTCTTACAATCGTCACGTAACAGACCAAGGGTCGAGAATAGCTGGTACGTTAGCGGTGAAAAAGGCCCGCCGGATGATGTCGTTAAGGCTGGCATGACGAGATAGCCGGCCGGCGGCCCTAGTACACGATAATCCGTGATGACCAAGCTGTTCGACAGCAGTACTGCACTGGCATTGATGAGGCGCGCAAAACATTGCACCCAACCGCAGACATTTTATATTACATTTTTTATTATAAGTTACGAGATTCAATAAAGTGCCAGCGTTAAATAAAGGCTTGCAACCAATGTCCTGACTCCCATTTAGAAACGGCTAGGAGAAGGGTACGATCTGCAGAGCTGGAGCACGTTTGTAACAAACTATTCCGTGTCAACTCACACAGAGGCCTGTCCCATTGCCGTTGAGACAAAAGAGATTTTGGGGGAGCAGCATTAGGGCAAGCATTATGCCAAGCCGTTCGAGCTTCGTCTAAAAATTAAATGTTTAATAAATTTCAGATGGGACCAAACAAGATGACTTTACATTTTTTTCTACTAAAGAACTAGTGCTGTAGACGGCAGACAGGAGCGCTGGAAGGGCTACACTTGAAACTTTGCGTACACCTAAGCCTCCCAATTTGACAGGCAGGGAGACCTCCGACCATGTCTGTCATAGGTTGTATTTCCTATTAGTTGTAATTTCTGTGTTCATGAAGTCCTTTGTTATTGATCTACCAGTACATAAGAAAATAGAAGTATTTATTGCAGTTTTCCCAAAATCAATATGACTGTGACTATCTTCGTTATACCCCCAGTTGGAGAGACAGGACTCAAGAAGAATGGAAACAAATGCTTCTCTCAAAGTCTCGCGTTCATTCGTAAAGTCACCATGTGGGTACATTTCAGGATGCTCTATCTGATCCCGGATCTCCGCTAATACAATTAGGCTCGGGTTAAGGGTGCGGCTACATTAGCGGCGCTCATTGCAGCCGGTGACGACGTCATTACCGCGCCGGAACTACGTTTGCGGCGCCGCCGCCGTTCAGTTCGAATCCTGGCAGAGCGAGCTGGGCCAAGTTGCACTTACACTTTGATATCACCTACCTACCTTTACGTAGATATTAAAAACAACGAATGAAATGACAATTATTTAGAAAATTAGTTTTTGACTTTCGACATAAGTCTGATACCTTGATTGCGTCATCTACACATAGTAATCACAAATAACGTGTACCTTTATTAGTCAAGTTTTATATTTAATATACCTCTATATGTTAGTTTTAAGGTATTACTATGGACCGTAGAAAAGTTAAATTAGATTTGTAAGTTTTCTATAGTCTGAAATAAATGAATTATTATTATTATTATAAATACCTAGGTAGGTACTCCTTATTATGTACAAAGGAGAGAAGTTAAGGCATCGTAGTATTTTTTTGTAGTTTCTACATTTACTAGGGAACCATAAATTGCTTGAAAGTTAGACCTAAATTTGATTTATAAATCTCTAATATTCCTACGTTCCTAGCATAGGTAAGTAACGAAAGTCCATAACCATCTTCTGCCTACTAGTGCTGCTGCTACCAGGAGGTACTTACCTACTAGTGCTGCTGCTACCAGGAGTTACTTACCTACTAGTACTGCTGCTACCAGGAGGTACTTACCTACTAGTGCTGCTGCTACCAGGAGGTACTTACCTACTAGTGCTGCAGCTACCAGGAGGTACTTACCTACTAGTGCTGCTGCTACCGGGAGGTACTTACCTACTAGTGCTGCTGCTACCAGGAGGTACTTACCTACTAGTGCTGCTGCTACCAGGAGGTACTTACCTACTAGTGCTGCTGCTACCAGGAGGTACTTACCTACTAGTGCTGCTGCTACCAGGAGGTACTAACCTACTAGTGCTGCAGCTACCAGTAGGTACTAACCTACTAGTGCTGCAGCTACCAGTAGGTACTAACATACTAGTGCTGCAGCTACCAGTAGGTACTAACTTACTAGTGCTGCAGCTACCAGTAGGTACTAACTTACTAGTGCTGCAGCTACCAGTAGGTACTAATCTACTAGTGCTGCAGCTACCAGTAGGTACTAACATACTAGTGCTGCAGCTACCAGTAGGTACTAACATACTAGTGCTGCAGCTACCAGTAGGTACTAACATACTAGTGCTGCAGCTACCAGTAGGTACTAACTTACTAGTGCTGCAGCTACCAGTAGGTACTAATCTACTAGTGCTGCAGCTACCAGTAGGTACTAACTTACTAGTGCTGCAGCTACCAGTAGGTACTAACCTACTAGTGCTGCAGCTACCAGTAGGTACTAACTTACTAGTGCTGCAGCTACCAGTAGGTACTAATCTACTAGTGCTGCAGCTACCAGTAGGTACTAACATACTAGTGCTGCAGCTACCAGTAGGTACTAACATACTAGTGCTGCAGCTACCAGTAGGTACTAACATACTAGTGCTGCAGCTACCAGTAGGTACTAACATACTAGTGCTGCAGCTACCAGTAGGTACTAACATACTAGTGCTGCAGCTACCAGTAGGTACTAACTTACTAGTGCTGCAGCTACCAGTAGGTACTAATCTACTAGTGCTGCAGCTACCAGTAGGTACTAACTTACTAGTGCTGCAGCTACCAGTAGGTACTAACCTACTAGTGCTGCAGCTACCAGTAGGTACTAACTTACTAGTGCTGCAGCTACCAGTAGGTACTAATCTACTAGTGCTGCAGCTACCAGTAGGTACTAACATACTAGTGCTGCAGCTACCAGTAGGTACTAACATACTAGTGCTGCAGCTACCAGTAGGTACTAACATACTAGTGCTGCAGCTACCAGTAGGTACTAACCTACTAGTGCTGCAGCTACCAGTAGGTACTAACATACTAGTGCTGCAGCTACCAGTAGGTACTAACCTACTAGTGCTGCAGCTACCAGTAGGTACTAACATACTAGTGCTGCAGCTACCAGTAGGTACTAACCTACTAGTGCTGCAGCTACCAGTAGGTACTAACATACTAGTGCTGCAGCTACCAGTAGGTACTAACTTACTAGTGCTGCAGCTACCAGTAGGTACTAACTTACTAGTGCTGCAGCTACCAGTAGGTACTAATCTACTAGTGCTGCAGCTACCAGTAGGTACTAACATACTAGTGCTGCAGCTACCAGTAGGTACTAACTTACTAGTGCTGCAGCTACCAGTAGGTACTAATCTACTAGTGCTGCAGCTACCAGTAGGTACTAACATACTAGTGCTGCAGCTACCAGTAGGTACTAACATACTAGTGCTGCAGCTACCAGTAGGTACTAACATACTAGTGCTGCAGCTACCAGTAGGTACTAACCTACTAGTGCTGCAGCTACCAGTAGGTACTAACATACTAGTGCTGCAGCTACCAGTAGGTACTAACTTACTAGTGCTGCAGCTACCAGTAGGTACTAACTTACTAGTGCTGCAGCTACCAGTAGGTACTAATCTACTAGTGCTGCAGCTACCAGTAGGTACTAACATACTAGTGCTGCAGCTACCAGTAGGTACTAACTTACTAGTGCTGCAGCTACCAGTAGGTACTAACATACTAGTGCTGCAGCTACCAGTAGGTACTAACATACTAGTGCTGCAGCTACCAGTAGGTACTAACATACTAGTGCTGCAGCTACCAGTAGGTACTAACCTACTAGTGCTGCAGCTACCAGTAGGTACTAACATACTAGTGCAACAGCTACCAGTAGGTACTAACTTACTAGTGCTGCAGCTACCAGTAGGTACTAACTTACTAGTGCTGCAGCTACCAGTAGGTACTAATCTACTAGTGCTGCAGCTACCAGTAGGTACTAACATACTAGTGCTGCAGCTACCAGTAGGTACTAACATACTAGTGCTGCAGCTACCAGTAGGTACTAACATACTAGTGCTGCAGCTACCAGTAGGTACTAACATACTAGTGCTGCAGCTACCAGTAGGTACTAACCTACTAGTGCTGCAGCTACCAGTAGGTACTAACATACTAGTGCTGCAGCTACCAGTAGGTACTAACCTACTAGTGCTGCAGCTACCAGTAGGTACTAACATACTAGTGCTGCAGCTACCAGTAGGTACTAACCTACTAGTGCTGCAGCTACCAGTAGGTACTAACATACTAGTGCTGCAGCTACCAGTAGGTACTAACATACTAGTGCTGCAGCTACCAGTAGGTACTAACATACTAGTGCTGCAGCTACCAGTAGGTACTAACATACTAGTGCTGCAGCTACTAGTAGGTACTAACCTACTAGTGCTGCAGCTACCAGTAGGTACTAACCTACTAGTGCTGCAGCTACCAGTAGGTACTAACCTACTAGTGCTGCAGCTACCAGTAGGTACTAATCTACTAGTGCTGCAGCTACCAGTAGGTACTAACATACTAGTGCTGCAGCTACCAGTAGGTACTAACATACTAGTGCTGCAGCTACCAGTAGGTACTAACCTACTAGTGCTGCAGCTACCAGTAGGTACTAACCTACTAGTGCTGCAGCTACCAGTAGGTACTAACATACTAGTGCTGCAGCTACCAGTAGGTACTAACATACTAGTGCTGCAGCTACCAGTAGGTACTAAAATACTAGTGCTGCAGCTACCAGTAGGTACTAATCTACTAGTGCTGCAGCTACCAGTAGGTACTAACATACTAGTGCTGCAGCTACCAGTAGGTACTAACATACTAGTGCTGCAGCTACCAGTAGGTACTAATCTACTAGTGCTGCAGCTACCAGTAGGTACTAACATACTAGTGCTGCAGCTACCAGTAGGTACTAACATACTAGTGCTGCAGCTACCAGTAGGTACTAACATACTAGTGCTGCAGCTACCAGTAGGTACTAACATACTAGTGCTGCAGCTACCAGTAGGTACTAAAATACTAGTGCTGCAGCTACCAGTAGGTACTAACATACTAGTGCTGCAGCTACCAGTAGGTACTAACATACTAGTGCTGCAGCTACCAGTAGGTACTAACATACTAGTGCTGCAGCTACCAGTAGGTACTAACATACTAGTGCTGCAGCTACCAGTAGGTACTAACATACTAGTGCTGCAGCTACCAGTAGGTACTAACATACTAGTGCTGCAGCTACCAGTAGGTACTAACCTACTAGTGCTGCAGCTACCAGTAGGTACTAACATACTAGTGCTGCAGCTACCAGTAGGTACTAACATACTAGTGCTGCAGCTACCAGTAGGTACTAACATACTAGTGCTGCAGCTACCAGTAGGTACTAACCTACTAGTGCTGCAGCTACCAGTAGGTACTAACCTACTAGTGCTGCAGCTACCAGTAGGTACTAAAATACTAGTGCTGCAGCTACCAGTAGGTACTAATCTACTAGTGCTGCAGCTACCAGTAGGTACTAACCTACTAGTGCTGCAGCTACCAGTAGGTACTAAAATACTAGTGCTGTAGCTACCAGTAGGTACTAATCTACTAGTGCTGCAGCTACCAGTAGGTACTAACATACTAGTGCTGCAGCTACCAGTAGGTACTAATCTACTAGTGCTGCAGCTACCAGTAGGTACTAACCTACTAGTGCTGCAGCTACCAGTAGGTACTAACATACTAGTGCTGCAGCTACCAGTAGGTACTAACCTACTAGTGCTGCAGCTACCAGTAGGTACTAACATACTAGTGCTGCAGCTACCAGTAGGTACTAACCTACTAGTGCTGCAGCTACCAGTAGGTACTAACCTACTAGTTCTGCAGCTACCAGTAGGTACTAACATACTAGTGCTGCAGCTACCAGTAGGTACTAACCTACTAGTGCTGCAGCTACCAGTAGGTACTAATCTACTAGTGCTGCAGCTACCAGTAGGTACTAACATACTAGTGCTGCAGCTACCAGTAGGTACTAACCTACTAGTGCTGCAGCTACCAGTAGGTACTAACCTACTAGTGCTGCAGCTACCAGTAGGTACTAACATACTAGTGCTGCAGCTACCAGTAGGTACTAACATACTAGTGCTGCAGCTACCAGTAGGTACTAACCTACTAGTGCTGCAGCTACCAGTAGGTACTAACATACTAGTGCTGCAGCTACCAGTAGGTACTAACATACTAGTGCTGCAGCTACCAGTAGGTACTAACATACTAGTGCTGCAGCTACCAGTAGGTACTAACCTACTAGTGCTGCAGCTACCAGTAGGTACTAACCTACTAGTGCTGCAGCTACCAGTAGGTACTAACCTACTAGTGCTGCAGCTACCAGTAGGTACTAACCTAGTAGTGCTGCAGCTACCAGTAGGTACTAACCTACTAGTGCTGCAGCTACCAGTAGGTACTAACCTACTAGTGCTGCAGCTACCAGTAGGTACTAACATACTAGTGCTGCAGCTACCAGTAGGTACTAACCTAGTAGTGCTGCAGCTACCAGTAGGTACTAATCTACTAGTGCTGCAGCTACCAGTAGGTACTAACCTACTAGTGCTGCAGCTACCAGTAGGTACTAACATACTAGTGCTGCAGCTACCAGTAGGTACTAACATACTAGTGCTGCAGCTACCAGTAGGTACTAACCTACTAGTGCTGCAGCTACCAGTAGGTACTTACCTGCCAGTACCGGTTCTTATGGTTCTTTCCTTATTACACAACCGGCTTACAAAACTTTGTTTCGGTTTCAATTTTTCTCAAGATCAAGAAACGTTATTTTTCATTTAATTCCTTAATCACCTTTCCCTTAAAAGCAGAGCAAACAAAAAAAACTTACCTCTTTCAGTCAAAAGAAAAGTCAAGAGGAACAAATAACAAAAGGATATAATTTGAAGAGGTTACTCTCAGAAGACTTGTAAAAAGGAGCAGTAAAGCATCGCTGTCAAACGAGCACGGACTGCCGGCTGCCGGAGGGAGGCTGAGGGAGCCGGAGCGAAGCAGGGTACTGATGTCGTTGTGAGTGGTGGTGTGAGTACTACGGAACAGCCTCTACTAGAACATCTGGCAAGGAAGGCCTGACACCTGGCCCGGTGTACCACCTTTTTAGTAGAACACAAGGCATCAATTTTGAACTACAAAATCACAACATATTTAAAACAAAATATCACATTAATATTTTATTCAGAAGATCGATTCTAGATTAGCATACATATGTAGTTCGGTTGAGCATGTCTATATATGTCTATAAATAAGCCTAAGGCAAGCAGTGTACTGATATACATAGGTTGATGATGATGATGAGGTAATTAACAAATTGAACTAGTCTACAACCATAAAGCCGGAAATGTATCATCCAGACCGACATTACTGTAGCAAAAACAGGCTCAAAAGTCTGGTTCAATTAGGAAACTGAACTACTGATTCGTCGAGCGACTCAGAAGTCCAAGCGAACTACTGAGACTACACCCTTCTTTTGTAAGTGTATTTTGTAAGTTTTTCAAAACTTCGTGCGACGATTGAAAATAACTAATTATTGCTAGCGAGTAGTTTTGACATCAATAGAACCGTACAACAATACAAATTAAAATAAAACACAAATTTGGAGGCTACGCCACATATTTTTTTTATTCTAATTTGAATGCAGACTTTTGTAAATTCCGAATAAAAATTTAATAAATCGACATAAAATCTTTCGTGGAACAAGGATTTTTTTAAGGGGGTTTGAGAAGGTAGCAGATACCCCCCTTCACCCCATTTCAATTTGGCAAACGATGCATAAATATAATGTATTATGTATATCAGTCGTCTAGACCTACACATAACACAAGCTCTGCTTAGCCTGGGGCTAGACGATGCTGTGTGTAGTGTCCAGCATTACCAATTTATTTATTTATCTCACATACATAAGTAGTATAAAAACTTAAGTTTCTGAATTGGACACGTTAAAACGCGCCTAGACTACATACTACTCAATAAATTTTCGTATAATCCGGCTGAACAAATAATTAATCCGGCTGACCAAAACATTAATTTTGCTGATCAAACAGCTATTTATTTACTGATCAAAAATAATTTAGTTGCCGACCAAGTGTTGCTGATGGTTTATATATATTGTACAGCCGACCATAACACACTAAGCTGTCCAAATAGTATTTTTAACTGATTTTTCCAGCTGATCGATTATCATCATACTTTATTATTATAAATGCGAAAATTGCGAAAATTCGTGTGAATGTTTGTTACCAAATGTACTATGTCCGTAACTACTTAACCTATTTAGATGAAATTTGGTACCTATGTAGATAGTTTAAGTTCTAGAATAACCCATAGACTTGTTAATAAAATTTACAAAAATTAACCTCTGAGGGAGTCAGTTGGGTGGTAAAGTTTCTATGAAAAATTATTATTCTTTGGTTCGATTCACTCAAAACTCGGTATAAACAAACTGTAAAGTAAATAATGAATGATACACGTCCTAGGAGGTGTACAACCAATTTATATGCGGGCGAAGCCGCAGGGCGCAGCTAGTTTAAAATAAATTCGATAAATAAAAACTTCCAGACTGTAAAGGTGGTAGAGTAAAACATTTCACCATTTACCTTGTAGCGCCACCTATTGAGACATCACGGAAGCAGGTACTGGCGATGTAGGTGAACTAAATGAGTTCTACCTATACGCACGCCGCGCCGCCGCCGCCGTGCCGCGCGCCTGTTGCTTCACTTCAATTCATGCGATAGCCCAACAGTGTGCATACTTTACAATTTAACTACTAGAGGTCACTATAGTTACCTTCACCTTCCTTTAAAAGTTTAAACTCTTCACAAGACAGAAATTGTTTTGTTTTGGAGCAGATAAGTTTATTGCGTTCAGACTACAGTCTATATATTTTTTTTAAATAGATTCTTACCTAGCTAACACAGGCTGTGCAAAGACAATGTTAGAGTGAAGAGGTGGAAGTGCCTAGCTTTTTATTATGTAGTAGGTACTATAAAATTATGTACATAACGCTGCTAGAGAGGAGATTAGGGCCATAAGTATAATTTAGTGAAAGAGAGGACAATAGAGACTTACTCAAGTTGTGTGAGACGGCATAAAGACGCGCGACGACGACGACGGGAACGCGCTTGTTATCCGATTCTTTCCGGACTGATACGACGCTACCCGAATGCAGTCGATAGATAACCTTCCTTACGTAGTCAGTCAGTTTGAGTCGCTCTGTCGTCGACCAGATAGAGTTGTGCTTAATAATAATAATGACAGAAACAAAAGTAATAGGACAACTGCTTGAAATGTACAGAGCGTCGTGTTTGTGGGATCCAAATCACTCGGACTACGACAATAAAGTGACTCGACAACGAGCGCTTCAATGTTTGCTTGCAAAATATAGGGAGCGCAGTCCAGGGGCCACCGCGAGCGTCATGATGAAAAAAATTTACAACATGCGCACGAGGTACAAACTGGAGCGAATGAAGGTCAGTATACCTATACATACTTACCTCTAGATATTTTATGCACCAACTATTTACATTATGTACGTTACCTAGGACTCAGAGGCTTCCAAAGAGACTTCCTCAGGTAGAGTTCACAATTACACGTAGGGTACACCTACATAGGTAGCATCCTACGTCAAGTGCTGTGGGCTGAGGGGTGAGTCTACTTGACGATAGCAGGTAAGTATTTAATTTTTAATCGTGACGGCTCCTTTTTCCATAGGATTTGGTACTAGTGCAAGTAACATAAATAGGTACGTCTCCAATTAGAAAAATACCAAAGTTATAGGTAAATAATGCTAACCTAACCTAACCTAACCTAACCTACCTACCTACTTCCAAAGGGGTTCACTTTTGAGACACTAGCGTCGCCATCGTAAACCTCCAAAACATTATGACAGGTCTACCAAATGTCGGGAAATTCTAAATATGGATGGCGGGATATTTGAATTATTTCTATACTACCTACTTGTTATGAAATGTACCTCTACCTACCTACCACACATTTTATTGCGTACCTAAAGCGTACTACCCATAGACCAGACTATAGAATGGACCATAAGAAAGTTCGTAGCCCACTCCTCCTTGCTAATGGGTGAGGAAATATGTAAGTAGGTACCTACAAATAAATTTTTCACACAATGAGAAGTTGTAATTTTATATTTTTGTATACACTAATTAAACACACTTTGCTTAGTGTGTTTAAGGGTCTACCATGGACCCATGGTGCGCTCAGATGCTCAGATGGCATGCGAATTTTCACAAATTTAGACGCCAGAGGGCGCTAAAATTTACCATGTATCTATGTAAATTTACTACTTTTAGAAGCGGCTATATTTGAGTCTTCTTACAAAAATTACTTTGATTATGTTTATACGATTTTAAAAATATAAAAAAGGTCAGTAAAACAAAATTTAAATAGCGTTTTAAAATCATGGCAGAATAATAAAAAGAACACAGAAGATGCCTGCCACACACAGATTTTCTCAGGACATATCTTTTTAGGGTTACGTTATTGAGTTCCGTACCTCACAAGGAAAAAAGGAACCCCTTTGATTACTTTGTTGCCGTCTGTCTAACATCCCCTTATCTTGGGAACGTGTGGATATAGAGTTTAAATTAACATCACTATTTTGTCCTGCTGTCACTGAACACTTGTTTTAACCCTTGTTTTCATAAATGTATATGTAGGTAAATATATATATATATATATATATGTATATATACATATATTTATACGTATAAATATATTTATATTTATAGAAGGTGTTTATGTATTTATTTATTTATTATTTTGTAATTTATGTTGTAGTATACAGGGTTACAGGTTAAGTCGACCTAGATCCTGGAGGGGGTTGTAGTTTCCACCATTTCTGACTGATTTCACTATGAAACACCCTACCCCAAACTTAACCGTTTTTAAGTTATTGGACTTTGAAGTTTTTTTTTAAAATTACCGACTTTTACCAGTAGGTAGTTTACTAGTATGTTAGTACCAGTAGGTACTAACATACTAGTGCTGCAGCTACCAGTAGGTACTAACCTACTAGTGCTGCAGCTACCAGTAGGTACTAACCTACTAGTGCTGCGGCTACCAGTAGGTACTAACCTACTAGTGCTGCGGCTACCAGTAGGTACTAACATACTAGTGCTGCAGCTACCAGTAGGTACTAACATACTAGTGCTGCAGCTACCAGTAGGTACTAACATACTAGTGCTGCAGCTACCAGTAGGTACTAACATACTAGTGCTGCAGCTACCAGTAGGTACTAACCTACTAGTGCTGCGGCTACCAGTAGGTACTAACATACTAGTGCTGCAGCTACCAGGAGGTACTAACCTACTAGTGCTGCGGCTACCAGTAGGTACTAACCTACTAGTGCTGCAGCTACCAGTAGGTACTAACATACTAGTGCTGCAGCTACCAGTAGGTACTAACATACTAGTGCTGCAGCTACCAGTAGGTACTAACCTACTAGTGCTGCAGCTACCAGTAGGTACTAACATACTAGTGCTGCAGCTACCAGTAGGTACTTACCTGCCAGTACCGGTTCTTATGGTTCTTTCCTTATTACACAACCGGCTTACAATACCTTGTTTCGGTTTCAATTTTTCTCAAGATCAAGAAACGTTATTTTTCATTTAATTCCTTAATCACCTTTCCCTTAAAAGCAGAGCAAACAAAAAAAACTTACCTCTTTCAGTCAAAAGAAAAGTCAAGAGGAACAAATAACAAAAGGATATAATTTGAAGAGGTTACTCTCAGAAGACTTGTAAAAAGGAGCAGTAAAGCATCGCTGTCAAACGAGCACGGACTGCCGGCTGCCGGAGGGAGGCTGAGGGAGCCGGAGCGAAGCAGGGTACTGATGTCGTTGTGAGTGGTGGTGTGAGTACTACGGAACAGCCTCTACTAGAACATCTGGCAAGGAAGGCCTGACACCTGGCCCGGTGTACCACCTTTTTAGTAGAACACAAGGCATCAATTTTGAACTACAAAATCACAACATATTTAAAACAAAATATCACATTAATATTTTATTCAGAAGATCGATTCTAGATTAGCATACATATGTAGTTCGGTTGAGCATGTCTATATATGTCTATAAATAAGCCTAAGGCAAGCAGTGTACTGATATACATAGGTTGATGATGATGATGAGGTAATTAACAAATTGAACTAGTCTACAACCATAAAGCCGGAAATGTATCATCCAGACCGACATTACTGTAGCAAAAACAGGCTCAAAAGTCTGGTTCAATTAGGAAACTGAACTACTGATTCGTCGAGCGACTCAGAAGTCCAAGCGAACTACTGAGACTACACCCTTCTTTTGTAAGTGTATTTTGTAAGTTTTTAAAAACTTCGTGCGACGATTGAAAATAACTAATTATTGCTAGCGAATAGTTTTGACATCAATAGAACCGTACAACAATACAAATTAAAATAAAACACAAATTTGGAGGCTACGCCACATATTTTTTTTTATTCTAATTTGAATGCAGACTTTTGTAAATTCCGAATAAAAATTTAATAAATCGACATAAAATCTTTCGTGGAACAAGGATTTTTTTAAGGGGGTTTGAGAAGGTAGCAGATACCCCCCTTCACCCCATTTCAATTTGGCAAACGATGCATAAATATAATGTATTATGTATATCAGTCGTCTAGACCTACACATAACACAAGCTCTGCTTAGCCTGGGGCTAGACGATGCTGTGTGTAGTGTCCAGCATTACCAATTTATTTATTTATCTCACATACATAAGTAGTATAAAAACTTAAGTTTCTGAATTGGACACGTTAAAACGCGCCTAGACTACATACTACTCAATAAATTTTCGTATAATCCGGCTGAACAAATAATTAATCCGGCTGACCAAAACATTAATTTTGCTGATCAAACAGCTATTTATTTACTGATCAAAAATAATTTAGTTGCCGACCAAGTGTTGCTGATGGTTTATATATATTGTACAGCCGACCATAACACACTAAGCTGTCCAAATAGTATTTTTAACTGATTTTTCCAGCTGATCGATTATCATCATACTTTATTATTATAAATGCGAAAATTGCGAAAATTCGTGTGAATGTTTGTTACCAAATGTACTATGTCCGTAACTACTTAACCTATTTAGATGAAATTTGGTACCTATGTAGATAGTTTAAGTTCTAGAATAACCCATAGACTTGTTAATAAAATTTACAAAAATTAACCTCTGAGGGAGTCAGTTGGGTGGTAAAGTTTCTATGAAAAATTATTATTCTTTGGTTCGATTCACTCAAAACTCGGTATAAACAAACTGTAAAGTAAATAATGAATGATACACGTCCTAGGAGGTGTACAACCAATTTATATGCGGGCGAAGCCGCAGGGCGCAGCTAGTTTAAAATAAATTCGATAAATAAAAACTTCCAGACTGTAAAGGTGGTAGAGTAAAACATTTCACCATTTACCTTGTAGCGCCACCTATTGAGACATCACGGAAGCAGGTACTGGCGATGTAGGTGAACTAAATGAGTTCTACCTATACGCACGCCGCGCCGCCGCCGCCGTGCCGCGCGCCTGTTGCTTCACTTCAATTCATGCGATAGCCCAACAGTGTGCATACTTTACAATTTAACTACTAGAGGTCACTATAGTTACCTTCACCTTCCTTTAAAAGTTTAAACTCTTCACAAGACAGAAATTGTTTTGTTTTGGAGCAGATAAGTTTATTGCGTTCAGACTACAGTCTATATATTTTTTTTAAATAGATTCTTACCTAGCTAACACAGGCTGTGCAAAGACAATGTTAGAGTGAAGAGGTGGAAGTGCCTAGCTTTTTATTATGTAGTAGGTACTATAAAATTATGTACATAACGCTGCTAGAGAGGAGATTAGGGCCATAAGTATAATTTAGTGAAAGAGAGGACAATAGAGACTTACTCAAGTTGTGTGAGACGGCATAAAGACGCGCGACGACGACGACGGGAACGCGCTTGTTATCCGATTCTTTCCGGACTGATACGACGCTACCCGAATGCAGTCGATAGATAACCTTCCTTACGTAGTCAGTCAGTTTGAGTCGCTCTGTCGTCGACCAGATAGAGTTGTGCTTAATAATAATAATGACAGAAACAAAAGTAATAGGACAACTGCTTGAAATGTACAGAGCGTCGTGTTTGTGGGATCCAAATCACTCGGACTACGACAATAAAGTGACTCGACAACGAGCGCTTCAATGTTTGCTTGCAAAATATAGGGAGCGCAGTCCAGGGGCCACCGCGAGCGTCATGATGAAAAAAATTTACAACATGCGCACGAGGTACAAACTGGAGCGAATGAAGGTCAGTATACCTATACATACTTACCTCTAGATATTTTATGCACCAACTATTTACATTATGTACGTTACCTAGGACTCAGAGGCTTCCAAAGAGACTTCCTCAGGTAGAGTTCACAATTACACGTAGGGTACACCTACATAGGTAGCATCCTACGTCAAGTGCTGTGGGCTGAGGGGTGAGTCTACTTGACGATAGCAGGTAAGTATTTAATTTTTAATCGTGACGGCTCCTTTTTCCATAGGATTTGGTACTAGTGCAAGTAACATAAATAGGTACGTCTCCAATTAGAAAAATACCAAAGTTATAGGTAAATAATGCTAACCTAACCTAACCTAACCTAACCTACCTACCTACTTCCAAAGGGGTTCACTTTTGAGACACTAGCGTCGCCATCGTAAACCTCCAAAACATTATGACAGGTCTACCAAATGTCGGGAAATTCTAAATATGGATGGCGGGATATTTGAATTATTTCTATACTACCTACTTGTTATGAAATGTACCTCTACCTACCTACCACACATTTTATTGCGTACCTAAAGCGTACTACCCATAGACCAGACTATAGAATGGACCATAAGAAAGTTCGTAGCCCACTCCTCCTTGCTAATGGGTGAGGAAATATGTAAGTAGGTACCTACAAATAAATTTTTCACACAATGAGAAGTTGTAATTTTATATTTTTGTATACACTAATTAAACACACTTTGCTTAGTGTGTTTAAGGGTCTACCATAGACCCATGGTGCGCTCAGATGCTCAGATGGCATGCGAATTTTCACAAATTTAGACGCCAGAGGGCGCTAAAATTTACCATGTATCTATGTAAATTTACTACTTTTAGAAGCGGCTATATTTGAGTCTTCTTACAAAAATTACTTTGATTATGTTTATACGATTTTAAAAATATAAAAAAGGTCAGTAAAACAAAATTTAAATAGCGTTTTAAAATCATGGCAGAATAATAAAAAGAACACAGAAGATGCCTGCCACACACAGATTTTCTCAGGACATATCTTTTTAGGGTTACGTTATTGAGTTCCGTACCTCACAAGGAAAAAAGGAACCCCTTTGATTACTTTGTTGCCGTCTGTCTAACATCCCCTTATCTTGGGAACGTGTGGATATAGAGTTTAAATTAACATCACTATTTTGTCCTGCTGTCACTGAACACTTGTTTTAACCCTTGTTTTCATAAATGTATATGTAGGTAAATATATATATATATATATATATATGTATATATATATTTATACGTATAAATATATTTATATTTATAGAAGGTGTTTATGTATTTATTTATTTATTATTTTGTAATTTATGTTGTAGTATACAGGGTTACAGGTTAAGTCGACCTAGATCCTGGAGGGGGTTGTAGTTTCCACCATTTCTGACTGATTTCACTATGAAACACCCTACCCCAAACTTAACCGTTTTTAAGTTATTGGACTTTGAAGTTTTTTTTTAAAATTACCGACTTTTAGCCTATTGACCAATTTTTTTTTTTGGGTCTTTGTCTCTAATTTATTTGTGTTTACGATTTTTGTGTAGTAGATGAGTTGCTTTATTATTCTTAATACTAAAATTGCAGTTAACTAAACCAACTGGGTCGCAGCAGACGATTGATAGTAATAAATTGAAATGAACTCATAAAAATATTTTTTAATTTCAGAAATATTTTAATAAATATCTATGACAGCCATGCTGCAGATGTGCCTAAAAATATCTACGTTTCATCAGCTATCTAACAAGATAAAACAAGCTAGGGTGTTATCAGAATTCTTAGAAAAAACTTTGATGAAAGGGTCTCAGGTAGTAGTAAAAAATAATGGTACCCACTTCAGAAAACAAAATAAAAAAATCCAAATAGGTACAAAATGACTTTTATTACAATTTTTACATAAAAGCCTACAATTACAATTCATGTTCCACGTGTCCGCCTCTGTTTCGTACACAAACTCTCATTCTGTGTCTTAATCCACTTTTTACTACACCAGTTGTTAATCCCCTTCTTATTTCAATCGCCGCATCGATTATTCTTTGTCTCAAAACATCAACAGATGTGATTGGATTCGGTTCATTGTAAACTAAACTCTTCATGTGTCCCCACACATAAAAATCCATCGGGGTCAGGTCTGGACTTCTAGCTGGCCACGGTATGGGTCCACCTCTCCCGATCCACTTATTAGGATAATTAGTGTCTAGCCATTCTCTGACGCTTCTCCTGTAGTGTGCAGGGCAACCGTCATGCTGAAACCTCATGTCGCGTATGAGATTAAGTGGTAAATCTTCTAGTAGCTCGGGTAAATCTTCTATTAAAAAGTTTTCATAACGTTCTCCATTTAAATTGTCAGGAAGAAAGTAAGGCCCAATCAAATGGTTCGATATGATTCCCATCCAAACATTCAAACTGAATCGTCTTTGTGATCCCTTAGTCCGCTTCTTATTGGGATTTCTTTGTACTTTCGGGGCCCAATAATGAGCGTTGTGGTAGAGTTTTTTTTCTCGCTCACTCCTGCTTACATCGTATGGTATCCCACTTGCACGCACCGCAATTCCATGAAGGACGATAGGCGCAGCAAGTAACTCAACGAAATAGGTATGTACTGTTATTTTTACTACTACCTGAGACCCTTTCATCAAAGTTTTTTCTAAGAATTCTGATAACACCCTAGCTTGTTTTATCTTGTTAGATAGCTGATGAAACGTAGATATTTTTAGGCACATCTGCAGCATGGCTGTCATAGATATTTATTAAAATATTTCTGAAATTAAAAAATATTTTTATGAGTTCATTTCAATTTATTACTATCAATCGTCTGCTGCGACCCAGTTGGTTTAGTTAACTGCAATTTTAGTATTAAGAATAATAAAGCAACTCATCTACTACACAAAAATCGTAAACACAAATAAATTAGAGACAAAGACCCAAAAAAAAATTGGTCAATAGGCTAAAAGTCGGTAATTTTAAAAAAAAACTTCAAAGTCCAATAACTTAAAAACGGTTAAGTTTGGGGTAGGGTGTTTCATAGTGAAATCAGCCAGAAATGGTGGAAACTACAACCCTCTCCAGGATCTAGGTCGACTTAACCTGTAACCCTGTATAAATACTTATTTTTAAGTAGTACAATATTTATTAGATGCACACAGATCTTTACCCCATTTATTTCCAACGATCCTATCCATACCAGGTTGTCTGGCAGAGATCGCTCTTGAGCGATAAGATCGCCAATTGTCACTTTGTTATAATTGTTTCTTTTTGTTAATTGTTTCTTAGTTATAAGTGTGCAATAAAGTATGTTCTATCTATCTATCTAATCTAACATCAAATAATCAAGTCCGTAACCTATTGGAGCCATGATAATTATATGATATAAATAAAACTTCTAAGTCAACAATCTTAGGCATTCGAAAGTAACAGCCGTTAATACCTGCATATTTTGAAATTACCAAGAAAATCACATGCACACAAAACCTAGCCTTACCTAGATCCATGAAATTTGGCAAGAAACAAAGTTTTATAACACAAGTAAACGAAAAAATCCGCAACCGTAAATATGAAGTTAAATTCACAGAAAAAAACAAAACCTTTATGGTACTTTCCGTTGACATAGAATCATAAAATTAGGCAAGAAGCAAGGTTTTTTTTTTAGACGTTTTTGACAAACAGAGTTACTTTCGAATGTATAGTATGGATGGTTAATTAATACACCGGTGGTGTACACGGCCATCATCTCTAAACTGTTTCCGAGTACACACCTTGAACAGATTCTGCAGTTGGGTAAAAACAACTTACACTGCAGGCGGTAGCTTGAGTATTTCGGAAAGGTGCTCTCCAGGTAACGTTCGTTTGTACCTACCACTCTGTATATTCAAGGGGACATCGGAGAGGGTAAAATGGGTGTGAAGTAAAGAGACTCAGTATGATGGTTCAATAAGAAGCTAGGTACCTGCTGTCTCAATGCATTTGCTCCTCATTAGATTGCAGAGGCTTAGACAAGGGATTTTGAAAACCAACAATCGGGGAGCTAGATTGACCGTCTAATTGTTTAGTACCTACATAAAATTAGCAAGCAACTCAGGCACAAACTAGGTAGGTATGTTTACGAACCTAGGTAGGTAGGTAGGTGTTGGAAGTTAACATAAGCGCAGCAGCCTAGCCGGTTCGGTTGCCATTTTTTGAGCATTTTTCATTTTTTTAGTGAAAAAGAAGTAAATTAAAGATCCACTCGAGTTGTGTGAGACGGACGACCGAAGCGACGCGACGACGACGATAGGAACGCGTTCGTAATGGTTAAAATATATTAGTTTTTCCTGGCCTATCTTTCTGGGCCTTGAGAAAATACTTTTTATATTCTAGAAGTAACGTAATAAAGTTTATAGTCAATTAGCTTGGACTTCTCCGTCAGAGCGCTAAATGACTGACAGCTGCTTTGAAATAGAGGCCATCTCTTTCTACACTATGCAAACTAAGTGAGACTTCAGACCCAGTTAGTGCACTAACGCGCTTGTAATGTATTCTGTCTGACCTAATAGTCGATTCTCGTTCCGAAATGTAGCGAACCTGCCCGAATGTTGGCGATAAAATAGACAAGGCAATTCTAGCTGCAACGCAATACAGTTCATTTTAGATCGAGTACTACTTGCCCTCCACGACTTCGACAAGCCAGAGCGAGATGGTTGGTGCTGTTCGTGCTAAAATGAACTGTTTTGTGTTAGTGCTAGAATATAAAATGTATTTTTGTAACTCAGCAAGACATGCTAGCACTGCCAGCGTGATTCCCCTTCACTCAGTTCGAGTCGATCTGTTGTTGACCAAACAGAGTTGTGTAAAATGGCGCAGCCATCTGAAAAAGTGTTGGCAGAACTGCTTAAAATGTACAGAGCGACGACGTTACTGTGGAATCCAAGTCACTCTGGCTACAGCAATCAAGTAATGCGAAAACAAGCGATTGAAATTTTGCTTGTAAAATATAGGGAGCTGAATCCAACGGCCAGTGCGAGTAGGATGTCAAAAAAACTTCAAAACATGCGCACGATGTATAAAAGGGAGAGAAAAAAGGTAAGACTTTATTTACGCATGGAAAGTTAAGATTCAGACAGAGACCTGCCTGCCTGCCGCTGCGTTAGGTCTATCTATCCACCGATTAGAGAATAGAGAACAATGCTGATGTGCATTATCTTATCAGACCGTTGCGTTGTTCGTGTCACTGCCAGTCTTATGGATGTGTCATGCATGCGTCGACACAAATAGGTACGGTGGAACGCCCCCATATAAACGGTTATAGGTAGCTACTACATGTCTAAACCCCTAAAAAGTGTAGGCACCATTTTATCTGTTCGAGTCGCGATTGTAATTTTTTTGGTATCTTATCAATATTAAAAATAAAAATAATTACCTAGATACTTATCTACTACCTACCTTCCTACTTTCGGTCAATAAAATACCATGGTCTAGTTTTATTAATTATTATACAAATATATTGTATTCAAAATCTTATAATCTATGTAGGTACGTATCAGAGACTAGTAAGTAGGTACGTATTAAGATTATGGCTTACATACATAATGTAAACATAGCAACGCCATCTATTGAGAGATTACGGAAAAGAATTCTGGCGATGTTGGTAAACCAAATGGCTTTTTAAAGTTTAAACACGCCGTCGCACCTTCAGCGCCGCTGGCTTCTATTTTCAAGTCCCGCATTATCAGCCCATTACCATGCGAGTTAGTTCCCTAATATTTTGAGTAGAGGGCACTTTTAACCACATGATGTTACAAAATCGTAAGTTTGCCAATAATATAGGTATTGTTAATTAAATCTACATTGAGAAATTATTTGCTGCATTCTGTAATCTGTGGTTGCTGCTAGTCTTATATTTCTTTCTATGATTACTTATCCGTCAAATTCATAGATCGTACTTAGATTACAGGTGTACCTATTAGATCGTAGGATTCGTAGGTACCTGCCGTACGTCAAGTTATGGTACGCTGCGTTCTATTCGAAGCTGGACGATTACGTGTTACGTTTGAAGCCAATTTCTATGAATACAGGGACTAGGTATTTTAAACTAGAATCTTTCTGTAAAATGAAATACCTAGCAAGTTGTTTTATGGAAAAACAACAAATTTAATACTTAACTTACAACTAAAACGAATGTAGGTACTATAATAATTATAATGATGTAATTACGAGACTTGGACTTGCCAGGGGAAAGCTAGCGATGAACGCCATGTACCTTACCTACCTACCTACCTACCTATCTACAGCCAGGGAGAGGGACCGTACAACCCCAACTTATTGTTAACTCCTTCGAATGGGTTACACTTTCATCGTCTGTGCCTACTTGCATCAATGTGCTGTAGGCACTGTGCGCGTTGAAGTCTTTTGTTTGCTACGCCCCGCGCGCCACGCGCCGCCGCCGCGCCGCCGCGCCGCCGCCGTCGTAGCATCGTAGCACGTGCTACGAAGATCTACGTTAAAATGTTTATCGTTACGGGCAAAAGAAGGGGGAGGGGTAGAAAAAATGATCAGAGGAAAAGAGAGCAAAATCCTCCGACCTACACTGTGGTGAAATCCGCAACACTGCGACTTCCATTTCAAGATTAGGTGTTTTGTGATTTTTCGCGCAAGTGTCAACTCGCACTTGGCCGGTTTTATTTATATTTTGTATTGTTTTTGTAATTTATCATTTTAAAATAAATAAGTACATAATAGAATAAGAACATTTTATTGTAAAGTTTTGTACGTACATAGGTAGATACCTACCGTAAGGTTAGCGCGTATTGCCAAGTTGGCTCTTGCTCTATACAAAAAACACTTAGGATCGCTATCTTACCATGGAAATACTTTATTCATTAGAAATTTGAATAAGTATACAGAAGTTTATGTTTGTATTGAGGCGAAGAATCCAAATCGACCTTCTTATTAAAAAAAAAAGTTTTGCACATACCTGCCTACCCGTATACATTATAATCTATTTATTTTATTTTATTTATTTATTTTTACTTTTTTTTTATTTAATTAACACGGTATGCACAACCAATTACATTAGGTAATTAAATATGATTACAGAAATAAACACTTAATATACCTCTACAAAAAGAAACAATAAAATTAAAGAATGTCAGAGAATTAATATTTACGTTCACAAAAATGAAGGCACTGTCTCATTAAATTGGTCCAGCTGTCGGCAAACAGATCAACTTCGGGGAGCGTTGATGGCACCAAGTACTGGGGGGATGGGCGACTCAGAGTGAGCTGCCGTACGGGACTGTGGGACAGCAAGCAGTCTATGTTTCCGAGCCCGGCAGGAATTGTTCGGGACATAAAGTCGACACAACTCGTCACTCAAGCCCGAGGCGTCAATTCTGCCGTGGAGGATTTTACACACAGTAATCATTTGATCGTAGGCGCGCCGCACCTCCAGCGAGTTATATCTATAATTATTATAGAATGGTTAGGCCAGCAGTGTACATGTACATATGTATAGGTAATAATTATACAAGTACACTGGACTAACCACAAGGTTTGTTTGATGACTCCTGGATGACACTACTTTTAGCCAAAATACATAAGTCGTTCTGGCCTAGGTATATTTCTAGACCGGGAAAAATACATTCTAGATTCTAGCTTCAACGCAAAAAGTTCATTTCAGCTTGTACTTCTCGGTTAGAGCGCCAAATGTTTAACAGCTGTCTTTCTGTGTTGAAATAGAAGGCATCTCTTACTAAAGTATGCAAACTGAGCGAGACATCAGACCCAGTTAGTCCAATAACGCGAAAGGTGTAGGTAGGTACCTGTACCTACCCAGGGAATAACTTCTGTATGGGACCTCGATCGGGATCGGTATCATTAATAACGTGGCACCTTGTATAGGTAGTACCTAGGTACATATACAATATTGAAATTGGCAAAAATACTGTCGAGTAACATACACATATAAAAATTACATAAAAACATACAGATGAATTGAGAACCTCCTCCTTTATTCAAGTCGATTAAAAATGCATCTAAATGTTATTTATTTATGAGTTATGGGTTCGCAACCATGCCGTGCTCGCACCTCGCACTGCACCTCAACATGCCGTGCTCGCACTGCACCTCAACAACACTTTATCGGACGGGAAAAGTTTAGTTCTGTACAGCAGGTAGGTACTAGTAAAATTATCAAACCGAATAAATGAATAAAGAATTGCAAAAAATAAAAAATAATAATTGCGTCAACATGAAACGAACCCCCCTTTTACGGTGACCTTGACGCGCAGCCGCGGTCACCGCAGCGCTGCCGCCGCCGCGCCGCCGCGTCATAGCGGTCGCGTGGCGCGATGCTCGTAATTTAGTGACAGAGAGGGCGAATTAAGATTCACTGGTGTGTGTGTGACGGGCGACGGATACGCGTTCGTTATTCGATTCTCGTTCCGAACTGTTGCGAGGCTACCCGAACACAGCCGATAACCTACTAGTCGGACGCTCGTCAGTGTGACAGTGTGACTCGATCGGCCGACCGGGCAGAGTTGTGCAAAATGGCGCACCCGTACCCATCTGAAAAGAAACTATTGGAAGATCTGCTTACAACGTACAAAGAGACGACGGTGTGTTTGTGGAATCCAACTCACCCTGGCTACACCAATAAGGTGTCTCGAAGAAAGGCGATGGAGACTTTGCTTGTGAAGTTTAGGGAACTGGATCCATCGGCCGATATTTACAAGATGAAGAAAAAAATTGAAAACATGCGTACGACTTATAAACGGGAGCGGCTAAAGGTGACCAACTTCATTAATATTATTAGGTAAAGTGTTTTTCACGAAAGAAGTCTTGCGGCATTTAGTGGAACGAAATTTTTTTCAACGCTAATTTTATTCGGTTGCACTACCTAACCTACCTAGGCTACCTACCTACAGCGCTGCGTCTAGGGGACTTCTTTCGTGAAAAGCACTCTACGTTCGTGAGCGAAGGAACAAGCGAAACTAGCGTACCTACCTACGTTGTGTTTGTAGATATCAATATAATATTTTACACGAAAAATATAGAGAAGTATTAAGTAAAACACTAAGGGTAGAATAATTTTCAAAAAGGGGTTTACCTCATTGAGTGGCGCGGCGTATCAAATGATAGGTATTAGTAGGTACCTACTACATTTCAAAACAATTGTTAAAATTTTCGTAGGTTTTAAACATATTGAAATATTTTGAAATATGTCGAAAAATTTACCTGTTCAGGCCCCTTATCGCCGAAGTTTGCAGATCAATACATCTAAATGTAAGATATAGGTATGCATTGAGTAACAAATAGTATACGCTAGTAATAATAATTCAGTGGTTATATGCATCTATATTTTACAGGAAAATTATAGAGAGGTCTGTAAGTATATACTTTTTGAATAATGTTCAAAAAGAGAGGTTAAATTTTTAAAAAGGGGGCTACCTTTTATACCTTTGCGTTACACACTACTCACGTCACTGAGAATCCGTACCTACTTTTATTATGTTGTTCTAGGTATATGTACCTCTATGTAAGTCTTTTTTTATGTTCTGATGTATCTACCTTTTTATTGTGTTTTATATAAATTTGTATTGTGTGTTGCAGTTGTAAATACATGTTCTATCTGTCTTTGATTTGATAACGTATGTGGTATCAAATCAAATCAAAGGTATTAGTTTGTACATTTCAAAACAGTTATCGATTTTTTTCTGGGTTTCGTACTTTTAGAAATACTTTGAAAAGACTACAAAAATCTACCCTCTAATTTCCGAAGTTTGCAGCGTACTGATCTATCTGAAACGAAGGTACCTACCACCATACTGTTTTAAGATATTCAATCAATAGCGAAGTCTCAACTAGTTCCTATACTTAGCACATAGCACATTAGGTATCCGTATAATTGACACTACACAGGGGGAACGCGCTCTCAGTTAGGTATGTACTATCTTAAATACCTACCAAAGAAGTTGTACGTACCTAGTCATAGGATCTTTGCTACCTATCTATGTAGGTACCTACTAATAAAAACTGTCCACGGTCTTAATACATTAACTGTCAGTTCGCCTGATTTTGAAAAAAAGTATTTTGTTTATATTAGTGATTTAAAACATCTCAACCTCAACCCTGCTTTATTCTTAGAATCAGATAATCAATAGAAAAATATAGTAAGTAATATTTGTGTTGTTTTATTTGCTACTTGCTTCTGCCCGCGGCATTACACGCGTTTTTCCGGGATAAAAAGTAATAAAAAAAGTAAAAAGACAGATTAAATAGGTAAACTATAATATTAGGTCCTTACATATGAAATTGGCGTTTTTCGTACTGGCCACTTTAATCACAAATTTCTCCTCTTTGGTAAGGAATTCCAAATTCAAATTTGTACAGCTATAGACTCATGTATTTGTGCTTCGATGACCGTCATTCATTTGTTTTGTTTTCTTCTGTTTTTTTCTGTTTGCGTCACTCATTTTACAAAATGGAAAACTTAAAATATCGCATTATTTACGTGTACGAGTTCCGCCGTGGCACTAGTGCTGCGGAAACAACTCGAAGGGTGAATGATGTGTATGGCGGTCGTGTTGCAAAAGAAAACACAGTTCGTTTTTGGTTCCAACGTTTTCGTTCTGGAAATTTTGACCTGCAGAACAAGCCCCGTGGACGGCCTGAGACTCAAGTTGATAATGAAGAGTTGAAGGCTATTGTGGAAGCGGATCCATCGCAAACCACGTCCGAGTCAGCTGCAGGCTGCGATGTTAGTGATAAAACTGTTTTAATTCACTTGAAGAAAATTGGGAAGATTAAAAAGCTTGAAAGGTGGGTACCTCACGAATTGACTGAAGCAAACCGGCAAACGCGCGTCGACTGCTGCGTTACATTACTAAAACGGCACAATAATGAAGGTATTTTAAACCGAATCATTACCTGTGATGAAAAATGGGTTCTTTAGGATAATCGGAAGCGCTCAGCGCAATGGTTGGATCCTGCCCAGCCAGCCAAATCCTGCCCCAAGCGAAAATTAACCCCAAAAAAGTTACTTGTAAGCGTTTGGTGGACTAGTGCCGGTATTGTTCATTACAGTTTTCTCAAATCTGGCCAGACTATTACGGCTGATGTCTATTGTCAGCAATTGCAAACCATGATGGAAAAGCTAGCGGCTAAACAACCTAGGCTGGTCAATCGCTCCACGCCACTGCTGCTTCACGACAACGCTAGACCACACACTGCGCAACAGACGGCTACTAAATTAGAAGAGCTTCAATTGGAAAGTCTAAGACATCCTCCGTACTCCCCGGACCTTGCTCCAACAGATTACCATTTTTTTCGAAATTTGGATAACTTCTTGCAAGGGAAAAAATTCAACTCCGATGGGGCAGTCCAAATCGCCTTCAAAGATTTTATTGATTCCCGTCCGACTGGTTTTTTTAGTAAAGGGATCAATGAACTACCTATAAGATGGCAAAAGTGCATAGAAAATAATGGTTCATACTTTGATTAATTAAATATATTATATTAAAAAATATTCGACTTTTTGTTCCTCCCATACAAAACGCCAATTTCATATGTAAGGACCTAATATAATTTTTATACTATTTTCAATACTTTTACATGGATACGGAAAATTTGCTATTGTACAATTGTACCTATAGAATAGCGAATATAAACACTTTTATAGCGACGGAACGGAACCCTTTTGAGAATCGAAATATTTAACGGAGCCCCAGTGACGGAATTATACATGTCATAAGTAGGTACACTCAGGCTAGAATATTTTGCCACCTTAGTAGGCATTGTACATCATGTTATAATCCAACAATCTTACAGAACGGAACCAATATCAAGTTATCGACGAGCAAAGCGAGCGATTTATATGTGGATGTGTTGTGTCGTATGGCAAATTGACGTTTTGTTATGATTATCTTAACTTGAGTCTATCAGGGGTTTGTAACATGTTTATGTTTACAAACCCCTGCTGCAATCCGTTTGGATTGCAGCAGTCTGAAGCACTCACAATAGCTTTGTTTTAACAACAATACAACACCGCACAAACTGTAAGCGGAGGTATACGCGTGTTATTTAATTTCATAAACGCATTAAAAATGTCTTGTTTTCGTAAGTAAAGTCCACCACCGCACCAACACCACACTGTCCAAATAAAGCAGTAATGACGACCAGCGGAGCTAGCGACCATTGTTTAGAGTGCAGCAAAAATTTTGATTGTGGAAAAAAATATTAGGTTTTTTACGGGGCCTGGTAGATAAATAAATAGAGTCAGCACTTGATAAATATCACTAACCGGAGAGCAAGACGCAATATTTGGGCAAGATTTATTTGGGGTTCGTAGATAGTGTCAGTAACTGAGCCGGCAAATATCAGTAAATGGCAAGCGGAGCGAGCCGCGATTTATTGCATCGCGTCAAAAGAAAAAAACAATGTTTTTACCGAACAGTGACAAAAACTGACGGATGAAAAAGTAGGCCTCGCTCAACTCGCCGCGCCTTGCCACCCTCTACATCTGCGTCATCTGCATCGCCGGGATCACAGCCCTCTGGTGGTGCGGTGATGCAAACACAGACAAACAAAACAACAGCATACCCATTGTATCAAAAAGTCTAAGGCCCGTATTATGAAAGCTTTCTCAGTCATCGCTCTATGCTTGAGTAACGCTTTTCTATGGCATAAACGTCACTCAAACATAGATCTATGACCGAGCAAGCTTTCATTATAATAAGGGCCTAAAAGGCCTTTTTGCGGTGGTTTAATTTCAAGTATAGTGAATTAGTGAAAGGATATAAACTCCGCCTTACTGAATTAAAAAAAAACTACGATCCCTAAGTTTGCCGCCCTAGGCTACTAGGCGTGCCACATATTATAACAGTAAAATTACTTATTATTACTCTGGTATTACTGGTATCGAAACAATCAACTTATTTTATGGAATTTGCCTAATCCCTGTCCGCACTGTAAAGGGGCTGTACCAAACAAATCCTATGGAAATGAGACGTCACGCTCACGTCTCTCTCGATGGGTACTATCGTCAAACAAACCGAACTCAGGCAGGCCTCTGTTGTCTAGTAAGTAGGTAGCTAAGCGATGATGTCGTGTGAGTTGTCCAGCATTAGTCGTTGTTGGGGCAGGTGCTGCGGTCGCGGCGCGCGGGCGGCGAGGCGATGTACGAGCCCACGCTGTGGTACTACCCGCTGATGCGGTTCCTGGACGACCTGGACCCCGGCCTGGCCGACGATGCCCAAGTCGACCACAACGACCACTCCAACGATAATGCTGAGGAGGACAACAACAGCGACCATTACGTAAGCGCCGATCTTTCTTTACCTACTCCTTATAATAAAAAGAGAGCTCCTTCAAAGCTAGCGCGCTGCACTTAGCGGCTCGTTTGAAAGCATGCATTCTTGACATGACGTGCATCTGTCTAGGGAGCATGACCACAGAATAACTATATACCTAGTAAGTACGCATGGCGTGGCGTCGTATAGGCAGGTAAGCAGGTTACTGTTGATCCCATGGAAACGCGTGCGAAGCAGCGAACCGAAACTAATAATGTTAAATAGTTTCTAATAAAAAAACAGTTTCGAACTACTTATCAGCGTTGGAGTTATCGTTTCTCAGTACCTCTAACAATTAGGGTTCCTTGTTGACCGCGGAGTCCTTTTCGCAGGATCCGCGTTCCGCAGGTCCTTCTGGTCAATAGTCGGAAGCAAGACGAATGAAATCATTTTAAACCAAAAGTTGTTTCGAACTTCTGTAATTTGCTCCTATGGCCTAGCAGTAGGTACCTAGGTGTCGTCAAACATTTTCCACCAATATTTCTTTCCTATTGTCTCTTTAAAAAAATATATCTAGATAGGATTCTAGAACCGATAGGTGTAGGTACAAAATTAATACAGTTATTAGGTAGGTACCTACTTAAATGAAAGTTTTTTACTTACTTTTTAGTAGGGGTAAGTTTTTATGGACCTAATTTTTTTTGAGATTGCGTAATTCTAAAGTAGTGTTTTGTCAACAGGCCGATTCCGACTCCCCTCCACATAAGAAAATAAAACCATCAACCGTTTACATAACGGACGAGGTGCACGACTACGAGCTGCACTCCCCCGCGAAGGTACGGAAACTGAAGTACACGAGCGATGAGGAAGAACCTTCTTACCTGATCCAGAACTCGGCGGTCGAGGTCTCGCGCAAGGACTGGGCGAGCCCGGCGGGGGACCTGTTCGGACGCGCCATGACCACTCGGTTGAACGAGCTGCTGCCGCAGCAGCGGTTCATCGCGGAGAAGCTCATCTCAGACGTCATATTCCTGGGAAGGCTGAACAAACTGAAGACCGGCTCGACGATTAACGTGAATGATGATAGTTATTAGGATAGATTCAAATTTAACGCGAACCTAACCTAATGGGTTCGGTTGTCAAGCTAGGCCTCGATCTCAGCACTGACGGGATCCCCGTGGTTAAACAACTCGAATTACATAAAATTCAAATCTTTATCTTTGATTCCTTGAATGTGAAAAGAAGAGTATGAAAAAATAAATTAGTATAAAAAAATCATAAAAGTGCACTGTTTCGCAAATAATTTGGTCGAGATCTCAGGAACACTGCGGTCTATTGAAATGCCTTTGAAATTATGTTTTTTATTCGTAGGTAAGATTTACCTATTTGGTTCCTTGAACCAGTTTCTTCATAAGTTGTGTAGTTTTTTTGTAAATAAGCAATAACTTGATTTTTGCTCTTACGCCGTTCCATAAACGGTTGCTCTGTCCCGCTCCTACAAACCCATCGAGCAACGGGTACGTGCTCGATGTATGAACTTCAAAGGTGCTCCTCTTAATAAGAAGAAAAGACTGGAGATTTTTTTCCCTGTTATGTTATGTAAGTAATTTGCGAACGTTAACCCGTGAATTTCATAATGGCGCCGATTCTGGTGGTTTGGTACTAGGGTACTACAACAGGGCACATACTAAAGTAAAAATATTTTGCTTATTCAAAGAATTGAAATTAAAACAACATAAAATTTTTAAGTAATAGTTTTATTTCTCGTTAAAAATAAATAAGTTTAAAAAGGATGTTTTTCAACAAGAATTAAGGAAAGGTACATCATTAAACTTTTTTTAAATGTAAGTACAAAAATGACGTTCTTTGAAGTTTCTTGCAAGTAATTTTTTTTGTTTTGAAATTGATTAAATCAAGTAATAACTGACTTGGTTCAGATCAGATTACATTAGACTTGTAAAGAACTATGAGTAAACTAAGTATATTTTTATAATAGAGATAGTTGGGTGATACAACATGACAATGGATATAGTAGGCTTATCGCTTTACTCTATAATAACTTTTTACGGTAAATGAAAGCTCAGGTTTGGATAGTTAGTTATACGCAGGTATGTAGGTACTCGTAAGTCATTATTTCTCACATAAACACTGATAAACATCAACAGCCTAAACTCTACGATACGTCAACGTTTCATACAAACAAACAAACACGTCTCTTCTAAGGCAGTGATCTCAATTATATACATTAATTTACAGAAAATGGATTTGTTCGTCATGTTTTTTTCGCTTATTGTTATGAAAAAGTGCCTTCTTCATAACGTTTGGGTCCTGGAACGGTTTCCATTATTGTAAAGTGTTTTGTTTTCGTGCCTTGAGACTTTGTACTTAGTTGTAGAAAAGTTTAGCTTATGAAGCTTTTAAGAGGCATCCATTTTCTGAAAATTAAGCGAAGCCAAGTGTAATACTCGCTAAAAGGCAACTGGTTTACATTAAAATATATAATAATAGTATTTATTTAATTTAATTTGCAAAATTGTTATATGTAACACAAACCCACGATTTTATGTGGTAAAATTTCTGTTACTTAATTGTTTAAAACCTACTTCTCATAATCAAAATGTACTGGACATTGAATTTTAAAACGATTAGATTGCCTTCTATAAACAAAAACAAAAGTAAGTACATTATAATGCTTAATATTGTAGACTAGTTAAGACTTTTACACAATCTTTAAAGAAACTGTAAAAAAATCTTACATACTTTTTGTATATTTTCTTAAACACATTATTTATACTTGCTAGTTTACTTACACTTCCTAACTGATATTGTAAGTATCACATTATTTTATTTATATTTACTAATTATTATCAAATTTAACGTACCTACGTACTTATAGTTAGCAACATTTTTATAAACACAATAATTTAATGACTTAACAATGACTAAAATTTTGATAATTTCTTGTCAATTTATTGAAATGAATTTAGATAGTAATGAATATTAGTGGAGAATGTTTGAATATTTAATTTTTTTTTATTATTTTTATTCCACCTTAGGTACAAATGTTACACTTGATGTCGTTACACTTTTTAAATAATTTTTATTGTAACTATCTCACACATTCTCCATGTTTGAATATTTATATTTTTATTTATTTTTATTCCACCGTAGGTACACAATCTTATGCTAAAAATTTGGACTTGATGTCGTTACACTTGTTAAATCATTTATATTGTAACAAATATAATTAATCTCAAACAAATTTTTAGCATAGGAAACACTATATGGGTTGTTCATAGAAAACAAAAATAAAAAACAGACTGATATGGACTCTTCCTCAAAGTAAATTAAATAAAATTGGTCTGACTAAAATGAATAATAAATAAATTAAAAGGTATGTCAAAGTATGCTGCTGTACAAGGGCATTGTCAAATTATACTAAGAATTATGTACAAAATTACATAATAAACAAAAAAAATAATGAAATGATGTCAAAAGTAAAGTTATTTCAATTCATAATGTAAATAGAGCTGCTGTCTAAGGGCATTGTCAAAAAACTAAAACAAAAACAAAATTATGCAATAAATACAGAATCATTGTAAAACAATGTCAAAGTAGTAATAAAATTATAATTTGCTGCTGTAAGGGGCATTGTCGAATCAAACTACTAACAATAATGTCATTCATTAGGTATAAAATGCATGTCAATTTAGATTGCACAGTCATGTAAAAGTAAATAGTTGTATTATAGATGTAAACAAACAACATGCCGGTATTACCTCTACATCAGCTGTTTTTCCTCCAAAGCCTCAGAAAGACTGTTGTAGCACTTTTTCATGAGTATATCTTTAATTTTTTTTCTAAATAAAACAATTTTCAATTTTCAACAGTCTTCAATAAGTTTGTTAAACATTTTTATGTCTACACACAAATAACTTTTGTAGACTTATCCAAAGTCTGCAGGCCGGATGCTGAATGTTGCCACCATGGCGCATGGCGCGTATTATAACTATGTGTTGCCAGGGTCGGCAAACTTTCCCTATTTTTTTTTACATAAGTAAGGAATTGCAGCGTAAATTCTCCGGTGATAGTTAAAATACCTAAATCTGAAGAGATTGCGACACGAATCTCTAGGTTTAAGACCTAAAATTGACCCGACTGCTCGTTTCTGAAGGCGGAAAATTCTTGCCACAGCAGATGCATTGCCCCAAACCAGTAATCCATGAGTCATGAGACTATGAAAATAAGCCCTGGCAGCACCAATCCCACAAAGTTCTCTTAAATTTTTTATGGCCAGGCAGAACTCAATCTACCCGCCGGACAGTCAATATGACCTTTCCATGTCAATTTGGAATATACTTCCATCCAAGAAATTTGATTGTATTTGTGATTTTAATTCCAATATTTTCACTCACTACTCATATCATTGATTACATTTGCATGTACTATGTTTGTAGCTAACGAAAAATTTGTCAAATTGGTTTTAGAAGTGTTTAGTAGAAGATTGTTACACTCAAATAATTTAGTAACTTTTGCAATAACATTGATTATTTTAGATTGAATGTCAGTGTTTTTATTACAATTAATTAACAGGGAAATGTCATCAGCAAGCATGTAAATGTCAATATTATCTTCAATGGTGCATGCACTTATGTCATTTATATAGATTAAAAATAGTAGTGGGCCCAAAATGGATCCTTGTGGTACATCAATACGGATATCTTCCTCTTTTGAGGTAGTCCCGTTTACATGTACCACTTGTTTTCGCGATGTAAGATAAGACTGGCATAGAAGAAGATCCGCACCTGCGTACCATACCGTTCGAGCTTGGCTAGAAGGATATCGTGTCTAACACAGTCAAATTCCTCGGATAGGTCACAGAATATACCATAGCTTTTTGATTTAGAATCCAAAGCACCGAGTATGCTTTTGATTATTTCAGACAAAGCATCCGTTGTTGACAGCCTTTTCCGAAAACCAAATTGCATTTTACTTAGTATATTGTTCTCGTTCAAAAAAATATCGTTGATATACCTATGCAATAAATAATAATACATTGTAGTATTAACAGGAAACCGCAAAGTAAGTAGGTACCTTCTAGGTACCTAGGTCCAAAGAACCACAAACGTTAATTTTAATCTTGCATATTATTTTGGAGAAATCCTTTTTTATCATTTAGATAGCTATTTGGTTACATTGTGTTTTATGTACCTAGTCAGTTTAATAAAAAACTTTGCTTGAGTAGAAACTTTTGCGTAAACTCTCAAAAGGTTATTTACAATATCAATATGGCAACACATTCAATCTGCGGCTTATCTTGTAACGGCCTACGAGCCCATAAGTGGACTGTATATAGGATGACTCACGCTAGACCGTGTCGGGTCCGAGCCGAGTGTCGGCCGTAGCACGGTCAACTAATGTTACATATTGTGTATGGACACACTCACGCTATACCGATCGGCAACCGAGTAAAGGCCAAGCAACGGACAACGGTCGGAAACAACTCGGTCCCGGCTCGGCTTGGCTAGCGCCCGTTGCATGAATACAGTGCCGCCGCCGAGCTGCGCCCGAGCAGTCGTTGTTGGTGTAGGGAGGTCGAGGCCCGTCTTTGTAATTACAGGCACGGGACCGGCTCGGTGACCGTGCTATAGCCGACACTCGACTCGGGCCCGACACGGTTTAGCGTGAGACATCCTTATTTCGTATTTTTTTATATTCTTTTTTTTTATAAAGCCACTATTCACCACATTCACATGAATTACAGCGTGTCTACTTAAATTTCATTCAGTTAATCAGTTCCACTTCTTTTATTGTGTTATTTTAAATCACGGTAGTGTACCCAAAGAGCGTCGCCAGAGTTCAGTGTTATCACTTCCCACATGATTATTTATTTATTTATTTAATTAATTATCTCTCACTTCCCACCAATTTTTTTAAACTTCACTATTTCATTATCTGAGTGTCAGACATTCTACCACGTACAGTTGTTCTAAACGTCCAGCTGCGCGAGGAAGTGCGCGACGTGGTGCGGTGGGGCTCGGCGCGGCGGCGGCGCAACGGCGTCGATGTCGGCGTGCTCGCGCCTCCCTGCCCCCGCGCCCGCACCACTCGCCGCCGACCCCCGCGCCAGCAGCAGCGGCACGGGCAGCAGCTCCGGCATCACGCTGTGGTGCGTCACCAGCGCTGACAGGGACGTGAACTCTTTCGTGAAGCCCTGGAAGCAAGGAGCAAATTGGGTAAATTTCTAAAAAATCTAAGCACGAACTCCCCCAAGGCGCTGTACTTTGAAAGTCTGGTAGCGCATGTTGTCGTCTGGTATCCAGATTCATTAATCATTATGCACAAGACAAAACCCCCAGTATTGGAGAAAGGACGCAAAGCGCAGGATATCCAGCAGTTGACGTCTTTTGGCCGGCTTGATGAACGTTATCGTGATTTTGTATCTCTTGGGCGTGCGCAGTATGAGGTAGTGCACAATGCCGCTCGGCTGGAAATCCCGCGGCACGCGCACGGACAGCGCGTAGCAACCGGCCTGCGTCGTGGTGCCGCGCGCCAGGAACGTTACCTTGATCTTATATCCCTTGGGCGTGCGCAGTATGAGGTAGTGCGCGATGCCACTCGGCTGGAAGTCCCGCGGCACGCGCACGGACAGCGCGTAGCAGCCGGCCTGCGTCGTGCTGCCGCGCACCAGGAATGCGCCCACTGCCTGCCCGCTAAGCACTTCCAGCGCTATCTGAAACACAAAGCAAACGGAGATATGAGGAATGTACGAAGTACAATGTAGTGTTCATTATAAGGAAAGAATCCTAGTTGTGTTCTTGTGTTACACAGTTCTTATACATTACATTGTTTTCCCTTTTTCTAGTGGCCAAGATGTACAAGGTACAATGTGTCAGGTCAGGCCGAGAATCTAGTTCACCTAAAGTCCTACATTATAATGTCTACTTGCAATACGTGATCTCTGTTGTTCCGCATTCAACTTTCATGTAACTTAAATCTAATAAATCAGTTGCGAACTATCAATGTTAGAGTTATCATTTCACGGCACCTCTAACAAGGAATGCTGTCTGATGAGTCGTGCCAGCAAACCGTTGTAGGAAAACCTTAGTTTGCAACATCTACCTTAGATTTTCACACTAATTTTTGATATCAACATCTCACATCTGGCGACCACTAGAATTGAAACCCAACATATACATTTTCTTTAATTTGGCGCCCACACAATTTTTTAAAATATCTACGTCACTAAGCAAGTTCAGTTTGTTCTATGTATTATAAATCAGATAAAGTTGCAATACATCGTGTGGTTACCTCTCTAGGAATCCCGTGATGGAACCAGAGCGCCGCCTGTCGCAGCGCGGGCTCGGGGTGCGAGTGCGACGCGTTGTTGTTCCCCGAGCCGAACGAGCCCGGCGCGCCGCCGCCGGACGAGGAGGTCGTGCGATTGCAGTTACCTCTATAGGAATCCCGTCTGGAACCAGGGCGCCTGTCGCAGCGCGGGCTTGGGGCGCGGCGCGTCGATGTTCCCCCAAGCCGAGCGAGCCTGGCGCGCCGCCGCTGCACGACGACGCGCCGGACGAGGAGGAGGTCGTGCGACTGCAGTTACCTCTCTCGGAATCCCGTGCTGGAACCAGGGCGCCTGCCGCAGTGCGGGCTCGGGGCGCGGCGTGTTGTTGTTCCCCGAGCCGAGCGAGCCTGGCGCGCCGCCGCCGCACGACGACGCGCCGGAAGAGGAGGAGGTCGTGCGACTGCAGTTTGCAGACGGACTGCTGAAATACAAACAGAACATACAACATTACAGCATTCACCTGCAATCTTTCGCAAATCTTCATCTCACCTAGCCGCAGGTGAAGTCAAATATCAAACTGAGAAGTACCTACTTACAATAAATCTACATGGGTGTCTGTGCAAATCAATAGTTGACATCCTAAAAATTGTTCCGATTCTACCCACCTGTGCTTGACATTGTTAATGCCGCACTTCCTAAAGTCCACCTCATGGTCATTGGTCTCATGACGGCGCGGCGTGTGCGGCGCGGAGTCCCGGTTCGACTCCCGGGTGCGCACCTCGGCCTCTGACGCCTCGTTCACGTAGCCGCCGCCGGACAAGCACAGGGGGAGGTTGGTGGGGCTGGAACAGGGGGGAGGGTTGATTAGTATTTGTTAGACAGTCAAAGTGGGATAGGTAAATATGTAATATTTGGCGAAAGACTGCATCAACATACCCGAATGAGTCTTGTGTTAAAAGCCCAGATCTACTTTGGGTAACTTTGGGTAGCTGAGCAGTAAAGGTTTTATTGAATGGCTAGTAAATTCAGGCTAAGTTTGCGACGTCACATCCTGACACTCCACTGAAATCTCGATTGCTGGCCCTTCGTGATCACCGTACCAACACGTTCGAGTTGAATGGAGTTGGTTAATGCATAGTGCGTCATTTTCATAAATACCTACGTGGTGGGTGTGCCAGTGACCAGCGACGTGGAGTCGTCATCAGACGGCTGCAGCAGCGCCCCGCTGGGCCCCATCGCCAGCCTCTTCATTAACGGCTGGCGGTCCCCCAGTCTCTGATAGCAGTTCAGTTGATACATACGTGGTGGGTGTGTCAGTGACCAGCGGCGTGGAGTCATCATCAGACGGCTGCAGCAGCGCTCCACTGAGCCCCATCGCCAGCCTCTTCATCAGCGGCTGGCGGTCCCCTAGTCTCCGGTAGCAGTTCAGCTCCGTGGGCGAGTTGGAGTCCTCCGAGCTGGTGGGACTGGGCTCGTTCACCAGCTGCAAGCGGGAGAGGCCCATGCTGCTGCATTTCACGGGAGATCTGGAACACAATAGAAAGTTCATTTGGTAGTGTTGGGTGCATAAGAAAGCTCAGTTTGATCATGTTGTATCTATTTTCTTGGTCTTGTAAAAAAGCTCGGTTTGACGCTATTTTGACGTAGGTATTAAGATTGTGACAGCTTGTAGCTACTAAACCATTAACAAAAAATCTTAGCTAGTGTCCCCACGTTCCCGCTACAAGCGGTACCTAGACTCTCTAGCGGGATGGAGCCGATCGACAACGGAAATTTTATAGTCGACGCGCAACGTCAATATATGTCAGCGCGCAGTTCTCAAGGTAATGTTATGCAAGCCCTTTACCTATTCCACTGACTTGCTGTACAAGGCAGCGGGAGTTCTAAGAGTTCGCCAGCTGTTCATCATTAAGGCTATTGCAGCTATCCACTCAGAAACCATAAACTCATACATATACCCGGACCTACTTAAGAGAAAATTGTATGTATTTTTTAGTACCTACCGTATTGGAAACCGAAATCGTTTGTGCTCAGTCAGAATGGGCCACCCGAGGGGTGGCCCATTCAATTGGAACGGGAGATTTTAGCGTAATTGCACAGCGGGTCCAAAACCCCCATGAGATGGTCCGACGACGGCGGGCAGAAAAGGACCGATCTCTGTAGCGATTTTTGAGAAAAACATGTCTAGCAGTGGTCTTATTTTGGCTGTAATGATTGTGACGATGATGATGATGAGTAATGTGGTAGGTGGGTACGTAGGTGGTACCTGTCTCCGCAGTGCGGGTAGTGGCGCGCGAGGCCGGGCAGCGAGTCGGGCGCGCGCATGCCGCCGCGCTCGCCGCCGCTCAGCTCCTTGCACTGGAACAAACAAACAGGCAGACAGCCTGTTAGTTCTACATCAGGTGTAGGTACAGGGCTTGTCCTGAGTGACGGAGTGACGGCGGCGCGCGGAACATCGTAGAAGCGGAATCAGTGGCGCACGAAACTAAACCCGATATTTGGTTGAACTCATCTACATTCTGCACTGCGAGCGCGGACAGCTATCTGCGTATGCTTCCCACCCGCATCTGCGATGCGCGCAGGGCTTACTCGTACATTTCGGCTTGGTCTAATAATCCCCTAATAATTTCCCCTTAAGGGGATTATTAGACAAAAAAGTCTAATTATCCCCTTAGCATCTCATTTCAGTGGTGTAAGGGGATAATTAGACAAAAAAAGTCTAAAAATCCCCTTAACCATGTAATAAAATTTAAAGTAAAAACTTTTTTTCTGTACAGGCGCACGAAAATTATTATTAATTTATATTGTAATATATTTGCTAATGTGGTTGCTGTGATAAAAAAAAAACATAAAAAGCGAGACCATAGGTAAGGGTTTCGAAACTTATCTCCGATCTACGAAACCCTAAAAAGCTTGTAAAATAAGTACAGGACATATCCATCTACCTATGTATACACGTAACCCGTAGGTTATGAAGTACAGGACATATCCATCTACCTATGTATACACGTAACCCGTAGGTTATGAAGTACAGGACATATCCATCTACCTATGTATACACGTAACCCGTAGGTTATGAAGTACAGGACATATCCATCTACCTATGTATACACGTAACCCGTAGGTTATGAAGTACAGGACATATCCATCTACCTATGTATACACGTAACCCGTAGGTTATGAAGTACAGGACATATCCATCTACCTATGTATACACGTAACCCGTAGGTTATGAAGTACAGGACATATCCATCTACCTATGTATACACGTAACCCGTAGGTTATGAAGTACAGGACATATCCATCTACCTATGTATACACGTAACCCGTAGGTTATGAAGTACAGGACATATCCATCTACCTATGTATACACGTAACCCGTAGGTTATGAAGTACAGGACATATCCATCTACCTATGTATACACGTAACCCGTAGGTTATGAAGTACAGGACATATCCATCTACCTATGTATACACGTAACCCGTAGGTTATGAAGTACAGGACATATCCATCTACCTATGTATACACGTAACCCGTAGGTTATGAAGTACAGGACATATCCATCTACCTATGTATACACGTAACCCGTAGGTTATGAAGTACAGGACATATCCATCTACCTATGTATACACGTAACCCGTAGGTTATGAAGTACAGGACATATCCATCTACCTATGTATACACGTAACCCGTAGGTTATGAAGTACAGGACATATCCATCTACCTATGTATACACGTAACCCGTAGGTTATGAAGTACAGGACATATCCATCTACCTATGTATACACGTAACCCGTAGGTTATGAAGTACAGGACATATCCATCTACCTATGTATACACGTAACCCGTAGGTTATGAAGACGGTGTCATCATAATTCTTCGTGATTTTTTTACAATACATACCCTAGTGAGCCTTATCATGTGACAAACTTTGACATGATTACAACATGAAACCTCTTAGTGTCAACTGTTTGAAATATCGATTTTTATTTATCTAGAATATTAATAATATTTAGGTTTCTATCTTTACAAAGCGCTAGAGTATAAGTGTGCAATTTTAATTTTAAAAAAAGTTCGTGTAAATTTTTCATGTCAGTAGAAAAACAATTGTTCAAAAAACCTAAAAATCGTCTACACACATACCTCGCCTCGAATATTTCTATTTAGGTAGTACTGCAATTTTTAATTTTTGTACTTATTATTTATACTTTTACTTTTAATCTATGAAGGCACAGAAACTAATCTAAATAAGTAAAATAACTGAACTGCACTAACAACTAATGCCATTATTTTGAATCCGATCAATAAATAAAGAACGGCCGCATTTTTAGTGCTAGTGCTGGTCGCCAAATTAGATAATTAGGTAGTTTATAATGTGTCGTGTGAATTGACACCAATGTTACACCAATGTTACAATGTCACCTATCTATTTATCTATGTAAATGTAGTTGATACTGATGATCACCTACATATACATATAATAAATAGGTAAGTAAGTACTCGAGTAGGTCAATGTTTTAAGAGCACTATCTATTAGTAAATAGCTCTAGCAAGTTACGAAACAGGACTTGTGAAAGCCAGTAGGCATTCATCTTAACATAACAAAACTTTGTCCACATTCCGGCGGCGGCGTAAGGAATGTGACCGCCCTTTATCTCTGCAATAATAGGAATCAACGCTGGGGCGCATGCCACTCCATTGATATCACTCTTATGATCAGGGTCATAGGGACTAAGTGGGCTCAGCGGAGTTTGGGTAACATCGCGTGTCACGAACGGAAATAATCTCGTTCCGCTTTTGTTTCGGCAACCTAACGACTGCGGGATACAATACACTGAACACAGCTACTTGTGGATGACCTGTGAGCCAGTTAGCGTTTAGAAAATAAACGAAGGCGTTTAGTTTTGATTTGTCGACTTTATTTAGGTAGGTAACTACCTATTTCAGTTCTTACTCAGATAAAAGATTCAAAAAAGTACTTACTTCATTTTATTTAAAAAAAATTCTACATCGATGGACTACCCGCATTTATTAATAACGGGTACCTATTTTATTTACCATGGTGTGTGTTTTTTTGAGTTTTCCATTAATGCGACACAGTTGCATTCGCCATGATCTGATCACGGAATAACTGAAGTCACCGCGAGTAAGTTTTTATTGACATTATAAATACCGATCTACCCTTATCTTTTGTCTTTTGCTACTACCGATTAGGTACCACTATCTACTTCCGATTTCATTAACTCGATCACAACACGCTGACACTACGCTGCTGACGGTATCTGAACGCGGCCCGGTTATATTGGAAAACTCTAAATAAAACCAAATCACGGTAAATAGGTATCCTGTTAATAACCATGATAGTTTAAAGTGTTTTATAAAAAATAAGTAGCCATAATGTCTTTCGGGATAAGTAGGTAAAGATTCCAACGATACCCCATGCATCCAAATATTGTGTTCAAGCAAATGGAATAAAGAAGGTTATCTTTATTCTATTTCCATCATAACTTTAAAAGTCCTTCATTTTTTGGGTCGTGTCGTGACCTACCCACATACAAAGGAGAGCCTGGGACGTCGGTAGTTTCACATTATTTTTATGTCCACGAAGACACAACTATAAAATAATTATATGATTAAACATTTTATAAGAAAGGTCTGAATTTTACGATCAATCCCTCTTATAATCCTCATGCAAACGAGTGAGTCTCATGTATATTTAACCCGCCGAGTGCCGGAGTGGTTTTATCGCGCAGTTGACACACTCGGGCAGTTTTAGACCCACAGCCGCGAGGGTAGTTTGGTCCCGCGAGGCGCATGCAGAGCCCAACGCAATCTGCTGGCGGTAGAGAGGACCGAAAGTGCTCCATATGTAATTTTATTAAACACATTTTCTTCACCATAGGTGCTACTACGAAGTATTGTGACGATATGTGCCACGTTGCTAGCACTAGGTTACAGAGTTAGAGAGAATAATATCACGTATACTTAGTAGGTAAGTACTGGTAAGTATGTATGATTTGCTCGATCTTAAATTTTACCCATAATTGTGATTTACTGTGCTTTCATGGAATCTATCCTATGTCTCGTAACGTGAACATATTCAAATGCCTCTCCTGTGTACAGGCTGTAACGCCTTTAATATGGAAACCCCTTTGTAAACAGGAATAATTTAGCGATGAAACTCAAGCTCTTTTCCACTTCAAGTTGTATTATTCCGAACTGTGCCACTAATTACCGGAATAACGCATATCTACCGCGGACTGTGCAAACTTTCAACACTAATTATTCAAAAGAATGTGATCTCTTCATCATGAGGCGTAATGATTTTAAGAATAGGTACTACCTCTGTTAGGCTCGCCGTAGGTGTCTTTTATATGTTGTATTAGTATTTATAATTTTGTATGTTTTTTCTTTTAGTTTTAGTTCAGTTATTTATACATACTACTATGAGTGGAAACTGTATTTAGCTTAATTTGCTCTAGTTTAACATTCTATGGTTATTTATCCCTAAGCTTTTTGTTTCCCAAATAAATAAATATATAGAATTTTTTTACTCTTAAGCAATTCTTATGAAGTGTGGTCCATCCCTGACACACGTGCCTCAATGTCCACCCGCCGCGTATGAGATATTCAGTTTCATCGGGCGTACGTTTTCAGGTCAACGGAAAGTGCCGCGCGGCTTTTTATAAAGTTGGCTAATTTTTGGGCCTAAAAATACAAACGTGCGCACGACAACAAATAAATTAATTAATTAAAAAACTTATGCGTACTAATTAATTGTAAAATTTTAAATGTCGTAAACGCTTCGTATCATTTTTATACAAATTTTCCGGATCAACGATTTTTTTTTATCGGGCAATGGCTTTTATTAACAATGAAAATTACAATCACATAATAAAAACAATTTAGAACTGTTGTCTACTTTATTTATTGACTGTCGCTTAGGTACTACCGCAAAATCTAAATTAAATACTCTTTTACAATAAATGAAACATTTAAGTATACTTATCACCAGCATTCTTCGATCAATGATGTAATTGATCGAAGCCAGCATTATACAAATATAACATTAATTACGAGCTAGATAGTCACACCTGCCTGCAACTTCTTTACCTGTAGCAGTTGTACAAGGATAATCGATTTAATCAAATGAAACGAACAATACATAATTGAAACAATCCAGATCCCATCCATTCAGGTTCCCGCATCGCATTACAGATTCAAGTCGCGCAGGGTAGGTCCGCGCCCTCATCGCATCTCTATCGCAGGGTAGGTCCGCGCCCTCATCGCATCTCTATCGCAGGGTAGGTCCGCGCCCTCATCGCATCTCTATCGCAGGGTAGGTCCGCGCCCTCATCGCATCTCTATCGCAGGGTAGGTCCGCGCTCTCATCGCATCTCTATCGCAGGGTAGGTTCGCGCCCTCATCGCATCTCTATCGCAGGGTAGGTCCGCGCCCTCATCGCATCTCTATCGCAGGGTAGGTCCGCGCCCTCATCGCATCTCTATCGCAGGGTAGGTCCGCGCCCTCATCGCATCTCTATCGCAGGGTAGGTCCGCGCCCTCATCGCATCTCTATCGCAGGGTAGGTCCGCGCCCTCATCGCATCTCTATCGCAGGGTAGGTCCGCGCCCTCATCGCATCTCTATCGCAGGGTAGGTCCGCGCCCTCATCGCATCTCTATCGCAGGGTAGGTCCGCGCCCTCATCGCATCTCTATCGCAGGGTAGGTCCGCGCCCTCATCGCATCTCTATCGCAGGGTAGGTCCGCGCCCTCATCGCATCTCTATCGCAGGGTAGGTGCGCGCCCTCATCGCATCTCTATCGCAGGGTAGGTGCGCGCCCTCATCGCATCTCCATCGCAGGGTAGGTGCGCGCCCTCATCGCATCTCTATCGCAGGGTAGGTGCGCGCCCTCATCGCATCTCCATCGCAGAGTAGGTGCGCGCCCTCATCGCATCGCCTCATTCTATCGCAGGGTAGGTGCGCGCCCTCATCGCATCGCCTCATCTCTATCGCAGGGTAGGTGCGCGCCCTCATCGCATCTCTATCGCAGGGTAGGTGCGCGCCCTCATCGCATCGCCTCATCTCTATCGCAGCGGGTACCTAGCGGCTGAATTATTTACACACAGATTTACATATTCAATTGGTCGAGCTTTCAATTGTTGGAAATAGAAAGGATTATCTAAGGATATGTGCTCACTATGACAAATAGTTATTTTTTTGTATTTACCTAGCTGAGGATTAACCCAGACCTGAAAGTACCAAGCCTAATGTAGGCCTAAAGGTAGGCCAGGCCTTCTTCAAAATGAAACTACGGAAAACTGTAAATTAAGCTGTGAAGAGATAAATCTCTGCAAGTCTTACACAATAATGATCCTACCCTACCTATGATTACATTAATATGAATGACACACACAAGTGAAGTGAGCACAAAGATAAGGAATGCTGCCTACCTCCCTCGGACCGAGGGAGTCCCTCGGTCAATCCCACAGAAATCTATGTAAATTATATTTAGATTTCTGTGGTCGATCCCTATTCAACCTTATAGCTAACAATTATCTATTGGTTTGATTGATTTACAAAATACAATTGTCTTCAAACCTTAAGCAGGCAGGCAAGGCGTTTCGTTATTCCACGAACCTTATTAATAAATGGAAGTTTATGCTAATTGTTGAAAAGTGTAATTGTTCAGCATTGTTGTGCTGTGCTGTGCTGGCGGAGGCCAGACACATAAACATAGATGTTGCGATAGCGCGGGATTTATGCTCGCGTGCTGCGCCGCACTCTCCACGCCGGACGCGCCGGCACGTTGTCACGGGAAACAGGCACTTAATAGCAGCAAACTGATTGTAAAGACCAGATTTTTTGTTGAGAATCAATGAAGGATGTGAACAGTTATTGTAGGGCTCTTTGAGAAGGCCTACTTCCAGCAGCGGGCGTTTTGGGCTGCAATAATGATTATAATTACCTACTTACAACCCCGAACGTCCCTAATGCTAGTGGTAAAACCCTCGAATGTTTGACATGGGCATCTGCAGCTTTGCTAAAACTAAAACTGAAAGCTGGTGTCCAAGAACCATCCTTGTGTAGATTTGTTACAATTGCAGTAAAATGGCGTTGTTGCTGCACATCCTTTGCAAGTGCAAACCGAATGTCCATCAACCGGCTGCAGCCTGTTGATGGTGTGAATGTGTCCGAAGGCACAGGTACAGTTTTTTTGTAAAATAATTAGCGAAGCTCACGCACAGGCAACTTTTTGCGTAATTGAAACAATAACGGAGTTCACGAGCCGATTTATGGGAACGTTTCGGCTGGTAAGTAATCGTTTTTAATGGTCTTCTATAATATTTTATTGGGCCGCCTACGAATTGTACAGAACCTGCGTGGCTTCATTCATTAAAAACGTTAAACTGGTTAATTAGGACTATTAAACATTTTATCGTTACTTTACAGTTTTAATTGCTGAAACTATGAAAGCTACTTGCTCAGGTACCTTTCACCTTCTTTATATTTTTCTTTTCAGACCATTTTTAGGTACCTCCTAGGTATAGAATCAATTGTATATATTTAATTCTTATTAGCCAGAGGTAATAAGAATTTTAATAAGATATTTATGTAAATTATTATTAATTACAATGAAAAGTAGGTAGGTACATAAACTAATGTAAATAACTAACAATTACTTACAATTAAAATTGCAGTCCAACAGTATGTACTAACTTTAGTTATATAATTAGATCTTAAGCTATACATATGCTATACTGATTAGCTATACTTAAGCTATATATAGTTGTACATTTATTAGCAATAAATAAATGAAATGAAATAGAACATTTTTCAGAGCAGTTTATGATCTGCGGTCGAAATTTATTTTAAAGCAGAATTTCCACGAACGTTCAACGCTTATCGACTTCATTGAGTTTATACTAGGGCTTGCATATATTCGAAAATTTTGGTAGGTATTCGAATTTTTTTCAGGTGCTATTAGAATAATAGAAAATTGTTGTTGAATTGTTGAAAATGGCTTATTTTATATGTATTTGACAAAATAAGACATAAAAGAAACAAAATTATCAAAATGTTGTGTCGCCGTAAAGAGAAATAAGCGATTCTAATTCTAAGTGGGGGAAATGGGATCTGCACGGACGTCTCGCATGGCATGGTGTATTGTGCATTGTACCCCTGCCTAACCAGGCCCTAATCAGCCCAACTCCTTGAAGTACCGCAGCAGGACTTTTGGTGACAGACAGCTTCGTTTCAGCTTTTCTGTGAGTGTGGATGGGGTTGATGCCTCAATGAGACTCTTCAGCCCCGCCTTGTGTCTGGCCTCCTCTGTGGCCGTGCAGTGTACCACAACGTGTTACATAGTCTCTTCTTTTTGGAAACAGCCACGACACATGCTGCTGTCTGTGGCTCCAGTCTTAAAATGATGAAGGTTCAGTTCACAGTGACCTGTGATGATACCTACCATCGTTCTCAGGTCCTCGCGGCTCATCTTGAGCATCGTGTTTGTGGTTTTCCTATCATAGGAGGGGAATATTGATTTAGTATGCTTCAGTCCGTTTAATGCTCCCATAGTTTTCGGTGTTCTTTTTCTGAGTTAAGTTTTAGTCTATTTTTGACTTCTGCTGTGGGCGGGTTCGGAATACCCATACCTTGTTGTGTTGGAGTTTGTCTCGCGCCTTCCTTGGCTAATCTGTCTGCATTCATGTTGTCTGGGCAGGGTCGACTCTCTGTCCATTAAATGTAGACTTTGCTGTGTTGAAAAAGATCTGGTAGAGCGTTGTGGCATTCAACAATTGCTTTTGATCTTGTGTCTGTTTTAAAGACCAGTCGCATCCGTCTGGTTGGCTCTTTGATGTAATATTGCAATTTCAGTATTCGAATATTCGAATGCAAGCCCTAGTTTAAACTCGTACCTATTTCTTTATAGATTTAGGGTTCCCTAGGAGCGGATGTGGTGAGATGACCGGGAGCAAGAGGGTCCTTCCAGTACATTACACCCGGGGGGCAGGGGGCGACGCGGGCTCAATCACTCGGATTCAATTTACATATAAAGGTTTGTTGGCCTTTCTTGTTCAATCAAAGTAGGTGCCATTTACATCCGTCAGCTTGTCCAGCACAGCGCTAGTGGACTTGCTGATGGAAGTAATCCTAACCTGTTGATGCTGATGTTGAGGCTAATGATGATGATGCGCACAATTGTTCAAATAGGATCTAAAATAATACATAAGTATTAAGTAGGTACCTGCATACTTAGAGGTTGGGTATAACGTTTGGTTAGGGGCTATTCACACAAAGTTGCTGAAACTAGGATGAACCATGAGGGACAAAATTTGTTTCCTGAGAAAAATACAATTCTGTGAATTGAATTTATTCTTTGGTTTGCCGAAAATTCACTTTTCGTGAGTCCTTGCTTCGAAATTGAAAAGAAAAATATATACCTAGGCAAGAAAATCGCACATCTGTGCTCCGAGCGCACAATCTGTGCTCCGAGCGCACATCTGTGCTCCAAGCGCACAATCTGTGCTCCGAGTAAGGTTGTAGGTAAAACAATTTTCCCCAAATTCAAACTTGGAATCGAAGGCACGTGCCTGCGCCTGATTGCTCGACGCGGACGAGGGACCAATCGGCTGCGGTTATCGAGGGAATGCGATCCCCGCTATTGGCTGTTACGCAGAGATGCGGAGAGGTGGCTATGAGAGGAAAGTGGTCCTTTATATTGGTCTGGCCTCGTCTGTGAAGAATATTGAATACCTACTTACTTAGGATAACAAAGAGGAACCCAAATTTATATTTTGTATTTGTTTATATTCAAAACATTACTTACCTACATCTAGGTACTACCTACCACTATCTATTTTTACCATCATCGTTGATCGTTGAAAATTCTTGGTTAGGCAGGTACCTACTACTTTACAGTTCATAGAACCTATCTCAAAAGGTACGTAGATTATATGTAAGTGCTAAGCTAAATAATGTTTCTACAACAAAGTAATACTTTTAAAAGTAATACAACGGGCTGTTTACAATTTAAGATCACGGCGGCGCGGCGCATCAAACTGTGCCGAAATATTGGAAAGCTCGAAACTCAAATCATGGTAAATAGCCCGTTTTGTAAATGATTTGGTACATGTGAATGAAAATCAATAATGTAAGAAACTGTGAACCTGTAAAATGACGACTATATATAGTTGAATGATACCAGGTACCATCGTTCGTCAACAAAACCGCAATGACGACAACTGTTGCAAGTACATACACCCGATGTCAATTCTACGCTGATCCAATTGTTTATACCTACTTCTTTGTAAATATATTTCTAGAAATACAGGGTGCTACACACTAAGCCGGAAGGGTGATTCTGGACCCCAAGGGGATCAACTTGTGAATAACGATTATTTTTTTCTTTTGTTTCGTTTTCATTTACACGCACTCTGGCATTATTTAACATTATAAAATATTTCACAAATGTTTGTTGTTTGTTTTTTCAGCAAAACCAGAGTTTTATCATGAAATTATTAGATACAAACGATGATTGAATCCTTTGCATAACAATAATAATTATGTAAGAATCCACGTAAAAGAACACGAATAATGAAGAAAAATAGGCTCTATTTTTTTATTAAAAAGGAAATTAAAATTGCAATTAAAAAAATAGTAGAACAAAGTTTTATCCCCCCCGGGTCCAAAATCATCCCCTTTCGTCTTAGCACCTACACATTTTTGTGGCACGTGGCACCTTGTATAGGTACATAACCGAAACCTAATTTTATTTTATTCAGCCCATGCTTCATTCACTTTACTACCTCCTTGCCGCAGCTGACATAAAGCGCGTCGCGTCACGCACGCGTCGGCGTCGTCGCCGCGACGACCGACGCGAGACGTTTCATTCGCGATGTTTGCAACTCCGTTACCTCTGCGAAGGTCACTCGAACGTCTCGCGTCCCGACACGGTATCGGGCACTAAAGAAACAATTTATGGCCACGTAGGCACAATCGTACGGAACACACGTGAATGTGAGCCGTGAACCTATCGCATGAAATGGAGCTCGATTTAGAGGTCTTTCACACTACCGCCTCTAGGTAAGTACCTACCTACCCCGAGAAACGATAACTTGCGGATAAACGATAATCGCGTTGAACAGTCGAACCCTACTTGTCGTCACATACCTAGGTAGTTTCGACTACCTCTTGCACACATGACCCGCTGCGCTGTTTAGGCCAAAGCTACGAGTTTTGTGAAACGTCGGGCTCATGTGAGAGTAAGTACCTAGTAGGTACCTAAAGGATAAAAAACATAAAAATTTCACTTTCTATGCATTATTTAGAGGCTATTATATAAAACCGGCAAATGCGAATCGCTTCGCACACGGAGGGTTCCGTACCATCCCACAAATCTTTCGCCTAATAAATCCTAATAAACCGGTTTTTTTAATCGAAATAAAGCAAAAAGCCAACATGACGCGGTCACCCATCCAAGTAGCTACTGACCGTGCCTGGGGCGTAGCTTAACTTTGCTGATCGGTACTCTACGTGGTATGGATGTTGGCTCTCTTAAAAAGCCAAAGCCTCCTTTAATTTCGATATTTATTTTACATTTTTTATTTGCTGTTATAGCGGCAAGAGAAATACAAATTCTTTGAAAATTTCAATTGTCGAACGAGGGCTCTATCTCATGAACCGTAAGAAGTATCTTACGGTTCATGAGATAGAGCCCTCTGACAGACGGACGGACGGACGTACAGAAGAGGCTTATTAAAGGCGAAAGATTTATACGTGTTGAAGGGAAACCAGAGTGAGAAGAGGCTTAGTAATTGGGTTCCGTTTTCACCCTTAGGGTACGGAACCCTAAAAATACGTTTAATTAAAATACTTTTCAGAGCATTATTTCACCCTTTGCAGTTAATTTAGGCAGTAAAAAGTACGAAACGCACAAAACAAGCGTGTTCCATTTACATTTCGTCGGCAATAACGAGCATACCATCCGATAGTCACTTTCTTTAGACAAGGACCAAGAATACGCACTCAATGAAGGAAGGAACGAAACAAAATATAAGGTCAGACAGATTGGCGTGCAAGAAGGCAGTAAGGCAAGGCTAGGGACGGATTTAATTATAAAACAGGATATAAACAATGCTATATAGAACCGACCCTTTTTGTGAAATTAAATGTCTCTGCGACTTTAGACTCTTGATAGAGAAGAGTTCTGTTTCTATTGGCTGTAGTTTATACTGGATGCTCGGGAGGGGGGGGGGGGGGGGGGGGGGCAGAAATCCAATTTTAGAAAGCGTTTTCAATGAACATAAATAAGAGTGTAGACGGGTTAACAAAGCAAATGAAAGAAACATTTAAGTTTTTTTGGAACGCAAAAATCAGTTTGCTGTAGCTTTGTAGGGTTATTTGAATCTCCCAGGCTAAATAATACTTGAGTAATTAAGTTGGTACCTACATAAAATAAACGTAAAAAGTAAATTTAAAGAAAGTAAATCTTAAAAAAAGGCTTCCAGAAATGTTTATGAATCCCATGAAAACAGTTTCCGAACAACTACGTACCTAAAATTTAGCTTATAATACAATACAAATATTCATTATTGCACACCAAATACAATAAAAAACACAGAACACAAAAACAAATAAAGATAATGTACAATGGGCGGCCTTTGTCGCCCATTGCATTTTTTTTTGCATTTTTATTAGATTATCTTTAACTTCGGTTATTTAATGCTGTGCTGTGTTGTGCAGTGCTGTGCGCGCTGTGCTATTACAGTTTAGGTTACAGGTACAACACCAAAAGTTGCACATATTTTTTTAATTGATTACTCTGTTACCAATCTCTATTTGGGGTGAAGGTGGTATTTCCCGCAATTATGGACAGAGAGAGATAAAGGCAGAAGTCTGCTGCAGCTGATGATGATGATCATTGGTTGGCTGGAGTGCTGCGCTGCTTGTTGAAGTATGCACGTACCTCTTGCTGCCGTAAAATCACAGCGCAATCTTTGTATTCTATTCGCCGCGTTGTTATTGTGATTACCTGTGAACTTTTGTTCTTTCTATTGTTTGGCTTTCTACTCCTTCTGTGTCTACGTACTGTCCGTTTATAGCATATAATATACTGTCTTGTATGTGTGAGTGTTTCCCACCAACACCAACACCAACACCAACACCAACCCAACAGATATACTGAAGGTACCTACCTACTACAAAACTTCCCATTTCCTATTTGCTAAATACTTTCAAAAAATGTTTTAGTTCTTAAATTTAAGTTTAGTGTGAAATGCGAAAAAGTAATACCAATAAGCAGATAGAAAGGCACTTTATTTTTGCAGTCGCAGTTTCCAAGTTCTCGTTACTCCATCCCACAAACCCACCACAAGGTAAGAAGTGCTGCTAGCATCCGCCAGTCTCGCACGCGTGGGCGTGGGCCGCCTGCTTCCCACATCCATCTCCTCCGACCCTAGCCCCACTTACACCACTCTAACGGCCTCCTAATTCCCCTTATTGAATACCCCTAACGGCCGCTATTACAATAGCGCCGCCGCTAATCATACTCATTTACAACTATAAAGGTGTGGAATTATTTATGGGAAAGATATTGAAATTAGTCTGATTAAGTATGATGTCTATTATGTTGTTAGTTCCGAATGAGTTATCTGAATTTTATTGATGGATTGATTATGGTTCGTGTTAACGTGCTCGGTGATTGTTTCAATTGCATATCTTCGATTACGAAAAAAGGTGAGAAAGATTTCAAGTTAAAAAGCTTTATTTACACTGTGAGTGTATATAAGTATATATATAATAAGTACCAAACTTTCTGGACTATTTTAAGACCCGCTAGCTCTATAATAACAATTTTGATATATTGCCTATAAAGTGAACCTAATACTACTTCCAGAAAACACCAGGAAGCTATTTATATAATTTATATGCGCTTAAAACAACTGTATTTTAAGAGCATTTAGAAACGGAACATCTAATTATAGCTCCCTCGCTAACAATAATCTGACAGTTAATAACTAACAATAACATCTACAGCCGTACTGTTATGTAATGAATGAATGATGCAGTAAATAACAGTTTAGCTAAACCGTTATTTTAAATTATACCAACAACACTTCTAGAACTAGGTAGGTACATATACCTACCCGTCTATAGTAGAATCAGAATGTGAATTCCAGTAAATTTAAGCAGCCAAGTGTCTTGGGAATGCTTCCGACTGGTATTGATATGGATCAGTTGAGCTACCTGTAGATTGTTTGCAACAGTTTGCAGTTAGCTCAATTATTTCAATTGTAAATAATTGTTCTAATTTATTTATATTCTTTGATTGTAATTTTCTCTGTTAATAAAGACGTATCCTACGTAACGCTCATAAAACATAGGGTCCCGATGACGTAGTATCAAACCATGAGTCTTACAAATAACAGCAGTGCCTACTGCATTCTGGGGTAATACCTCACAAGTAACACAGTTAGTCGACAATGACTTCGGAAAACAACATAATCATCACCAATTTAAAAAACTGTTCTATATTATGTAAATTCGGAGCAGATTATTGAAAGAAAATAAAAAAAGCCAATATACGTAAAACTAAGTGATGTATGCCATCATTGAAGGCTTTTTTCGTTCCTGCTGGCTTCCATTATAGCACACCTCAAATTACGGCGCTACCTAGCTAGTGTTGGCTGTAGCGCCGCCGCGCGGCCGTTAAGAGCACTAAATCATGTGTAATGTGGGTGCAGTCAACAAATAGACAGTAGGACACGCGAGAATTCTGCTATTACTATAACCTGCTTCGTAATGGCTGTCTAGTGACCTCGAGGCCCGCGGTACCATTGTTTTACCTCCACCCTATAACAACTTTGTCATGTTATTGATATAGGCAAGTTTTACAGACGACGGCCAGAGACGGTGTTGTGCCACAGAATAACTATACAGTAAAGTTTGTGCGACATATTTTGTGTCCTAGTTGGATTATCTTTGAGTCTTTTACGGTGTTGTACAATTAACGACTAAAATTAACAAACTTTGTCAATTTCTAAAAGTCGTAGTCTCAAGCACCTAAAACATTTATGAAAGGTTGACCCCTGCCTGGGTCTCTATTTTAGTCCCTGTTGAGTGACTTCTGTCGTTGGCTCTACGCAGCTATACCACAAACATGGTGCTGGCTGGAGGTGCCTGGTGGTACTCACCCAGAGCGGCGCGGAGGGTTGCAGCTGCGAGGCGAACGCCATCCGGAACGCATCTCCCACCAGCGTGTTCAGTTCTTCCGCCTGAAACAATACAAATGCTTACATAACTAACACACGAACAAAATTAGAAGACACAGGGTTGAGAGGATTCGATGGAAGTCGTACAACATCTAAAGACACAGAGCTGTGGCCAGATGAAATGACGATCAGCGAAAGTATTGGCAGACGCTTGATGAGGCAAGCCGGAGCCAGGGCGCTTTTGGAGCTCATTCGTACAGGCCTGTTGTCCACCAGTAGTCTAACTTGGGCTGATGATGTCTAAGAGACGAATCAAAAGATTTCGTAGCTCATTATATAAATAAGGAAAAGTGGATCAACATTAGTGAAAAACCGGAAACCTTGTGACGTCATGTAATAAAATCGGATAAACGATTACCACCGTCAAGGTCTTCAAACAAACAATAACAAATATGACAGGAATGTGTTGGATCTATTCATGCTACATCAAACATTATTGCCTATCATTTCCGACCACCTCGGCTTCCCTTTACGAACGCAGCTGGTGAAACAATGTGAACCTTGTGCGGTGGTGATAAGGTGGTGCTGGTGTTTGTTGGTGACATGTGGTTTGGCGGCGGCGTCGGCGTCGGCGGTGGGTGTGAGTGATACGTGTGTAAGGCGTCGGGTGCCCACGACACGGGCAGCGGCCAGCGCACGGAGGCGACAGATGTAACATACAACCACCTAATATTCAAAGTTTATATCATGAATTCCTTATAAATTAAAAATCAAGTAGTTGTAAAAAGTTCCGAAAAAGCCTGGTTTTGAAGACATATTAAAATAACACACATTATGTGTCTCTTTATTTAAATTTTTTAAAAGTTGTAATAAAAAATTTATCTATCTATCGATGTATTATGGAATTTTAATAGTGACGCGACAAAAAGAGTTTTGCAAGGGTCAGTTCAATAACTGTGTGAACTAGGTGCCTATTCGATCATGAAGGTAGTGGGGAGAAGAGTAACTACTAATAATAAATAAATAAAATAAAAATCATTTATTTCAGACCGTTGTAGTCCATATAAAGCACAGTTTCAAAAATTTTAGTGCCAATAAAAATAATTTTAATGCACAATATTAATTTATTTTTATTACATACACACAGCTTGGAGTATTTAGGAATATGAACAAAGTAAAATACTTTGTTGACAGGGCAGGTGTGCACTCAGCGCGAGGTGTAGGTTGTAAGTACTGATTGCACCCCTACCCAATTCTGCAGGAACCGGCAGTTTAGGTCTTCACATAATAAAAGACTAAAATGTCAGTGATAGATATAGCATAATATAGTATTATAAAATCTGTGGTATAATGATCCTATCATATCAGTACAAGTAGAACTCGCTCCTCGGGTGACCGTGTGCGCGACCGCGCGCGACCGGAGCGTGAGGCTGAATGACAGCGCGACGCGACAGAAATGTAAATAAGCAAGCACGTTGGGCATTGCTTCGGCTGTTGTCACTGTGGGCTTCTAACGGGACGCTCTCACTTGCCTACTACGCAAATACCTTAAAGCAGAGTGTGGCAAAGTGACAATACAAAAGACGGCTGTTGTCTTTTGTACTCACCAACGTTTTGAAACGTCACCTGCCTACCTGCCTACCTGTATAACAATTAGCCAGAATAAGTAAGCAAAGGCTTTATCCTTCCTGAATGTTGTATAACTAAAACAGAAAATAAAGTAAACAAAATCAACTAAGAATAACCTTCGAACAAATAACCTGACTCATTCAAGCCACGCGAGCAATACATTTTGAATGCCCCGGAATCCTAATCAAAATAAACATTTATTTCCGGACCCACGACCGATAAGAACATCATTCAACATGCATCCATCAGGAAGATAGGTGGATAACTGTAATTACACGTCAGGTTCAAGGGATTACTCCCATTAGCAAATAATTGGTTCATTCTAAACATGGTGGTAAATTGAACTAATCGCGGTAAATGACAATACATAGATTGTGATCAGATGTTCAATGGTACATACTCGTACTTCCTTGGAGGCCTAATGCAGGCGATTAGCCGGGTTGGCTAAATGTGCCTAGATTTACCCTGAATAGGACACTTATGGAAGCGATAAAACCGTAATTCACGATTCGTACTGGATTGCTTTGCATAATAATATTCATCTGCTTTACCCTCATAGCTACGAAAACTTTGCTGATAAGATAAACCAGACAGACATTTTGAAATTATTTGATACCTCTGCATCAAACAGAGCAATGATCACACTTTATCCATAGATATGTGATATGTACATATCTCTATACTACCGTGTATGTATGTAAAGCTAGAACAAGCCCGTAGCAGAGCCAATCATCATTACGGACGATCAGACACACCGAGTCCCATTACAGTTCGCTGAAGCTCATTACAGTGAGGGCCTAATGAAACGTGCTTGCCTTAATTCCCCAAAAACATAAAATCCGTACGTGATCCCCGGTTCAATCTGCGCTCTTTCTAACTTTACTGTGTTCATTATGTTCATCAGAACCTATCAAATAAAAGTCTAGGATCTTCACGGATAAAATATTCTGTTCATCAGTTACCTTATTCACGCTTCGGAATTATCTAAATTTAGGCTTTATTTGTAAGTACAAAGCCAGCTTCCAAATATCCAATTGTAAATAATTAAGCGTTAACTTTAATTGTAAGAAAGCTTTGAGCTTGAAATAGTCTTCAGTGGGTGTGATCGATGTGTGTGGGAGGCACTCACGAGCGTTATTCTGCTCTAATATTAGATTCATATCGCTTATTAAATCGTTCATTAGAACACTCCCGCGCATCGACTTGTTTGACGAATCATTCATTTATATTTGACATGAGTGTCAACGAAATTGTTTGATCTATGTAGTTACTTATATTACTTATATTTTTCTGTCACCGTCACGGAGCAGATATCTGCTTCGTGGTCATCCTACATAGCCTTGTTTATACACGTAGCAGGTGTACTTAGGGGACGAAAGGGGGTGATTCTGGATCCCAAGGGGATCAACTTGTGACTAAAGACTTTTTGAGTCGTTATTCATAAGTTGATCCCGGCCAATTTGAGTAAATTTTGTGATTTAAATTCATTCAGAACCACATAATATAAAAATTGTCTGGTTCATCATGACCAAATCAAGTAGGTACTTATCTCTTAGTTTGACAACCTAATTAATATGTTTTTATGCCATGTAACATATCAGGTAAAAAAAACTAAACTCAATATCAATTTTAGTTATTTTTTTAATTAATTATAAGGTTACGATTTATAACTTTTACACAGATTTTTGACTGTGAATATAATATTAATATAATAATTTATTTAGAATAAGTATACATTAAAAAAATAGCATAATTTACATTGTGGCATTACAATTACAAACAAAAAAGATATAATGATTTAAAGGTGAGATTTTGGACAAATTTAAAATAATCTATAAAATAATTACATCTCAGCAACCGTGACACTAGGACATTGATTCTACCGGAGAAATGTAACTCCTCTCTGAAGCCCTAGTCCCCGGCCGCTTGAGGCTAGCTTCGCGGCCGGGGATTTTCCGTTTTCATATATTTTTTATTGAAGAATAGTTTGATAATATTTTATTTTCTATAGTATAAACATTATTTTATAAACAGATTTTTAGAATAATAATAAAAATAATAAATAATGCTGGACAATCCACACAGCATATCTAATAAAATCATTTCTTCCATTTTTTCATCTTCACCAGCATCAACACTTATTTTTTCGTAACTCAAGTTTATAACTTTGTACAACGGGAGGCAAGTCGTCTCGTCGACAAGCCAGCCCGCTCGGATCTTCGTTATTCTGCGGAGCCGTCGTCGTGCGTGAGCGACGACCAATATCGTGTTCCAAGGAGCACCCGCCGAAGGAGCCGAGCGCGGCTCTAATCTAATCAAATTATATATTAAATACGGCTTTTAAACTTCCTTAGGCTTCATTAGTACCTGTATCCCTGTAGCATTTAAAAATCAATTTGAATACAAAATAAGAAACCCAGAGGAAAAGGACTCGTGTAATAAATACCTACAATATCAATAAGGTAGACTGTGTTTTATCAGAATATATTGATTATGTAAGTGGTAAGTTCTTTGTAAAATCTACAACAATTTGTATAACTTGTTTCATATTCCGGGAACATGAGCAATATTTAAGCGTTGCTATGAAGCAGGCGGCCGCCGGTTATCCCGTGTTCATCTTAATTACAGTATTAGATGTGCGACCCGCGCGGATACCTCCTACTCCAGAGCACCATCCGGCCACCGCACCGGGACCAGACAATCATTTTTATACGAGTCTGATTTGTGGACCGGGTTGTTAACGCTAATTAGGTCATTTTGTTTGGCAATTCAGAATACATTTAAATCCCTTTGTATTTTGTGTATTAAATTATGCCAATAACTAAGTTTTTACTCCATAGTGGATATTCTTAAAACTAACAACGATAAACGATTCCAAGTTCATTTAAGTGTACACTATCATTTCACCAGACTTCATAATATGAATCAAAGGTAGCAAAGTGACAATATCAGAGCTCAATGGCCTAATATGTATTTGCATTATAATGATCGCAAATGTGTCACTTACAGCCTCCGCCGCGCCGCCGCGGTGGCGCGGTGGCGCGGGCGGCGCGGCCAGGCGCGGTGGAAACGAGTTTGGCGCTTCGTAAGAATCCGATGTTCCGCCCACGGCCACGAGTCGTGTCCCCAGTTGGACACGATGCTGTTTTACTAATCAGATGCAAAAAATTGGCTGTAAAATTCGAAAGCAATGTATTGATGTCACCGCATCAAAAATTTTATATTAATGATAATCAGAAATACTTTTTAATTGTTTAAAGCTTACGTTCTAATTAAAGCTAAAGTTAATACATACACTCTGTAACAATTAATTATTTTGTCACAAATTTTGTTAAAAAAGTTTAGTTGGTTTGTAAAGCAAGCAATTATTTTTGTAGGACAAAATATTCATAAACAGAATTATTGTTAAGATAATATTGTTATTAAATCTACTCAGACAAAATCAGTTTAGACAAAGAACTAGGTATTTACGAAACCAAATCCAATCGTAATTACCATCCTGTTAGTTTATTATTCCATTTTACTTGTTCGTCTAGTTTGGATTCTTCAAAACCGGTGCCTAGTGGGATCCTAATAGATCCTTAGATTCCTGCTTACGTGGTGAGGAATGTTCCTGTTGACCGAGCGACCGACAGTGGCGTATTTGCATTGTCTCGGCTGGAGTGGCAGACAGAGCCTCTCGCCACCGCGCTCAAGTAGTCTGGTTGCTCTCACTGAATAATTTCGTTTTCTCAGTTATACTGATCAGTAATTTACTTGAAGTATTATTGCCATAGAGTTATATGTCTGTTATATATAATGTCTAGTCTATGTTTTGATTTTGGTATTTTAACAATACCTACTATTTTGAAAGGTGGTTATGTTTGTTGATCAAATATTGAAACATCAAAGCTTCTCATAATGATTGACAGAACAAAGGCCTATCAGTGGGTGCATCCATCTTATCTTGGTCGGATGGATTCCCATTCGCAGCGAGCTTTAGTCGGTTTCCTGCCTTCAGTTCATTTACACCGTCATCCATCTCCAACCACCACTCAATATTCAGTCTAGGCCTTAGGAGATAAGGTTTGATTTACGACGGATGTTTGCGTTGTTGTGAGTTAGTGCCGAGGTTGATAGTTCAAACGCTGCACTTAGAGTCTGCACGAGAAATGGACCGTGTGTGCATAAAGGAGGCGCAGTGATGCCTCTGTGGCTTGTAACTGAGCCGGTATCATGTTTCATTATAAGCCTAGCTGATGCATTGGGCTGCAGTAAAACGTGCCTGTATACGTAAATATAGTCAAAATAAAATAAATAAATAATTGTGGAAGAAAAATGGTGTTTCATGTGACAGAATGTGTCTCAGTAGAGATAGCAGTTATTCTGCTGCAGATTCCATTACAGCGACGCGTCCTGAGCCCTGAACACACATGCAAATAGACATGCGAGTGCAGATTTAAGGATTAAGATAGCATCCACGGGGCACGGGGCAGGCCTGATTCGTTACCACATAGGATAGCTAAAGAGTATCAAGAACAAACGTGTGATGGAATATAATATTATCTGAACGGAGCAATAAACGCCACAAACATAATCTAAAAACTTAGGAATCCATAACACTGAAGTGTGGAAAATAAAGTCTTGCAGGCACAATATAATATTTAAAAGATAATTTATCGTCGTATTTCTCAAAGACCTTCGAAATTTTGGCATAATATGAATGTTACCTACAACACACACCCAGGTCGAGGTCCAAGTATTTAGTATGCCCTTATTGTAACTGTATAAGAACACAATTTAGCCGGCAATGTACGGCGAAGGCTGCTCTCGGCCGCACGTGACCGCCCGTTCTACCCCACCCGCCCACCGCATGCATTCTATTACCTAGCTCTGTGGTATTAATGTCAGTTACTTACGAACCCTTAAATAGTTCGTAAATCTACTAGGCGCAGTATAGTTCGCTTCAGTCCTTCTCCAGGAAATAAGTCGTTGAAACAAACTCTGTGACATTGTAAAATGACTTATTTTCGTGTTAAAATCTTAATTTTATGGTGTAACTCCATCTCCGTTTATCTTTTGATTTGTTCATCTCCAGATGTAACATCTAACTTGAACGTTTACCCGTCAGCGGATATTTACAGGCAATAACGTTATTTTTACCACTTGTGGTAATTCTTTGATCTGTCACTTTATTGATCACTTCCTTCTCGTAAAATGCACTTTGGAATATCCGTTTTATTATTTTAAACCGGGTTTTGTATTTTGGAGCAGCTTTGATGTGTTTGTGGAGGATCTTGTATCGCTGACAGTTGTGGCGTTATTTCACGGCAGCTATTACGACCCTTGATGATATCATTCTGGGAGTTTATGATATATGGCTTAATTTTTTTCAGACGGCGTCATGTTTGGGATTTCTAATAAATTTATAAGATTTTTTTACTTCTATCGCTGTGACTTGATCTTTATTATGTGTTTCTCATTTTCATGATCTCGAGCCCAGTGGCCTGGTCCTTTGGGAGGCATGCGTGGGGCCGAAGCCAGCAGCACAGAGGCCTTGTATGAGAGTTGATATAAAGGCGAGGCCGTCACGTAGAATTTTGTTATTACGAGGATGTAGCATTGTGGCAATACATTTTTGACGACACTGTCATGACAGCTTAGCTGTTTCTAACTCAGCCACTCTTTATTATGTTCAAAGAGCTTAAACCACTTATGCTGCTAAGTAAATATCAAGTTTTCCAAACATTGTGTGAAAATTAGCAAGTGGAAGTAAGACAAGTGTTCGTCTGATGGCCTAGTTTTAGTTTTAACAGGATGTACGAATCAAGTTTAACTTTAAACAAGACAGACGGGATTTAGATAATCTTAGAGCATTGTACGTAAAGTCGACGTGATGATTTGTACGTAAAGTCGACGTGATGATTTGCCTAACATAAACCAGCTGTTTTAATTTTGTTTTTTTATCGCTGGGAAACAATAACTTTGGTTCCACCATAACACCCGTTTACCATCATTTATCATGGAGCAGATTGATATGAGCCTTCCTTATTACTGATCTGAGGCAAGGTGAATAAAAAGAAACTGCAAAAGACGACAATTAACGGATGAGACCTTGAGGAAGGACATCCGCAGCGCAGTCTGGCAAAATAAAGAACTTAAACAGTTGTAGGTAGTATCTAGGTAGTTTTCTATCGATGTAAGCTACTTTTTCGGCGGTCAGTAGCTCCGGGATGTAGGCACTGCAGCCGCCGCCATTCTTCTTAATTACGTACTTACCGCCGCCGACATTAACAACGGATAAACTTTAAGGATTTCTCTCAGTTACCGCGACATTTCTTGTCAACCTTTAAATACTTTGGAAAACGCGAGAAATAGGGGTGTCCCAAAGCCTGACGCTTTGTTACAAAAAGAAATATTAAGCTTAACCAACCTTAGAAATATGAAATAATTTGAAAATGACTAATGAGATTTGCAGACCAAGAGTTTTCAGAGTTTGATGAAGTATTTATTTTGGGCTGTTTCATTATAATTTTCGTTTGATGTTTTGTATAAAGAAATATATTAATGAAGGGCAAAAGAAGGAATATAAAAGGATTGAAGGGAAGGATTTATTAGAGCAGCCTTGATTAATCTGTGGATGTTATCTACAGGTTTGTAGCCAGAACAAACGATCGGATGTAATGCATCAACAGGTCCGTAATAAGTAGGTGCGGGTTCGGGTCCCGATGGAGCCATTAGTCAATTGGCAGCATCCTGCGGACACGGGAACTAATAGATTTGGTTACGACGCGACGTGGGAGATCTATGTGCTGTAGGAGCCTTCGTTTGTGACTTGACCTTATTGCAGGTTTTCGCGTTACAAGCTTTTATCGGCAACTTAATTTATATCATCCACTTGGGCTTTACTTCGCATTTTGATAACTTTTGAAATATAAACTTACAACTCCGTTTTTCGTTGAAGAGAGAATCAAGATATCTTTCTTTCAATAGGTATTGCGGTTTATTTCGCCATCGTAACCAATAACCAGATCTGAAATCGTTCATCAGCACCACGTCGGTAATAATCGCGTCGGTCCATAACTCTCCACGGTAATAAGGTCAGCGGGATTTCGCAGAAAATTCCCGAAATCGTTCATTTCGTTTATCACACATCGCACACGCCGCCGCGCCGGCCCGCCCGTGCGCCCTGCGCCGCCGGCCGATTCAACCACAACGCGATAACTTCTTCGCCTCGGCTCTGGGACAAGAATTCTTATAAAGTTCTCTAAAACACGACTTTGAAGTTATTAGGACTAATGGCCGAGCTTGGTAGGAATTCGTCACCACGTCTGTCTTATCCACAGAAATCTGAACAGATGTCTGTGGTCATATCGTTCTGAAATATCATTGTTCGGAATCAGGCCCTTTGTTCCGCAAAAACCTATTGGAATAAATGGACATCGCCGGGAGCCCTAAATATCGGACTTTACTGTAATTGCCGAGATAACGGATCCCTTCTGAAGGCAATTAGTAAATTTGCATTCCAAATATTTTGAAATGTAGGACGGCTTCATGTTTTAGTGCTTTGAGAGGAGCTGGTATAATTTAGGACGGCTTCATGTTTTAGTGCTTTGAGAGGAGCTGGTATAATTTAGGACGGCTTCATGTTTTAGTGCTTTGAGAGGAGCTGGTATAATTTAGGACGGCTTCATGTTTTAGTGCTTTGAGAGGAGCTGGTATAATTTAGGACGGCTTCATGTTTTAGTGCTTTGAGAGGAGCTGGTATAATTTAGGACGGCTTCATGTTTTAGTGCTTTGAGAGGAGCTGGTATAATTTAGGACGGCTTCATGTTTTAGTGCTTTGAGAGGAGCTGGTATAATTTAGGACGGCTTCATGTTTTAGTGCTTTGAGAGGAGCTGGTATAATTTAGGACGGCTTCATGTTTTAGTGCTTTGAGAGGAGCTGGTATAATTTAGGACGGCTTCATGTTTTAGTGCTTTGAGAGGAGCTGGTATAATTTAGGACGGCTTCATGTTTTAGTGCTTTGAGAGGAGCTGGTATAATGTAGGACGGCTTCATGTTTTAGTGCTTTGAGAGGAGCTGGTATAATGTAGGGTACATCATACATAAAGTATAAACTAAATGTATTTCATATACCTATATAAATTAACCTTCATTATGAAAAGGAAACAAATTGTTTAAACACCTTATTTGTTGTGTATTCTCAGGATATCCTTTCCTGAAAATGAATAAATTACACTAAAAAAAAAAAATTTGTCTTATTTTCATGCTCAATGCTATGGCGCTTATTAGGAGAGGTTTACCAACTGTCCAGATTGTCCAGCTGTGGACTAGCATAGGCTGAGGCTGATGATGCTGGTGTGTTATGCAATAAGGTAAATGTGAAATTGAAGAATAAGAACGGAAATAAATGAGTTATTGTGACAAACTCGTCGTTATGCAGACGGTCGGCTAGTTGCGAGAGAACAGTGAAAGTTATCCACGTATGGGTGCCTAGTACCTACCTCGACGTCGTCGGTACCTACCGATGCCTTTCCCGAATAACCCGCATTCGAGAGAGCAATCCGTTTACATTGGTATTTAAAAAACTGCAGTTAAGTCGGATAAAATCAACACAAGAGAGTCGTTACAAAGCCTCTTGTTTATGCATCATGTTTTCAGAATGTTTAAGCTCGAATGATCATCGATTTGATAATTATGGAAATAATAATTTCTTGTCAGTATAGGTATTTTAAGAAAGGTCCGTGGAAAATTGCCCAATTATGTCCTTACCGTTTAAAATACTTCTCTAAAACCAATATAAGTAATAATATAAGTAAGTAAGTAGTACATAATAATATGTATAGAGTTGTTTATTTTAAGCTGTAGTAGGTGTTAAGTTATATGTACTTAGTTGGTGTAATTTTATTAATGTTAAGTGTATTTTGTATCTAATTTTATATTTCCTTGACGCTTTGGTGCTGCAATGTAAATATGTAACTAAAAATAAATAAATCAACAAGTAATATTTTTTTTTCGCAAATTTAAATTTTTCCAAATTATTTTCAGATTTATTGGTCATATTTTGTGATTTGTTTCAGAACTTACCTATAGAGTTAACTTCGTATTTATAATATTAGTGTGGATAGATTCGACCTACGAGTACATCTTAATTCGTGTTATAGGTATAAGATTAGTTTTAGAGAAATCTCTAAGACGGTGAGGACAGCATTGGTCAATTTACAACTCAACAACAAACAACTCAATCCAATTTGATGGGTTTAGCTTTAGTGTTTGTGACAATATTAACCCATTTGCCGCATTTTTATTGACACAGCAGCAAAACGTTGCCATTAGATATGCGGGCCACATCCACAGGCACCTCACAGCCACAGCTACGAGTACAACTCCGTGGGTTTACGAGCGAACGTCGGATCCCGCTGAGAAAGAATTTCTACAAATGACGGGAAATGTTTATCCCAATATTGGACGGAGAAACATAGTGAGCATCGTGGGGGTGTTTTGGTAAAGGGCGTCCCTAGGAAGAAAACCTACAAAAGGTTCAGTCATTAACATTTGCTTTGTCATTTTAATTTGTGGCTTCATACATACATACATAACACACAACATGGTTCATCATCACCAACCTTATATTGAAATAACGAGCGTTCTGCCATTCAAATATTTCATATATCCGAGTTGGTAATCGCTTTGAATGAGATATTTAACACAACAGCGCTGTGTTTACAAAAGGGATGTTGTCTATATAAACAAAAGCGCTGTTTCGTTGGGATTTATAAAAAGTTTTCATTAGGAAGCCGCCTCGGCGGCGACGCGGCAGCGGGCTGCTACAAGCTACAATCAAGTATGGATCGTCTGTAGTCGGACAGACAACAATGGCGAGCGAACAAAGCTGTTAAAAAAAACGATAGCGGAAATAACACAAAAGCAGGAGTAATTAAAAGATCAGGTAGTCGGACGGGCGGCGGAGGGAGGAGAGCAGGTCGAGTCGCGCCCGCCTGCGCGGCGGCGGGGCGCGGCGTGGCAGGGCGTGGCGCGGCGGCGGGGCGCTGTAGGGCGGGTGAGCTGCCGGACATACCTACTAACACTGATCAACTGATCATATTATGATCGTCTGCAAACCCGATAAAATAACAGTGATAAATGTGATAACTCAAGTAGGTACGAGTATTAACACACATAATGTATAATTATGCCACCTGCATGTAAGCAATTTTTTTCTAGACATCCTAGCGAGTGGCGGCGATTGTAGTTTGCCGGTGGAGTTTCTTCGCCTATAGCAAGTTAGGTATATAAGCTTCTTCGATAAAGTTAAAGTTATCATTAGTTATGTGAACCTACCATTGTGATCGTTTGCCTTGTCTCTACTTGAGGGACATTCTTTAACTCCTCGCAGAGCCTAAGGCCTAAACTAACGGTACCGCGCTATTTGTAATAGTTACCTAATTTAAGAATTCATGCATTCCACTCCAGTAAAGTTCTAATAAAGTCACTATGGCAAAGCCTAGGAATTGAAGGACAAAGTTGCATCAGAATTGGCGACAGCAACAAGTATTCCAATGCAGGTTACATTACAGCTCTGTGCAGCAACCTCTCGCATACCGCGGCCGGGGCTGCGGCTGCGGCCGGGGCGCAGGCTCCCGCGGGGACATCCGCGCCGGATCCAGCACGTCTCAATCAATCACTGCACTGACTCGACTGCTCTCTGTCAACGCGCATATCCACTCGTACTTTACGTTTGTACTTTCCTATGCACTCAAGGACGCGTCCGCTCCCCTCGCAAGCTCTCTCGCGACTGAACTCAAGTTCAAAAACTCGTTTGTACAACTTCTGAGCTTTGTAACTTGAGCCTTAGCGTCTCATAGATTACTGCACACTCACTATGGCATCACCACAGATTGTGCACTAGTTAGTACGGAGGCAGCCGCGCGTACAATGGAAAACGCAAGCGCCCGCGCACCTGTGGCGTTTCTTTTATTTTTTTAAATTATAGGCGACGAACATTTCTGCACATGACCGGTTGATGACCCGCGCGGTACAGTAGTTAATGACTGTTTGATGATCGACTCGCGCTCTGCAACCTACCGCTACTTCAAATAGTTGAGACCTCACTGTAACGTAGAGTTTGAATGATGCTCTTTTTGCGTTAGTATGAATGGCGGACAGCAGAGTGAAAGATAAGATGTGACGTGTGGAGATAGTGTTCGTGGTATGAGCTTCTGTAATTCACGCGTGGAATGTGGTCGCTGGCGATGGCAAGGTCGTGCGCGGAGGCATGCGCCGGCGCCGGTCGTGACGAGACGGCGACATATGAGGAGTTGCACAGATTGTTGTAAGAAATTGTTAACACTACCTGGTTAACTATAACTCTACTTGTTTACTTGCTTGTTTGCTGAAAACACAAACGATTTAGGTATAAAATGTCAGAAATAGGTACTTATCTTCCGTCCTACGAAATAAAGAGAAAAGAGATAAAAAGCCTTACTAAGTCAACAAAGTAAACCAAACTATAAAACCGACAAATTAATATCAAATAGGCAATATAAAGTACTTCAAGATAACTTATAGTTGCGTGCACCTGTGAGATTGTAATCGGTTTATAATTCGGTCTCCAAATACAATTCGTGGGCCCATAAAATCCGTAGACGGCCCCAAGTACGCCACTAAACGCCCGCGCCGCCACCGCGCCCTGCCGCGCCCCGCCGCCGCCGGGAGTATGAATGTCAAACTTTACGATATCGTTCGTATTATTTACGACCGCAGCCGAAATGTTGTTTTGAATGTGGGCAACATGATGTTTAATCAACTGTTCCTTGATTGGAGCCACCGCGGCCGGCCGCCGCGGCGGCACCGCGCAGGGCTTTAAACGTTGAACCTAAATATATTACAAGATCCAGGCGAAAACGGAACCATAACAGTACGACAGTCGTTAGGTAAATGGATCTAATAATCTTGAAATGTTATATTGGATGATAACTAGTTTTTCCCTGCGGCTTCGCACGCGTTTTTTCTATGAAAACGTTTTTTATATCCCATGGGAACTGCTTGATGGGATAGAAAAGTTGGCATATGTTTAATTCCAGGCTGGCAGCTACACCTATGCAAAATTTAAACTCAATCTGTTCAGGAGTTTTGACGTGAAGATGTAACAAACATCCATCCATCCATCCAAGCTTGCGCATTTATAATATTAGTGTGATGATGACGGACGGACGGTAAACATTGCGTTGGAGCAAAGTGAGAGCAGAAGATAAGAATAAGAATCAGATAAGAATAAGCGTAGCTTTCATCCCTCTGATTACGCAAAATAAAAAGAATATTCAGAAAAAAGATTGCAAGATTACTGCATCCAACAACATTCCATGAACTGGAATATTAAGTTCCTCACGAAGTTTTCTACCTACAAAAAATCTACGGCAAGTAATCTTGTTAGTTTTATTGACGCGGTAACAGCTGACACTGACTGACTGACTGACTGACTGACTGGTATGGACTCTGGGAGACAAGTTGACGCGATACGCCGACTACAGCAAGGCATTAGACCACGCTCCGCTCTGTTTCACACAAACCTTTAGCTGCTGGGATTCGGGGTGACCTGCACAGGTGGCTTGTCTCGTATCGTATGTCAAAGACATACTATTGTATTTTATACTATGTATTGTATATTAAAGTAATTTAATACGCCATCGTCTATACATGTACAACTGCTTCGTGTCTATCGTCCATCCTAAGGTTGTCTGGAAGAGATCGCTTTTAGCGATAAGGCCTTACCTATTTCTCTTTTCCTGTTTATGCTTTTTAATTTTCTTGGTGTGCAATAAAGTGTAATGTATTGTATTGTCAGGACAGATGCCAAACTGTAGTCCTCACTGGCTTGACGTCAAACTATACCATATTCCCTCTGGAGTATTCCAGGGGTTTATTTTAAGGCCTCTGTTATTCGTTTTATTTATTAATGATATTCATGCATGTTTTAACTACTCTAACCTTTTGGTATAGGACTATCAACAGCACACATGATTCGGACCTTCTCCAACAAGACCTCAGCTTTCCATCATTATTGTATCCAAGTATCCAATATGTTGGACCTCAATGCTCTTAAATTCTCCAATATCACATTCACTCGCTCTCCCGATCGCATTCACCATGTTTATAAAATCAACAACCAAGCTTTGACTAAATCTAGTAGTGTTATTCAATGATATATATAAAAACTGAGGGTGTTATTGACCTTGGTACTACTATTTATTCTAAACTTCGTTTTAACGAACATATTAAGAACATTTTTTCAATGGCTTTAAAAAGGTTGGGTTTTATGTTACGTGTTACTAAACTGACTTTAAATCAGTAAAAACACTTAAAATCTTATACTGTTCTAAGAAGGTGACTTGAATACTCGTCGCAAGCTTGGAGCCCCACCTACAGAATACTCGTACATAGACATGTTGGACAGATTGCAGAGAAAGATATTTCGATTAAACTTCAAGTTCAAGTTAGTTTGTCCTGACTGTGCAGACAGCTGTATAAAGCGTAATCATCTGCTGCCTCTTGTCACGCGGGAGTCGGCGGGAGGCTGCCGACCTCACCTTCCTGCACAACATCACTTTGAACATACTTAATTGATTGTTCCTATCTCCTGTCGCTGATTCAAATCCAAGTTTCGCCCAGTGCTGTCAGTCGTCGATACGCTATGAAACTCTATGTCCTACCGTGCTCTACTAACTACCGCAGAAAATCTTTTTTTGCACGCACGTCAGCAGTTTGAAAACTGTCACATGTCAGTGAAATTAGCTTGATCTATAGATGTCTCGTAGGATAGGCTCTGTCTTTCTCTCTGGCTTTGTAATGGCCGTTCTGTGTACAACGTTTACAGTCTCGGATGTAAAAGGTTGTCCGGTAGAGATCGCTATTGAGAGATAAGACCGCCACTTTTTACTTAGTTTTTAAGCTGTTTTGTTGTATTGTTTCTATAGATGTTACGCAAAAAAGCTTTAATAATATTAGTATGTATTGCAACAATAAGAACCTACTTTTATGGAGGCCATAATATGGGTTCACTGAAGATTACATACATTTGCACGCGCGTGCGGATGGTCGATCAACATTTTTGTTGCATTTTTGTTGCTATTATAATTAGTTTTTCTTTTGTTGTTCTCTTATTTATTATATTATTTCTTTGTGTGTATCAAGTTGATTGTAATTTTGTAGGTGATCTGTTTACTTTGCTTGTTCACACTTTTTTATGTATCTACTATTCTTCTTACTCGTGAAAACCTTTTAATAGCCCTCTGTTTTTATTTTCCTAATTCTAAGCTTTTGTATGTGCTGCTGGTTTTCCTTCAAATAAATAAATAAATAAATAAATAAATTTGCAATCTGTCGTCGGTAAATTGATATGTTACAAAATATTAACATCTTACAAAATTATCATAAAACAGGAAGCTTTTTTGTATACCGTATTACTCGAAGCTTTCCTTTGGTAGAGCTCTACCCCTTTTCGTGAAGCGGAAAATAAGCAGAAATCAAACTGTCGCAGTCGGCGAAGTCTAAACAGATTCGTGAGCCACGGCGCGGCGCGGCGCGGCGCGGTGGCGGCGCCGAAAGCAACTTGTATACTTACATAGAAATAAAGTCATATACAACGGGATATTTACCATGATTTAAGTTTTGAGTATGAATATTTTACATAAGTATGCCAAATATCAGCTCAATCGGTTGAGGATAACTCTGGTCTAAAATTTAGTTGCAAGATTTGTTCCACATATATTAGGTTTAAGGCAAGATAAATAAAAGCTTGTAGTTGAATAAAGCTTGTAAGAATTGGTGCAATTTGATGTAGATCAAATCCTTCAAACTTTTTTGACCCTTTAGGAATACGACGTCGTCATGGACACATTGGGCTTATCTAATTTAGTTTTTACGATGATTACCTACAAGTACGTAGCAAGGTGTCCGTGCAATTTCCTATTTGAAGCCAAGTTCGCTTTCGAGGCAAATAATTATAGTAACTATAAAGCCCCAATCAAAGTTGAATAAGTTAATGAGCTTTCTTGTTTCAAAGATAATCCCGTTCCTCAAGTTTCTTAATAATGAGACCAAATTAGCGACTAAGTTGCAGCACTGTTCAGTCTCTAAGGTGCAGTAGGTGCAGGAGCCTGCGCTGCAATCTCTCGGCGAGTACACTCGCGTCGCCACGTGCTCAGGTACAGCCGCGCCGGATGCGGTTCATTTCCTCGGCCTCAACACAGACAAGTACAGATGTGTACACAAGTGATCGTATTAGAGAGTGTGAAACCGCTTGGTAATTGAATTGGTTTCCTTGTTTGCGGAGACGTCGCGGGAACTAATCTAACTTGGATGTAGTGCAGTTGACTTACTGCGTGCGCGTGTGTTTGGTTTAGTTTACAGTAAATAATCTATGTAACATAAACTTTAAATGCAGTTCTAATAAGCTAGTTTATAAATAGATATAATCAAAAGTTAGTCGACATAGGCTTTTTTTGATTTTATTATTTTATTGTAATTTTCTATGTAAATAAAGGCCATTGCGACATTTCTTGTTTTTATTTATTTATTGTTCTATAGTTTTGTAAGCTTCCATTATCGAATACCTAAGCCTCTAGGCACACAAGGTGGTAGCATTAAATAGATAATGTTTGGTAGCAACGTGAGGGCGCACAACTAAATTTGTAACTGATTCGAGTAAAATCATAATTTTCCTGTAAATAAGCGAGTGGTAACCCCGACTTTGTTGCGACAATTTTTATCATAAAGTTTTGCTTTTTGAGGGTTCCGTACCCGAAGGGTGAAAACGGAATCATATTACTAAGCGTCCGTTGTCCGTCCGTCCGTCCGTCCGTCTGTCACAGGGCTCTATCTCATGAACTGTAAGAGGTAGACAGCAAACCGTTAGAAAAGCAAATAATAAAAATGAAATAAATATCAAAGTTAAAGGAGGCTCCCATACAAAAAACGTGTTTTTTTTAGCCTTTCTGTGCTCTTAATTTGTCAAGGCTGTATCTCTAGAACAATAGGTAGGCACATTAAACTTTCTATAAATAGTGACACAACAACAAATACTAAAAATAAAATAAAGTAAAAAATTTGAAGGGGTCGCCACGTGCGAGTCGACTCGCACTTGGCGGTTTATTCTTAACTGAATGCTTCGTTGTCGTTTTTAATACCTATTTAAATCTATTACTCAAATTTGTCTAGGTGGTACCTAACCCTTAAAAGGAATAGAAAATTAAAACTTTATCAATCCATTTACATTAATTGTATAAATATAATATATACATTATATATACCATAGGATCTTAGCGAGTGCTTTCTCGTGTGGCGGCGGCGGCGCCGATGTTCCCAGACTCGCCACAATCTCCAGCCGCCCTCCGGCCGCCCTGAGTGCTCCGCTGTAAGCTGGCGGCGGCGCTGGCTGGCCTACACCTCGCAACTATGCCGCAAGCAACTCACGAGCTAGCGGAGAATAAACTCTGGAAAGCTGCTCGTAACTCACTTAACCTTGTTTTCAGGAATGTCTGCTAAACTAGGAGATGGCGGTGAATGGGGTGGCCAAGCTATCCTTTGTATGTATAAAAGGATTGCGAAACGCTTTTAGTTCATAATATTTATAAAATAAATGGTCGCTTTAGGTTTCAAAACCCATTAGATATTCTTGTTAAAAGATAATCTAATATCGATGTTAATGCTTCCTGTAGATAATATTAAAATACGTCGCGGTGTCGTCGGTGACCGGCGACCGGCGGCGGCCGATAATGAGATCAGTAACTTATCGCTTGATCTACTTCAATGAATATTTTACCGCAGGAATTAAAACCTTTACCTACCAAATATTTGGCAAATTTATGCAGCAAAGATAAAACTCTACAGTGGTGACAAGAACTTTATTTAAAACTTCTATTTTCCCATGTCTCAATCAAAATGCCATCTCGTGGCATTATGGAGATGGAACGCAGAACAAAGCACACAATGTGCAATGAAACGCTTTATGGCCGCCATACACGTAGGTGCGCTGTAAGGAGTCGAGCAGTCGGCCTCTCGTAACCCCACACAGCCCACGAGCTCGGCTCGGACACTACCGGTATTTGATTATTTTATAAATCTTCGTGAAAACCTGCTTATGGATCGAAAGAAATCATCATTTTGCAACCCGCTTTCAGCCACCTGTGGGGTTAGGCCACCAAACTCTTGTGTCACCATCACTTCTGCTTAAGCGCCCGCGCCTGTGCCTCTAATACGAGCCTGGTTTTAAACAGGCACGTCCTTCCTACGATACCGCGTTACAGACTGAGATCTAATCTAATGGTTGTAGGACTGTCAAAGGAGGGTAGGTAATGTTTGATTAGGAAGAGCGTGAGGAAGGCTCACCGTCGGACATTACCATACATACATACATACATACACGCCCGCGGATTCAAAGCCATGTTAATGAGGCATTTACATTACAGAGACGGACCTCGGTGCACACGCGCGGGAACATTGTATTCAACACGTACCTACCTGCACTACGAGTATGTATGTATGTATGTAACCCTGATGGTACATGTGCTTCATAATAACGGCTAACTTATAAAATTATAGATCAACTACTTAATCACAACCAAAACATACACATGCTTATTAGGTCCAAATTAATTATTCTGATGAATTTTTGACATAAAATCTTGTATTTTAAAATGAAATCGAGTGCCCTATAACAAAAGCAGAAAAACAAAGTTACCTGTTCGGGCGAGTCAGTCTCAAAGGCGTGGCAGTACTGCTGCGGCGCGTCGTTCGCGTTGTGCTGCGCGTCTTGCTGCGCTTCGTGCTGCGCGTCGTGCCGTGGCTCCCGTGCCACCAGCGCGAACAGCTGGCGCGCGCTCTCGCACGTCGCGAACAGGATGCGGCGCGTCGCGTGGCTCATGCGCACACTCTACAACAAACAACATTCCTCTGCAGCAGCCCGCAATGCAAGCATCTCATACGGGAACAGAATAAAGAATAACCGACTTATAGAGAGCGATTAACAAAAGGCCTTTTATGGCGAGCCTCAAGTTGCAAGTATGCTGGTCATGGAGAGCAGACACAGATGCAAAAGGCGCTAAGTAAAGCCACGTGGAATATATTCATCAATGCATAATCTATGTGATCTAGTTTAAACGTTCAGATGCGAACGTTCCTAACCCTTATACGACGATTCGCTTTGTTGACCCGCGAGGTTTGCATCACATACCTTATGTTTATGAGATAGGAGACTTCCCATAGCTATTGTACCCTGATCAGTGAATGGAAAAACATAGAAGCATTCCTTGCGCTAGAAAATGACCCAAAAGCAAAGTAAGCTGTGGTAGGCGGCGCGGCGCTTGTAAACTATGCTGCGAACGAGTTTAATTCGCAAGGTGACTGGCAGTAGCAACTGGAGGGCGTTGTAAAAAATGACGTACGCACCTTAAACGTTATACGACAATTTAATCTCAAATGTCGAGGGAATAATGTCGACTTTGAACTGAGCGTCCCGAGTGTCAACGAATAATCAGTTGGCTAATCAGCGAAGGATATTTGACATGTAACTTTTGTGTCAAGTTGCGCGCAAATGCTTGAAGAAAGGAAGGAAGGCTTCCATGTTTCACTTTTCCGTTCACTGAGCCTGATACCCAGACAGTATCAGTGTGTGTGTGTCAAATACCTGATCCGTGGGGTCGCACACCTTCACCCCGGTGAGGGCTACCACCACCAGCACCGGCACCGCGCACCCCTTCTCCTGAAACAAACCAAACGAATGGTCCACACGTATACAAACGAATGGTCCACACGTCGACTGGACACAGAGTTGAGGGTCAGGGCCCATGTTGTGAGAGTCTGTAAAAAGTCGTACAGAATTCTAGGATTAATTTTACGCCGAGCAAACGGTTTTACGAACAGCAGGGCTCTAACAGCAATGTATGACGCCCTGGTCAGAAGCCAGATGGAAAGCGCAGCTTCTGTTTGGGCTCCTCATGAAGCTAAATATAGTCTCATGATGGAGCGCATACAGAACAAGTTCACCCGATATCTTTTTTGGAAGAGATATGGCGTCTATCCCTTCTATCCCTTGATGTATCCAACCTTATGCGTTTTGGGTATGGTTGGATATAACAAGTTGGAAATTAGGAGAAATATGGCACTTGGTCTATATGTGGTTAAGGTGTTCCGGGGGATGATTTCAAATCCGACTATCTTGGAGATGATGAACCTGTGCGTACCGGATGAGTACGTGGCGAGGCGCAGGCGGCCGCCTCTGTTCGTAATGCCTCGCGGAAGAACTAACCTGCTGAACAAGGCGCCTCTGACGCGCACCATACATGTGCTAAATCTGGTAGCGTCAACCATTGCGTTTTCCACTGTTCACAGAACGAGTTCGCAAGGGCTTTACTATATATTTCGTGTTATGGTAAATAATTTTTAACTTGGTATAAGTTAAAAATTATTACTCGAATTATTTTTGACTTATACTTGAATTATTTTGCTAAAAGACATGTGTATCAATAAATTTTATTTTGCTTAATGACATTTATTGTATCTAATTGTATCTATTTTGCTTTTTTGATTATTGATATTTGAATTGAATTATTTTGCTTATTGTGTTATGATTAATTAATTATTTGCCTTTTAATATAATATAATGTGGACTACACTATTGTATTAGGTCATATCCTGTAAGAATAGATGTAAGTATTTTTAATAAATACAAATAATACGTATACAAACGTTTCGAGATGTTTGTCATGATGTTTGTCATGTGTGTTGATAGCGATTTCATGATGCAATACATTTTGACCATAGAGGTAGGTAGTACAGGGAGCCTTTAAGAAATGGGATTGGATGGCCAAATCAGAAACGAGTCTTAGAGAAAAAAAACTAATAAAAAAAACAGATTTTTTTTTTTTCAAATCTTTTACTTCTGCAGGAAATATTTGAATTCGATGTATTTTTGCACCAACAGGTTCGGTTGCTGATAAGTGATAAGATAATTTTTTGCAAATAAATGCATTATTGAAAATGAAAGGAAATGGCTGATTTTTACAATTTAAATTTGAATACCAAGCATCAATGTGAACTATTAAATTAATCTTTACGATGATCTAGCCATCAGCCAGGATACTTAGCCTGAATTTTAATAGGGTTTAGCCCTTGTTTAAAACGTTGAAGTATCCGTAACGATCTTTAAAAATTTAATAAAAAATTCGATAAAATAAAAATAAATATGTAGTACCTACTTAGTTTTTTTCTTTGGGTTGGATCACAGAGGTATAAAGACATGCCAATCCTTTACGCTGAGTACAAAACCTAGTGTCGCTTATAAAGCTCACGCACACACAGTAAACAAAATAAAAACAATACTTCGCTCGCGTTGTGTGCTTGTCATGCACACAAGGCATAGAGTGTAACTATTCGTTCACACACTAGGTTGCAAGTGATGTTCGTTCAGCACCACTACAGACGCAACAATATAATACAAAGACACACTCATCACTAACTCTCGACTACGAGCAGTGGCCGTACCACGCGGTTGAACGTAATCTGTTAACTTCAATATGTTAATTATCCATTGCGGTATTAGAACTCAACGTTCGAATAGTCATTAGTACAGAGCAAGCATTGTAAACAGTTTACAACAATATCGTGACTGGCGTTCAGTCACATAATAAAAAAGGTACAAAATCAAGAAACCAATTAACGTTTAATTGCTTTTAAAGTTTTAGTATGAAAAACATATTATTTTCAGTACTTTCCGATGGTATGAGATCCCATTTGACTTAAAGTTTTTAATTTCACTTCTATTTTTACTAATTACTATGGAACAACACGGCATTTTGCTAGAATATGAAGATACGTTGTAGCCAACGCTCAAACTTCAACTAAATGAAACAATTACTGCCGCGAGCAATGTGTTCCGTTTTTGGGCATATTGCTGCGACACCGGCCGCCCCCTTTTCACATCTCCTTAGTTTCTGATATATGTGGGTTGGACCTATGGAGTTTTTATTTTCTCATTAACTGAGCCTATGACTCCTTTTCTCTAACTCTCATGGTTTCGGATTTGGCCCTCCACTCCCATCTCAAAAAACCACCCTGTATATTTATTCTGTGATAGAGGTAAGATAGTACAAGCCATTTTGGCAGATTTGACAGCCTGTACAAACATAATCGAGTCAAAGCTAGCTATTTCGCTACACGTAGGTAATTGAACCATTACAAAGAGGTTTATTTTGTCTGGCAATCTCTGAGGGGTGAGTCTATTTGACATTAATAACGAGACGTGATCATGACGTCTCCTTTTTGTATGAGATTTGCGTAGTTCCCTGTCCGCACGATAGAGGCCCTATACCAAATTGTATGGCAAAAGGAGTCGTCACGATCACGTCTCGTCGTTACTAACGTCAAATAGACTCACCCCTCTGAAACTGTGAAAGTCCAACTCTAGCGAGAGAACTAATACGCGAAACTGTTATGTTGAGATGAACGCAAAAACTTCCGTTGGTCTAATCATCACTGACGCAGAGCGCACTGTGGCATGTGGGTGCGGGAGCGTCGACAGAAGGCGTAAGCTAAAGATAAATAAAGATAAAGAGAAAGCTGGGGCGGATTTGCTTATCAGGAATTATATTTTTAAATCTGTTGCTTATTTTCACGGATTCAGAAAGAACAGGTGTAGGGCAGAATAAAAACACTGCTAAAGGCAGCGATCTATGCTAAAAGTTCTTCTTTGATAACGCTTGACTGTATCAAATAAGTCGTATGTGACCAGCCAGTCTTGTAAACCAGCCGATTCTAGATAGAATCTGTCACTTCCATCGGTATAAAGACTCGCTTTTCCCACCACCTTGTCCTCACCGCGGTAAAACAAAATGAAGAGCCGGGCTGCCAAGGGAAACACTCATTAGGCATTTTAATTAAGCAGAAACAACCCTACCGTACCTCCCCTTCGCCGCCTGTTGGACGATACGCCCTCTCATCTTTTAAACTAGGTAAATGCTTCACTTTTACGAAAAACTCCTGTGTAAACTAATCTTTTTGGCTTGTAAGGTACACTGCCTCAGGTAACGTGAGAAAGCAAATGGCTTGCAGATATTTCCAGGAAATATTCGCATTTTATATTCGTAGTGTCAGTTACGTTACGAGCGCCGCAACGAGAGATATAAACTCCTGTGAATTCCTGTGTCAGTCTACTGTCAGGAATGTGTCGGAGAGAACGGGCCTTGTGGGAACACTAGCCCAACTAAAACTTCCGCCCGATGATTATAATAATGACTCTAACTCTATTCGCTAATAACTAAAACAACAGAAGCCACTACGAAACTTCTCCAAGCACAGTTGTTGTGAAGTACTAAATCATAGCAGATTACTGCGAAATGAGCACTAACTACGAGGCAGTCGTCGGTCTGTCCAGCAGGGCTAAGATGCGTGCCTCGAAAGTCGTCGCGCGCGTGACGACTATTTTAGTCGTCGTCAGTTGTTTTCTCATTAACTCTAACATGCGCACCACGAAAGCGAAAGATTACCTCCACAAAGATAGCCACCCACCACAAAGACATCCACCCAGACGAACACCCGTTTAATAAATTAAATTGTCTATAGTTTTTGTAAACTGCACGGAAGACTGCACATTTCACTGGTAGAATGGTGGTAAACAGTTGAAAACAAAAAAAAGAGAAGCTATTTCAACAATAAAATAAAATAATCGTTCTTCTTAGTAGCTACAATAAGTAGTAGATGTGTTTTCTATTATGCACTTGTCTGACCCATGACCTATCATAAAACAAGGTCAAAAAAATGTGGGCAAGTACATGATGTGCTGCACCCTTAGCGCTCATAGTAGAACTAAAACATAGCTCTTGGAGATATTTTACAATAATACATACGTAACCTAGGGGGACCTACACGTTATCATATTACAGGCCCCCTTCCCAAGCTTCACCCTGAGTAACCTACCTACCTACTTACTGTAGGTACCTAAATACTTGGTAGGTACCTACCTACTGGTAATTAGGTACTTCTACAAAAATCTTTTAATTCTCAATTATTATACACCGCCAAGAAATAATTTTGATACGGAACATTGCGGTTGCGTATCAATATTATTCGTAAAAAAAAACAAGAAAAAGTTCTCGTGAATTCTCGTGCTCCAATTGAAAGAATTTAGTTATACCGCGCTAAACTATCAAAAGTTGAGAAAATTTTGCGCGCATTTTAGCGTTTGACGAGAAAGGTTACCACAGATAAGATATACATTCACTAGAATCTTTCACGTGATGAGACGTGACGACTAACGACTTCATACACGCATGCGGCATGCTAGCATCGGTCGAAAAATCGAGATGCTGCCATTTTTGTCGAGTTATCGAGACGAGACACGCTTCTCGTGGCGCGCATGCTAGCCCTGCAGGGCTCCGGGACAGGTATGGGCGGGCTATATGCGCCGGACTGTGAAGCCTTGCGAGTGCGAGTGCGAGGGGCAGTTTGTATGCAAATAGTGGTTTCGGCGTCGATATTGCAACCTCGTGTGGATAGCTTTATGGTGATCGAAAGAGCTTTTACTATTCTGTGAAGCAGTTTTCGTCTATAGCTTAGAAACGTTACTTTTAGGTAGTACGTAGGCGAGTAATTTCCAGTAATTTTTCAGAGAAGTGAAATGGGGAGCAACAATAAGTAGAAAGCAGAGTTGTGAGTTCATCCTTCAAAGTTTTTCGCGTGTTTCGGGTGGTCTAAAGCCCGGTGGCTGAGTTATTGTGTGGGGAGCGGAGTTTTGGCGGGTAAATCACGCGGATAAAACTTCCCGACTGCGAACCGCCATAAGTAGGCTGATGTAAAAGTGAAAGGGATTTACGAAAACATTACGGAGGATTTGATTTTTGACTTGGAGATCATAAAGGCTGAACATTGTTTTATCTTATTACTTCCAATTGTATTTAAAAAGTTCCGCGGAAATTGCTCAATTCTGCCCTCACCGTTTTAAAGATTTCTTTAGAAGGGTTGTCGAACGTTTGGTCGAATGACAAAATAACTAACTCTTACTTGACCGAATTTCATCCGTACTAATATTATAAATTCGAATGTAACTCTGCCTGTCTGTCTGTTACCTTTTCACGCCTAAACGGCTGAACGGATCTTATTGAATTTTGGCAGGGAGGTAGTTCGAAGCCGCAGGCAGCAGCTAGTTTTGTATAATTTCATTTGACTTACAAAACACCTAATCTCACATCAACTAACATTATAACAACTAATTATACACTTTATAAAATTTTACTTGACATAAGTTTCGTATAGTACCTAATAATAATAATTCAATTTATATATTAAGAGAATTTTACAGTCCAATGTGTTTGTCGGCGTATAACTATGGGTTAGTACTTAAAATTTATTAATGATTTTGTCCTTTGTACCTATTTATATATTATAGGACAGTAAAATTTTGCAGCTATCGCGGTTAGGATGCTCTTGCTGCTCCCGCGGTTTCTGCTAAGCAGTGAGACCGACTTTTTTCGCCAGATTGCATCGAAAGTGTCGGTGCGTGCCTCCTGGGCGAACATGGCCGAGGCACTACAGAATCGCGATAGTCGCAACAGCAACCTAAAAGCGTTGTTATATTGGACCCGCAAAGCATTGTAAGCGGTTTGGGTATAGCTGACCCACAGACTCGCTGAGTAAAATGATGAACAGTATGCTCTGAATAAGGTCACCTTCACCGCATCTGTACATCGTGCGAAATGTGGGCCAGCATGTTCGTCCTGACTGACAATGCTCTGCGTTCCCCCTCCATATCATCGTCGTCCTTTAGGTCTTCAGTCACCAAGTGTCCTAGGTATTTAAAGTTAAACACTCTCCTGAGAGGCACGCCATTTAGTGTTACCGATGGAACAAATAAGGGACACTTGGTGCCGGCTTTGAGACCACGAACTCCGACTTTTTAACATTGTATGTAAGTCCATAGTGACGCAGCATAGGACTCACATACAGCAAGAAGCGTTCGGAGTGCACTAGTTGAGAGAGCCAGCAGCACCATGTCATCGGCATAGCTCAGGTTGTTTACACACACCCCATTAACGTGGTATCCCACTGGCATGCTGCTGAGTCGCTCAACCAGCGCGTTCACATACAGGCAGAAGAGGGAGGGTGAACTCAACCCGCCCTGCCGCACCCCGCACTCCTGCCCATATGCGCCCGAAAGCTCGCCCGCCCACCTCACTCGGTTCTGCTTGTTTAGGTACCAATACCTGAACAGCGATACCAGCTCAGGCGGAAGCCCCGCGTCGTTCAACTTTTTCCAGAGAACATCATACGACACCATATCGAAGGCCTTCGAGAGGTCCAGGAAACAGAAATACACAGGTGTCTGCCTGTCCGTGTAGTACTTAACAGTGTGCTTTAAGCTAAGAACAGCTGTTTCGGTTGAGAGTCCAGAACGAAACCCAAATTGAGCATCGTTCAACCGCAATTGCTTGTTTAGGTAAGAATTTAGCATACTGTCCAGTACCTTGGCCACAATCGAAGCCAACGATATGGATCTATAGTTAGACTTTTCATACATATCTCCAGTCTTGTTTTTCACGACTGGCACCACCAGCGTCCGCATCAGTTCGGCAGGCAAGTAAGAATGACTTATACATACATTATACAGCATAGCGAGTACTCGAGGGAGGTGGCCACCAGCATGCTACAGGTGCTCGATGCTGAGCCCATCGTGCCCAGGCGATTTTCCTCCAGTCATTTTATTAATCGCGGCTCTGACGTCTTTGGCGAGAATTATGGTATTAATCCGCTGGGCATTCCGGTTCTCAGTATCACACCCTCGGCATGGTGGTCCTAGAGGAGACTGAACATAAAAATAATCTATGAAGACATTCGCAATCTCTACAGGAGTAGATGCACCGTTGACGCTCACTGGAGTGCCAGGTCTCACATTTAATTTTGACGTGCATTTCCAGAAGCTTTTAAAATAATATTGATGAGTCTTATAAAATAATTTCAAAATACATAATATTCAAATAAACACTTTTCTACCATATTATCAACTTAATCATCGAAACATAAATAATATAATTCTCATTTCTTATAACGTTCCCTACCATTTAGCTCGCGTGTAGGAAGGGATGACCGCCCGCGCCGCTTCGCAGCCGGTTGGGTGGTTCCTAAATGAAACCTGACATAACCTGCTGTCTTATATCAGCTGGTGTGAAGAAAGCAGGTTTTTCAATGTTTCTACTTATCCAATTTTTCTTTTGACTTAACAAACATTTTCGACCAAATGAATGATAATTATATACCATTTAAAATTATATTAAATATTAGTTATATCATGTAAAATTATCATCATATATTTATAATTATACCAAATGAGTTTTGAGTTTTTTTTAATAAACATTTATCATAAAAAAATGTTTATGAAAAAAATATTATGTAAGTTTTATCGTCTAAACTTCTAAAGTAAAGGTATATCAAATGAAGTTATACCATCTAAGTATTATCAGTTATGTTGTTATAGTTATAACAAATGAGTGTTTTATTATCATCTGTTTAGTATACATTCTAAAATTATATCAACTGTTCATTATATCAAACGTTATTATACCAAATGAACGTTATTGAAATAAAATTAGTATTTTTTTTAATTCGACTAAGCATGGGGCACCCCTTTAAAAGTCATTACTTTTGACGGTTAAACGACGATTAAACAAATCACAAAAAGTGACCAATATCATATCAAAATATGACGAATTAGGTTAAAATTAATTTGGAGAAATATTAAATTTGCTCCAATTATTTCGCAAGGCGCTTTACAAAAATATGTAATAATTGCGAAAAACTTTAAACTTTACGCAAATTGAAAGATGATATTGTTATACCAGTAGTAGTTTTAATGGTTTTTTTTTCATTTGGTGTTTTTAGTTTCCTGTGAGGGTTAAACCCCGCGCTATTTTTTTGTATTTTCTACAATGATTTATTATAATAAAAAATTATACAAGAGCAAAGAAAAGAAAATAAATAAATTTATATAAGATTCGTTTTAGAGAAATCTTTAAAACGATGAGGACAGAATAGAGCAATAGGTATTACGCGGAGCCCCCTTTTAAGATATTGAAGATTGTTAATATTGTGTTGTGTTGTGATGAATTTTGTTACACGCAATCATACATTTACCTACACTGCACCGTGGCAAAGTACCGACAGAATCCTTGCAGTGAATCAGGTAAACAGGGGCAAGATGGCCCGCATCGCTCGGCAATGACATGTGAACGACTCTCGAGGCTCCGCGGGTCGCTCCCAGTGCGCTGAAAACTCCCGCTAAGTGAGAAACTGCCTACGTCTGTGGCGCGAGCCACAAACGATACGCTATTCATAGGATGTATGTGATTTATGTAAAGAAAGACACTAAAAACATAAATTTCAACAACGCTTAGTTTCGTAACCAATTTCTTTAGAAAAATCTAGGATTTAAAATCGTATATTGGTTATTATTAGGTATGTAAGGAATACTCGCATTCGCAAGAATTCATGCGAATGTCATGCGAATGTTTAAGCGCAAAAATAACACCTTTGATAGTAGGTAGCTTAACTAAGAAAATTACGATCAACTTAAGAGGCGAACCAAGCAGGTTTGGTTGTCAAACTAGGACGAGATCTCAACAATGACTATGGACGAACAAAATTACTTTTTCGCACACCTGTTCGACAATGTTACATTATACGTAAGCCTAACCTCCTCCTCCACCTCCTATATTGGTCCACTGCTGGACCCAGGCCTCCCCCTGATAAGCGCCTTATTGGCCTTTATCTCACGGAGGTCACAGTTCCGTGGTATAATTGTTCTGTAGGGGGTGCTGCTGCTCACCCCCGGTGGATATCAATTAATCGCCTCTTAGACATCCGCCTACCTAACGGAAAGCAGGTAATTAAAGCATTATTGACTAAACAATATAAATTTTTCGAAATTTGAACAAAATTTATATTGTTTAGTCAAAAATGCTATAATTACCTGCTCTCGGTTAGATATGTCGGCCGGGTGTAGTAAGAGGCGTTGAGCGAGAGCAACTAAATAGGAAGCGAAGTGACCCGCAGAAGTAATAAATATACCTACTTTATCGCAGATCACAACTCTGTGCAGAATTCTAGAAAAAGAAGCTTATGCCGCGAAATAGAGTGATAATATTTTTTTTCTTGCGCGTATCCACTGTTCCAAAGATGAAATTAAAACAATCCAATTAATTCAGTCGTGAATGATTCCATATTACAAAATAAATATGTTAAGTTAGAGTGACGAAAGTTTGACTACGGAGGTCATCATAACATAACATCAAAATCAACCCTCGCTCCGCTAATGAGTCACCTCTAGAACCCTGAGCTCCTCGCGGGATTCAATAAGCCTTGACCTTGCTTTAACGCCTTGTCGCATAATCTGCTATTCCATAATCTACTATTCCATAATCTACTATTCCATAATCTGCTATTCCATAATGGTAATCAAATTCAGGTTGTACTTTCAAAGAGTTGACTACAGATCCACAAAAAAAAAAATCACACTTGAACCAACTTCGATATGGAGAAGTCATTTTGTTTGTCCATGCGATTTAATGCATGCGAAAAAAACTTGGGACGGGTTTTGCTCCCAAATTAAAAAATAACAACTTACAGGCTAAAGGTTCCTTCATCACTTCTTTACTTTTCTACATACCGAAACGACTAAAACCAAAAATATTACTTTATTTGCAGTGTTCAATTATTAAGAATTTGACTTTTTTTAAGTGTACATTTATTGTATTTATGGAAATAAGGAGTTTTTGATTTTGTTTGACTTTGATAATAAACTCTCAAGTTTCTTCTACTTTTACACATTGCTAGAGCATTTTATGCAATATATCAAGATACTTATAACTAATTAATGATAGATTATTCAATAGTTTTATGTTAAAGCGAAAAACCCTCATTGGTAGAATGAAGAAGCAGAACTTTACAGAATTTTAGACACGTGAGAACGATAATCTACAAAGGGATCTACAGAATAACAATACAATCTACAGAAATCGGCGGCAAATTGGTTCGCTATGTCAATATTGAATTATGAATTATATTAATGTGAGTTTCCAATATTCGCATTCGCGAATGTGTAATAAATTAATAATTGACATTCGTTACATCTCTAGTAAGTATTTACCTAATCTATCCGCCCGTTGACACCCACCGCAGGATTAAGGATAAAGACCTTCTTCTTGTTCTTCTTCTTCTTGGGTTAGTCTTGTTTACGTTAGATTAATTGGTCACATGCAAACTTTATCGCGTCATCCAAGTAGTTATAAAATTGCGCCAACAAAAGTAAAACTTTAGAGACAGTGTATTCACTGTCCCTAAAGTTACAACTAAGTACAACTAAATATTTCCATTGAAACGGGAAATATTTACTTGTATTTATTTATATTATACATTGTTTACATACAGAGTATAGAGGTACAGCTAACATAAACCGTTAAACGGTTTGTCTGTAAGCCTCAGTCTCTATGGTATACTTACCTTTTAAAAAATCTGCGGTATGGTGTTTTCAGAATTTATATTTTTTATTATGCTCAAATGTGATTCTACTCTAAATCTTTCAGGTAATTGTAATAACTCTCCGTCAGCTAATAACTTGTACGTGAGAGAAGCAGCTGGATCCATTAGTGGAGCAGCTGCTTCAGGCTGCTTCATGTTCCGCGAGTGGGAGTGAGACGACGAGACTAGCGATTGTCGATGTACGCAGAAAGAGGACCTACTTAATATACCACGAAAATGGTGGTACCTAGTTAGCTGAAAACTTAAGCAGAATTTTCTTCGGGTTAGGTTTTTAGTTTGGAGCAGGTCCAACAGAGGCTACAGTGGCTGCGGATGATGAAACTTTTCTAAATTTTGTCACCTTGGCAAAAAGATTTGTGTCATCGGTATAGCAGTTCTTATCGACTTTTGTAACGAACTTAGTTTAACTAAGACAAACTTAGTGCTAATAGCGTATTTTAGCGCGTCCTGCGTGCTGATTGGTTGGGGTTCGCTCACACCAAACGACGCGACGCGTCGCGTCGTTCAGATGTGCGGTGGCGTCACGACGCGCGACGCCACCGCACATCTGGCCGAAGCATTCGATTCATTACGATTACGCTACGGCGGCGGCGCGGTGGCCGGCGCGGTGGCGGCGCGCGGGAATCGTGCTGTGTTTTTGTATAGTTTTCTCTGTCATCATTATTTTACTTAAACTGTACCTTTTGTGTGTCGTTATACCTGCGCCTATCTTTACTATACTGTTTACAATTGTTCTCCAAACTCTCTCTTTCAAACAGCTCTGAGACCATTTTTTTTTTTTTTTTTTATTTATTTAAAGGAAAACCAGCAGCACATACAAAAGCTTAGAATTAGGAAAATAAAAACAGAGGGCTATTAAAAGGTTTTCACGAGTAAGAAGAATAGTAGATACATAAAAAAGTGTGAACAAGCAAAGTGAACAGATCACCTACAAAATTACAATCAACTTAGTACACACAAAGAAATAATATAATAAATGACAGAACAACAAAAGAAAAACTAATTATAATAGCAACAAAAATGCAACAAAAATGTTGATCGACCATCCGCACTAAATTACTCGCATGCCAAGATCGAGTCATCCTCATCATCCTCGCCGGATTCTGAGAAAAAGTCAGAGCTCAACCGCCGTCTCACGGAGTTAACGCTGGAACAGAAGAGGTCCAGATCGATTTGCTTAGAAAGTTTATTAAATTGGTCGCCAACTCGCCACAAATAGGAGTTCTGACGATAATTTGTTCTAACTATCGGTGTATTAATGATTTCGTTAAATCTGACCCTTTTTCGGGGAACATTTAGTGATATTTTGTTCAGAAGTTCGGGGCAATTAATATGGTTGTTTGTGATTTTCAGCAAAAATAGCAGGTCGCTAATTTCACGCCTTTTGGTCAGAGGAAGCATGTGGAATTTACTTTTATTATCTAAGTAAAGCCCGTCCTTACATTAAAAGAACTTTTAATGTTAAAAAAAAACCCAAAAAAAACCCCGCTTTTTCACTTTTAACCATTCACTCGCGGTATAAGATGAATGTTTTTTCAATCTTCTAGTGCGCGAAAAATATATAAATATGTAGGTTCACAACTATCTAGAACTAGGAATAAAGATTTCGTATTACTCGTCGGTGCTTCAAACAACGCGGACAATGAATCTAAATCAATCAGACTGGCAGGTCCCTTCGAAGAACAAGATCCCACTTACAGAAGTAATTGATAGTCCAACAATATTCCAACTCAATTAGCGTCCACGTTGACGGACGGACAACCAGACCCGGCAGTGAATGTATAGAGAACTGACGGCGGAATGACTTCGGCAAACGGACAAAGTGCATTGAATTATATCGAAAGTAAACATCCATTCAGTCTGAAGTACACATCGAGCATGCACTGCAGGTACTCTCCAATAAATTGTATCTGAACGCAAACAGCGCGGCAAGTACTTGCGCTCGCGAGTGTAATGGAGTGCACGGGCAAACAGCGCCGCTCTCATAATCACTTTTTTTATATAACATAAACAAATAAAAAATGCTCTTGAAATGACTGAAAACTTGGACAGTATCGTTATACTTGAGAGATAATAATAATAATAATCAACTCAAAAGTTGATGATGATGACATGCAATAGATATCAGAAAAGATTAGGTATTGTAAGTGTATACCTACGTAAGATACCTTTCTGCAAAGCCAGATGGAAGGTTGTTTGCGAACCTACCTATTCGCCGGAAGCAATCAAAGTCGCAGCAAACTGTAGTAAAGTGGAGACGTTATTTAAAATGTAGGAGCTCTCGAGTGGAGGCCCTCTCGCTCGGAGCTGCGTCGACAATGTCGTCGATAGTCGAAGCTCTGCCTGAACGCAGCGACAAGCCGCCTCTAACTGTAATAGCCTCTCCGTCAGCTGAAAGCTTTCAGGAAGTATACGGACGAGTATTTCTGTGTAAATGGAACAGTAACCACGCAGATTTTATGTATAAAGAAATTCAGTTGAGTAAAAGTAAAAACTTTACAGAGAGTTTAAGAAAAAAAAAACTGCCGTCTATAATGTTTTAATCAAAGTAAGTTACGAGAAGATAAGCAACTAGGGAAACCTTATTTTTCTTAAATGACTAAAGTAACAAAGGAGTGCTGTGTACTTTTGTGGCCTAATTACTCCTCAGGCTACCCCCAGGTGCGCGGGGGAGTGGGAGGACCCCGTCACAATGGGAAAAGTTACTAAATAACCGACAAACTTTCAGGACACTTATCTTTGAGCAAAAACGTTCAAATCCCGCCCTTGTGACGTTGTAATAGAGTTCTGTGAGTTGATGGATTATATAATTTGCATGTGAACGTCTTTCCGTCGGGGCCAAGATTTAGGTGAGTCAGGCACGAGCACGAGCCGCTGTTTGTGGTTTATACCAGCGGAGGGCGCGCTAATCCAGGAAACCGTAAAACGGAACACCAGCACGCGGCGCGCGGCGCGCGGCGCGGCCGGATACAACGGGATTTAATGTGGTTTTGAACGAAACATTCTGATTTAACGACGGCAGCTTTAGCGGTAAGTAACCCATACAGTTTGTACATCGACGGTCATTTGCACGAGTAGGTTAACAGACTTTAGTTTACTCCGTTACTCATTACAAGTTTGTATCTGCAGCTTTCCTGCTCGAATATGGATTTTAAACGCTGAGCGAGAAAATTTGATTTTATGCTCTGCTTTTTCCCAAATAAAATCCTTACATAGAGGGACATGTGGTAAAAGCAGATTTTCATTAGTAATATTGTAGTGTTCGTGTGACATTGACTCCAACGTAGGGAACATGCGGTGACATATAAGCGCAGTACAAGCCAGCAGTACGTTCTCGGGCGGGTTTGGGCTGGAGCTGGGCGGGCGGCGCGCGGCGGCGGCGCTAAATGTCGCGATTTACCGCAGCTGCTGCCAATAGGCCAGTTGTTGAGTTCGAGGTGTATGCGGTAATGTTGCCAAATATGAACTAGGTAAGCCGTTAGTAGCATCGCGCGCGATCTATTCCGACTTTATCACGAACATTAATAAATTTTTTTTTTTTTTTTAATGACTATATAGTTTTAAAGAAACATATACTCAAATCTTAAAAATGTATTAAAACAGTACGCTCAACTGCATTTTATGGCAATCTAAACATTTTATAAAAATTAACTTAGAAATTTATTGTTAAAATTAAAAATAAATAATTCATCACTTTAACTATACCTTCACATACGAAGCTTAAACTGAAATTCAAAAGGTAAATTTGCGGGTCAAAATTAAACTCACCTAATAGATTCAACGAGAAAGTTTCTTAAGTCCGCGAACTCGTTCGTCGTAAGTTGTAGCGTGACGTAGGGCGGGCGGCGCGTGTGCCTGCGACGGGCCCCGGGCGGCGACTGCCGGTGCCCGCCCGAGACATACGCCGCGGAGGCCTTTAGACTGGATTAGTGAACATAAAAGGACAGTGGTTATGGACAGTAGACAGTAGTAGGCCGAATTACAAGTTGATTCAAAAATAAAAGCCACTGCTCATTTACATGTTGACAATATCACAAATAAATCCTACTATGTACCAAATCCAATCGGTTAAATCCCCAATAACAAAGGGCTTTCGGTATATTTGTGATTTATCGCGAATCAGACGCAATCAATCGGCCGGCGATAAGCGCTGAGCTTAACTATATCAGGCTCTGTGGCCTACTGCAATGGTATTGGCATTTATCATTGTTTGCTGGGGTTAGTTCGGAAAACGTGATTCTTATCGCTTGTGTAATTATATTATATTTGTCTATTTTTGAATAAGAAATAGGGTTAACAACTAGACTATTAAAGCTTGGAGTTCGTATTCAATTATCCCCGGGCCATAACCACCGCATTACAATAGCAAAGCGAGTTAATGACTGGCGGGTCGTCCCCGACCCGGACCCGGCTCAGACCGGCTCGTTTACATGGAAATAACGACACAATCACCATCTCACGAGACGCTTGACAACTTACAAGTCGACAGTAATCTAACTTATTTGTAGACTTCGTGGACGGTTGTGTCGATCATTTTTAATATATTTTCTTCGTTGTTCGGTTGCAGCCTTATTTTGAACTTTCTATGCCAATTAAATATTATAATTATTAAACTCATAGGTCTGTGTTATTTATCGTTAACTTTCCCATAACGCACTATGATTTAGGTACACACAATAAAAGGTTTTCACGCTAATGTAGGTGATATAGGCACGGTTTGGTCTATAACAACTAAATTAGCATGTTTACCCGTTCATACAAACATGTGTCAGGACAGGACCTATGTATATAAGTTTGTTTTATGTGTATGATAGGTTGGTGAACTTTTTGTTAAATAAATAAATAAAAACCTTATAATACGAAAAGTTGTAGTCAAAATAAACTCTGCTGTTCGTTATTTTAGATAGTTACTCTGCCGTTTGTTGTCTTGTGCATTATTTACTCGACTCCAATGGCGTTTCATTATACTTCGTTTAAACCTAACATAAACATCTAAAGAACGATTTTCTTTCTCTAAGGAATGTTCTGTTTAAATGAAAAAAATATAATAAAGCTTGCTTTTATTTTAGAAATTTTGTAAAACTCAAAGAAAAAGTCTGTTTGTATTTTAGTTCGGCGTTTATAATATTCAAAACACATTGGTTGTTTAAAACTTCGTTTTTATTAAATAAAGACGTAAGTAATATCAAAGTCGACCTACCTACAACCCAAATTAAATTAAAAATAATTGTTTTTAAAATACTTTCTTGAGATCTTTGAAAGCTTTACAAAGAACGGTTTTAAATGAAGTAAAAGGCAATTTGCCGAGTGACAGTAACGTTCCTCCAGAGACATCGCTGCAGTACCCGCGAGCCCTATCCGTGTCCTTGACAACGTAGTATTCTTATTTGAATCTTTGCCTTACCACAAACAAAATTGAACTTTGAGAAGTGCGTCATAGCCGGAGGAACTATAAGGAATTCGACTATCGAGACATTCAAAAGTTTCGATCAGGTAATGTCTTTCTCTTGCGTGATTTTCCGTTCGTTCTACAGGTTCCTACATGTAGGACGAACTTGTGTGTAGGCTCTAGTCTGGGTGGAAGTTGTAAAACTCCAATTTAACTCTACAATTCACTTGTCTTGAGTTTGTTGAATGAAAATTGCGTTACAAATAATAATTTGTTCGATGATCTTCAAACTGCACCAATTTGGAGCTTACCTAATGAGTCACAAACACACTCTCACACACACCCTCACACACTCATAGCCCTTACATTGTTTACGGTCCTGGTACACACACATGGGTGTGTAAGTAGGTGCTAATGACTCCGGGGCAGGCCGCAGGCAGTAAAATGTAAAGTTTACACAACACTTGGCTAATGGTGATTGCCGGTTGACTTACTGACTCAACTTGCGAAGAGCGCGCATAGGCGATGGGCGATGGATAAACTTGTAATGGACAGATTGTGAGGTTCATGTGTGAAATAACAAAGTGTAAAACGGCCTATCCAAAAGTACCTACTTAGATGTCGATAATGATGCTAAAGGTTAAGGCTAAAGGTTTCTTCGTCGCTTCTTTACTTTAGTCTACATACCGAAGCGACTGAAATCAAAAATATCACTTTACTTCCGTGTCAGTGTTTATTTATAGAATTTGACCTTTTCTAAGTGTACATTTATTGTAATTATGGAAATAAAGAGTTTTTGACTTTGACTTTGATGAGATTTTGATTAGCTTAAAGCGCTTTTTAGATCTACAAACAACAGGCTTCATGTAACCTGCAGTAAAGCAGCACTACTACTGGAAATAAATTCCAATGTTCTTAGAACGAGCGGGAGTTTATCCGAGCAGCTGGAGTGTCTCATCCGGCGCCTTCGGGGTAGCCCCGCGCCTCTCGAGCCCTCGGTAAGTTCATGTTCTTACTCTAGTTTGTAAGTAGGGAGGAAGGATTTATCTTTCTGTCTTATGAACAAATTAAGAATCCGTTCGCGTCTTGTTTCACAAGGTAAGCTGCAAAAATTAATGGCCCACGTCAAAATGGTATGTGAGTTTTACCTTAGAGGTAGACTCGTAGGTAGTGGCAAACTGGCATATCAGATAAGTTGCTGAATATCATAGTGTAGTGCGGACTGTGAATAGTTTTATCAAAATAAAAGCTAAAATGAATAAACTTAGTTAAGTTTAATTTTTATTATTATAGATTTGAGTTACAAACTCAAACTCAATTGCAAAATAGTGGCTCGTATTTTCTTGATTATTAAGTTTTTAAATTTTCAGTACAAATAGGAGAAATAAATAAAATATGTCGATGCATTCTGCCTTCGAGCCGGGGAGGGCAGGCGGCGGCGCGGGGGGCGGGCGGAGGCGCTGACATCGAGTGGTTGCGGCCGGGGAGCGCCGGACAAACACGACTCTTATTGGAGTGGACTTAGACAACAATGTTATACAGACAGCTTCAACGAAGGGTAATCTATTATCATCTTTCACCAACTTGATTACTATTTTATAGTTAGGTACGTTCCCATTATAAAACAAAAAACTTTTAAGCATTTTTTTTGTAGGATGATAGTTGTTGGGTAGTTATTTTATGGCGGTCGCATGAGAAAGTTTGTTAGCGGTAACGTAGAGACACTTTGTCCTTAGCCCTCGTCCTATAGCCCTCGCCTTTAGCCCTTGCCTAGGCCTCGCCTATGCCCGCCCCGATAGTCACCGTCGAGATGACAGCCATAAAGGCTCCGATGGGCCAATGGACTTAGCTATCAAATGTCACGTCTCCGAACAGAATATCTTGATGTCTTGTAGCGGGTAGGTCTCTATTAATTTTATGGATTCGACTTTCATCCAAAGTTTTACAGCTCAATATTGAAATAACATTTTAAAGCCTACAATGATAGTTTTCAGTCTGCTTAGAATTCAGCTCCTAATAATGCAGTTTCATAAAACAAATCTCGTTTCATAAATGAAAAATCTAGAGATTAAAAAATAACCAGATATCAAAAGTTCTGACATACATAAAGTTACATTGTTCAAGATTCTACTGAATTATAAACCAGTTTTGCAAGACCTTACCGTTCCGAAGCTGATAAAAAATCTGAAGGAAACTGAAGAACCTTGGGAAAATCGCGGTTCTACTATAAATGGTGGAGTGCTTGAACGGAACGTTTTCGACAAGCGTTTAGATTCTACAAGAGTTTCCTAAGATAAGTTTCGGTATCAGAGGATTTCATTGTGATTGTGCTTGTAGACCTTATGTGTTTGGATAAGGACTTTAAAAGAAAATGAGTCTCTTTGAACTGAAACTTATTAGTTATAGTTAGATATTTAAGATTTTTACTATTTGCTAGGTTTTATAAGTAATTTAGATAGCACGTAAGAACTTTCGCGCACATTGTAAGCCATTCGCTATGAATATTTGCTTAAACAAACTGTGAATCAATTGTACTTATGTCTATCGACATAATGTTGATTTTAGTACAAACATTAATGTCAATAGACTCCGAAACGACAATTGGTTCGTCGATTGTCTAAGCGCGATGAGTTCATAGCCAATGGATAACCATGTGCGCACTTCTTATCTGCTATCTAAACTACTTGTAGAACCTAGAAAATAAACAAACACGATTAAAAAATAAATAATTGAATGCAGAACCTGCACTGCAAGTCGTTTATTGCTTGAAGGTTTAATATTTATAATAAATAAAATTTGTTTATTTCAGACAACACAAAAATCTATTTAGGTCTATAATTATGTTAGTCAAAATTAATAATAATTCTATATTAGTAGTACCTAGTCATGCATGACACATGTTTAAGTAATATAATTTCAAACACTGCAATCGCTTAATGATGATACTATTTCATCATTATTCGATTATGTTGCTATCTGAGACAGTTTCAAACAAGTTTTTTTCTAAACATGAGCACCGCATGAGGAAGGCACCTCCCCGCGCCTCCGCCGCGATCTCAATCCTCCAAGTTGCGTCGTGAAATGAACTTCCTAGAATATTACGTGCTTACGCGATGACGTACTGTGTTATCTCCAGCAATTTAGACTTTATTAAAAGCTATTAAGGTTCCTTTGCCAACACGTAACGTTTTTATATAGCGAGGAAAGGTTATTTAATTTTGCAAGAAAACTTTCCAAGATAAGTCGTTACTGAACTTGCAAAATTTGAATCACTCACATTTTATTAAAATAACATCATTTAAAAAGTTATTCTCATAATTATTTTTGAAGCTTCACCGGTAAATGCAGTAGATCCAATCAACGAAGGTGAGGGGCCTTCAAGTGTAGCGAAACAAAAGGCACGTCACAAGTAAAGTGCATGTCGCGAGTGAAGCCCGCAATCCCGCTACCGGCAGCGCGTCGCGTCTCGTCGCGTCGCAGCCTCATTTCGTTAATTGTATTCTGGTTATTGTCTCATTAAGCGCAGATTGCGGACCCACCAGTGCACCCGCGCTAGTGCAGTGGGAGGCCCCCAGTCTACTGTTTATAATGTTATGGACAACTAGCTTCTGTCCACGGCTTCGCACACCTTTTCTTGGGATTCAAAGTAGCCTATGTTTTATTCTAGGTTTAGAGCTACCTACATGTACGAGTATGTTGCACAGCGGTCCGCCGGATCCGTTCAATAGTTTTAGCGTAAAGAGGTCACAGTCATCCAAACTTGTGCAATTATAATATAAGTTTAATGAATACTCCAGAAGTGCATTGTCTTGAATTTAAGAGAAAGATTCAATGAAGGAAGTATTATAGTTACTAGTATAGTAACGACTGAATTCACAAAAACAAAGTCCGTTTGTGTGTGTGAGTCATCGCTCAGTGGACGGACAACAATCGATGCCTCCTGAGTACATGTTCGAGTAACATTGAATGGGAATGCCTTCAATGAATTGTCTTCTGTTTCAAAACACTAACTACAAACATTTCTAGTGCATCTGATACTAGGTACGCTGTCAATAACCATTGTACCGCGAACAATAGGCCTCCGCGGATAATGGGCCTCCCGCAGTCGACAGCCGAGGCCGCTGCAGTCAGAGGCAGCTATAGGCACAGGCAGTAGGCATTGATAGGCGCTCGCCAGTGGAACCAATATTGTCGGCTTCATAACGACCGCGGCGACACGTGTTAGAGGAGGAAATATCTTTACTACTAAACATCATAAAATTTTATTTTACATGGTTGTGTTACTACAACTATGTAAAATAAAATTCTATGATATTGTTGCCAGCAGTCGTTTTTAGTAAATATGTGTCGCAGACAAGATGTTCCATTACATCATTTCTAAGATAACAATAAACTATTAGATACCTACATACCTCTATATTCAACTCACTCAACAAACTATACCTCTAGTTTCAGATAGGTTTGTTGGTCTTTAATCCTGGCTGATACGAAATAGACGCAATAGGAACTCTCTACGCTTAGTACCGGTCACAGAGGTACAGTTAGCTTAGTACCGGTCACAGAGGTACAGTTAGCTTAGTACCGGTCACAGAGGTACAGTTAGCTTAGTAGCGGTCACAGAGGTACAGTTAGCTTAGTACCGGTCACTGAGGTACAGTTAGCTTAGTACCGGTCACAGAGGTACAGTTAGTTTAGTACCGGTCACAGAGGTACAGTTAGCTTAGTACCGGTCACAGAGGTACAGTTAGCTTAGTAGCGGTCACAGAGGTACAGTTAGCTTAGTACCGGTCACAGAGGTACAGTTAGCTTAGTAGCGGTCACAGAGGTACAGTTAGCTTAGTACCGGTCACAGAGGTAAAGTTAGCTTAGTACCGGTCACAGAGGTTCAGTTAGCTTAGTAGCGGTCACAGAGGTACAGTTAGCTTAGTACCGGTCACAGAGGTACAGTTAGCTTAGTAGCGGTCACAGAGGTACAGTTAGCTTAGTAGCGGTCACAGAGGTACAGTTAGCTTAGTACCGGTCACAGAGGTACAGTTAGCTTAGTTTCTGACATCTGTAGTACCGGTGGACACAATAACATTACGATACAAGCGTTCGCGAACCATTGACGTCTTTGTAGGAGAAAGCTGAGTAAAGTGATAGTAGACACAAACGAGGTGTAGCCAAGAAAATGCGACAAATACGTCTCATTTTCCTATTCGTATACGTGCGCTCGTGTGCGTGAAAGCACTGATTCAACTCACACATAGATTCGTTTTTGCCTTCAAAATCAAGAGAATTGTTGAGTGATACTATCCCTCTGCCGCAGCAGCGTGTTTTACCTCTATGATTGTCGTGTTTGGGGTAGACTTGGTACCCTCGTAGATCGTACGGGAAAAACTAAGACTCGGTTTAAGGATCATAATGCCGGCGCAGTAAAGTCACCGTTATAGAGCGAGAGTGGTGAAACAATAAAACATAACCAGTAGAAAAATATTTTAATCCAAAATTTAAGTTTACTAATGATTGAAATGATTTCCTGTGTGTTCTTATTTATCTTAAAGCACTAATTGAAGGCATTTCTATAAATGTTTAAGTGAGTTTTATTTTTGTTTTAATTGGTGACGGCTCGTGTCCCAGGCGACGACGACGACGTTCCGTGCGGTACTGAGAGTTAACGAGTCCCTGGACCTAGTTCAGACTTACTTACTTTTATAATATTATCGCCGCTGACTAAGAGGTAGCGAACATGACCGCTGGCGCCGCTGTCATGTCAAAGTGCAACAAATCACTCAAAATCATTCGAAAACTATCATCGAGTTCTTAAGAAACTATTGGATCGTTGTCATACTTCGAAAAGTAGTTCCTCTCGACCCGGTAGGGGCACTGCAAGCCGCTAAATGCTACGAATAAATAGTAAATCAGGAAGTCTAATTCAGAACAGATTCCACACAACGAAAGCAGGGATTGGTTCGCGCGCGCGCGTGCTGCTATGTCTGCTATGACAGCAGAGTCACAGCGGCGCGGCGATGTTATGACCGGACCAAGACAATAATACAACAAAAATAAAAACTTTATTTATTATGTATAATTACTTTTTCAATTCAATAAACTCTATGTCACGCGAAATATGATAATTAAATTAAATTTTGTCTGAAAGACATTAAAACAGAAACTTCCTTCGCAATGGAGTACAGACGGATTTTGAGAAATTAAATTTTATCAATAAAATGTAATGTAACAATAATAAAAATAATAAAAATCATTTATTTCAGACCTTGAAAGTCTGAAATAAATGATTTTAGAATTTCATAGAGATAACCTAGCACAGTTACAAAATTCATTTTTAGTAGGTACACAAATTATGCACAAATACATCATTTTTATAACGTAATTAGGAATATGAACAAAGTATATTTACATTGTTCTAATTCCTAATTTTGAGGTTCATATTGAGGAGGAGGAACAGGGGCAGGTGTGTACTCAATGCACACCTGCCCCTGTAAAGGGCGCAGAATATGTTAATTCTCAATTATTTTTGAAAAACACTGTGTTGATATTACTGACAGATTACCGCTCGGGTAAGTATTTTTTTTATTATCTGGCTTAGTAGTGTCTCTCTGCGTGTGCATAACCGCTGGCGGCGTCGCTCGTGCGATTGTACTTGAACCAGTCATTCGCCCGCGCTAGCGTTTTTTTTGGCGGCAAGGCGCGCGGGAGGACTTCTTGCACTTAGAAGCCAAATTGTAACATACTTCTTGTAATTTGACCCTACTTGTGAATATTATTCTTATTTGGGCTGAACAAGCGCTTCGAATGGCTATGGAATTTGAACGAGTTTGATGGCATTACGAAATAAAACAGTTCAGAAACAACAACTACGAAAAAAAAGTAGACCTCGAAGCACAAAATGATTTGTAATTCAAAAATTAAGGTTTATACTATGTTTTTATATATTTTATATGTGTTACTAGATTCACTCTGAAGCAGTAAACAACGAAAGAAAACAGTACTTAGTACAAAAATATTTATTTACAAGCTTTTGAAACATATACGCACAGTCGACCGAAACAATGGACTGATTTGTTTAATTTTTTCACGAATTCTCCGAAACCTCTTATGTTGGCATGATTATGAACGAAGTTTAAATAAGTGCGAATGGGATGGAACTCATTCTTTACGGATATTCTAATGAGAAAAAGCAGGACAGAAGGATGTAAGCAAAGTGTCGGTTACATTCAAAATTGGGTACATTTGTACCCAGGGTGTTTTCGACCATTTTTTATTTGGGTAGTTTTGTACCCAGGGCGCTTTCAGCGGTAAATAAAACAACAGATGGATACGAGGCTTCACCGAAATCATTCAGAAATCAGCGTGAAAATACAATCTAATTAAAAACATAAATGTGAAAACTAGCCAAGTTCGTTTAGATAGTGGCTTCACCGATAAAAGAACTGAGTTCATATAGATATGTGCCAAGTTTCATAGCAGTTCATAATCATAATTTGTTACCTTCTTTCCACTTCTTTCATTACCTATTTCATTTGTGTCTTGGCAAGTTTATACCCACAGCATTTGTTTTGATGTTGGACTTCTAGTTGCAATCTAGAGGTACATCAACTGGTCCATAAGTGCTTAGATACATTTTATTATGATTGGATCTGATTAATTTCCTGATCCACCCTCGTCTGAGTAGTGATATGGCAAGTTCGTTAAATCAACCATATGACGACATCGTGTGAGTAATCGGCGATATTGTATCCTACACGGTCTGGATTTCTGCGCAAAGTGAACCTTATCAACAACGATAAAGGTCTTCTCATGATTACATTATTATTTCGTCGGAAGACTTGTTAAACAAACATCAGTAAACCGTCATAATTATGATCTTTACGACGTTGACATAAAGTCATAGATGTCTGCGGCGCGATGATTAAAGCACGTTATGAGTGTACCCAACACTGGGTGTGGGACCGCCAATAAGCATTGAACTGACAAAGACTCTAAAACCCCGTGTACATATCAACACAAAGCAACAGGAACCGCTAAACGTTGCCATTCCTAAAGTTGCTAAACCTGCAAGGCAACAGAAGCCGCTGAGCAACATATACATAAAAGCGGCAATTCCGCTCGTGAAATAAAAGAAGAACCATATTCTTCTATTATCTTCAGTCAGTTTATTTTTAAATATTGACTGGAAAAGTTGTTAAGACAAATTGTATAATATAATTCAACACTTTAGCGGCTTCTGTTGTGGCTTGAAAAATGCTGTGGCATAGCGGTTTCTGTTGCTTAACGTGTACACAGGGTTTTGGAGTCTTCAACTGTTCCTCGCTTTTAGGCGGTGACTGTACACAACACTGGGTGCACAACACAACATGGGGGAATGTTTTGTAAATGAGAGTTCAAAAGACGTTAATTATGAAACGCGCTGTATGGATATTGCCTTCCCTTGTACAACCTTCATTAACCCTTGAATTACATTTTCATTATTTAAAAAGGCTAATCAGGAAAAGCAAGTCACGTGCGAGTTTCACCTATGTGGAGGGTTTCGTAGCTACCCTATATAAAATAACGTGCGACCGCCATAAATAAAATACCGTTATTCTTTTCGGAATTTAACATCGGACATTTCCCTAGCTCCTCGGCTCCTCGCTTTAGGAAGTAATAAAATACAATCAAAAGGATGCGGTACCGAGAGTCCAACATCAGTGGGCTGTGGGCTGTGGGCTGTGGGCTGCGGGAGAGGCGAACGGTTTAAAAGATAACTTCGAATAGAATCCCAGATTCCTGATAGCGATGCTGAGATTAGGATACGGATCACATGTGACCGTTTTTTCTATAAATTCAGGCGGACCCCGAAGTTTATTATATTGGTTTTCCAATAGTAGTCTTAAATAAAACTGAAACTCTATGATTAAGTGTTTGCGGTGTACTCACCATTAACATAAATTCGGAGGTGAAGAACATAACATCACTTTCCAGAATTCAGGAGAACTGGCTGTTTGATAATGTTTCGTACAAAACAAACTTACAGAACAAAATAGTTCAAATTTCAAAAAAAAACAAAAAAAAAATCTTAAAAATAGCCGAGAGGCTTTTGAGGGTTAAAAAAGCCGCTAAGCTATTGCACTTGGTTACATCTACCCCCAGTTTTCATACGGCACACGGTCTGCTGAACACCCTGAATAAGTATTGATGAAATTTATATATGTGAGATTTGATTAAACATTTCTGGAAAAGTGTAGTTTTAATAGTCTTCTGGAAAATTATCGAATATTTAGCAAAAAGAGCTTCAGCAACTTTAATCTAAACTCAATGTTTTTATGTGGTTCTGAAGAACTCTTAGTGAAACGTACCGAGCTTTTTAACTCACATAAAGTGACTTTTTGAAGCAAATCAAGAATGACTGATTAAAAAATCGTACAAGTGTGGGTTTAAAATGAAAATTTTGTAAGCAAACCATCGAGATAGAATGGGATTCTATCTCGATGAAGAAACAGGCGTTTTTGATAAGGTTACTTATTCGCTTCAATCAACATAACATTTTTTTTATATAGACAAAAAAAAAATAGTAACGTATTTTTTGATGTGAGGTTTTCTTCTTCACCTCCTCAGTTATGTTTTGTAAGAGGGCCGTGCATTTTCCGGTATCGTGTAGTATTCTCTGAAGGCTAGTATCCAATCAGTGAGATCTGCCGGCGGCGGCGGCGGAGTCCGCCCGCCGTTACAGGTCGGATCCGCCGCCTACACTCAGCCGATACTTGCCAACCGCCAGATACGGAATACTCGACGGACGACGTTGTCCCCAACGATCATCTCTGCTCTGAATGGAAGTAGGTATATTCTGGACATTTGTTACAATATTTGTTTGTCCTAGATCCGGAACCATCCTAATAACATCCTTGAACATATGTGTTTCGTGTTAGACACGTGGGGGACATGTGATGGTAGATTATTTTTTTACAAATTACTACATATATTTTGTGTTTTAATATTTGTAGACAAGAAAAGTATATTAATCGGTAGGAAAACTATTAAACTAATACAAAAATTGTGATTTTAGAGAACAGTACCGGGATAGGTAGACCATATGCCCGGGGTAAGTTGACCTAACTACTATTAAGCGTCAAATCATGGGAAGAGGAAAATAATTTGACGTTTTTAGGGTTCCGTACCTGAAGGGTGAAAACGGAACCCTATTACTAAGCCTCCGCTGTCCGTCCGTCCGTCCGTCCGTCTGTCACGTGGCTATATCTCATGAACCGTAAAAGGTAGACAGTTTAAATTTTCAGAAAATTGTGTATATCTCTTGCCGCTATAACAACAAATAATAAATATAAAATAAATTTGAAAATTTAAAGGGGTTTCCAAGTGAAAATTTGATATTCTTCGGAAATGTTGCCTGATTTTTACGGTACGGAACCCTTTGTGTGCGAGTCAACTCGCACTTGGCGGTTTATTTATAGTTGTTGAACTCTTTATTCAAACAAAACAACCATTTTAATTAGATACTGAATATTTTTATTACTTTTTCAAAATAAACTCTTATATTTATTGGAGCTTTTATGTTCATCATTTTTAATTTAACTTTTCTTATTAAATTAAATAAAAAACATCAATTTCAATCGGGTATGCATTTCTTTAGAAGCTGCCAACAAAATTACCAAAATCGACTCTAATCTGTTTATATACATATATATATATATATATCACATTTACTATTAGCAGATACCTTTACTAGTCTCTGCTATTAGTCAACTCTTATATTTTTTCTTCAAACTTTTATTATAAATTTTATAATTATAATTTTACTCATGATTTTAATTAAATGCACAGTTTCTTCAACTTCTTTAACAAAAAATATACTCAACCCTCAATGACAGGTTGACTAATTATTTAACCAGCCCCGAAATAAGTTGCTCTACCAACCCCAGGCGCCGTTATTACTTTGAACACATGTCATGGCGAACCTAAACACCGCCATCGATTTAAAAAACAATATATGAAATATGTTGAATATGCACCTTAGACTCACTTAGGCTGACCGACAAATTCGAAATTTCTAAAACGTGTTTGCATCAGATCAAAATATGTACTTAGTGGACATATTACTTATGTTATACACAAACGAACAACTTGTCTTTGCTTGAAAACTAGGCGAGACCACGATGCGGCGGCGCGGCGGTTCGGACGTGTGAGCGGGCCGCGGAGTGTAACACTGGGCTGTGATTGCTAATACTAAAACTGATCACGAGTTATCAGCGTTAGTCTACCTACCCCTATGGTCCACCATCCCCGGTCGTCCCTTGGTCCACCATCCCCGGTCGTCCCTACACAACGTGAAAATAGCTTGCCTGCTAATGAATCTCTTGTTATACATACTGCCACAAAAAATGTGTACTAAGCCGAATGGGGGTGATTCTGGATCCCGAGGGTATCAACTTATGTTCTACGATTTTTTTTGTATTTTTTTTTTCTTTTTTGGACCTGTCAAATTTTTAAACTACGTTAATGTAAGAATATACGTAAAAGGAAACAAATAGAAATATATATATTTTTTTTTCATGAAAGTATATTTGAAATTCAATAAATCGTGTTGAAAGTTGATTCCTCGGGGTCTAAAATCACCCCCTTTCAGCTTACACATGTTACGTGACACCCTGTAGATTCGTAAACATAAGAATTTACCCAATAACAGTATTGAGGCAACGACTGAATAGATTCACGTTCTCACACTCGGCGCACTATCCCTGCGCCCCCGGTTACCGGCGTCCCATCGGCCCCGGGGGACCCGACGGGGGCTTCGATCATTTTATATCTGTTCTTTATGGCGCGAGGCGAGGGTCGCGGGGCGCGGGGCGCGGGGCGCGGGGCGGGCGGGACAAACACCGACAAGGACAGAGTGACTGTAAGGGCGTGAAACTGTTTTAGTTCGGGCGGAAGGTCAAAGGTGCTGCCGGAGGATTTCACGGAAGATCTATTCTTATGTAACTCTTGGGTCTTTTGCAAACGGTCGTTAAATAAAGTAATTAAAAGTACTTTATTATAATGAAAATGGAAGATTTTTAATTATTTAGCAAACACGAGAATGTGTAATGTTACTCTCGCTGCTGTTGTGTCTGTTCCCTTGCAGACACCACACCGACAACACAACACTGAATGAGACATTGTGATGTCGTGTGGAGGCTCGCATTGTCGGAGACAGGTGAGGTGAGGTCCCGCTCGCCGACTGTTTGTGATGTCGTGTGGAGGCTCGCATTGTCGGAGACAGGTGAGGTGACGTCCCGCTTGCCGACTGTTTGTGATGTCGTGTGGAGGCTCGCATTGTCGGAGACAGGTGAGGTGAGGTCCCGCTCGCCGACTGTTTGTGATGTCGTGTGGAGGCTCGCATTGTCGGAGACAGGTGAGGTGACGTCCCGCTCGCCGACTGTTTGTGATGTCGTGTGGAGGCTCGCATTGTCGGAGACAGGTGAGGTGACGTCCCGCTCGCCGACTGTTTGTGATGTCGTGTGGAGGCTCGCATTGTCGGAGACAGGTGAAGTGAGGTCCCGCTCGCCGACTGTTTGTGATGTCGTGTGGAGGCTTGCATTGTCGGATACAGGGGAGGTGACGTCCCGCTCGCTGACTGTTTGTGATGTCTTGTGGAGGCTCGCATTGTCGGAGACAGGAGAGGTGACGTCCCGCTCGCCGACTGTTTGTGATGTCGTGTGGAGGCTCGCATTGTCGGAGACAGGTGAGGTGACGTCCCACTCGCCGACTGTTTGTGATGTCGTGTGGAGGCTCGCATTGTCGGAGACAGGTGAGGTGACGTCCCGCTCGCCGACTGTTTGTGATGTCGTGTGGAGGCTCGCATTGTCGGAGACAGGTGAGGTGACGTCCCGCTCGCCGACTGTTTGTGATGTCGTGTGGAGGCTCGCATTGTCGGAGACAGGTGAGGTGACGTCCCGCTCGCCGACTGTTTGTGATGTCGTGTGGAGGCTCGCATTGTCGGAGACAGGTGAGGTGAGGTCCCGCTCGCCGGCTGTTTGTCTGTCCGTCCCGCATTAATCTCGGCGCGCTTCCAGCTGTTTCACAAGGCGGCCACTCGCAGTCCTGCTTGTGTATGTGTACCTACTGAACATCTGTACGTCTGTACGTCTGTACGTCTGTACGTCTGTACGTCTGTACGTCTGTACGTCTGTACGTCTGACTGGACTGCGACGGGTATTTACTTAATTTAGGAAAAAAATATGATGTGTGACATTTTACTTATTTTTAACGATAGGAGCCACTAAAGACGTTTTACAACGTGAAGTAACATGCAATTTGATTCCAATGTGAGTAACCTGTTGATTAACAACACAAAGAAGTTGACTCTATAAAATCTGCCAGTGAACATTGAAGTATGCAGGTACTTCAGGAAATTTTGAATTCTAATTACTCAGTTTTTGTTAAAACGAGGGTGATTACCCTCCACCTCGCGTGCTTCGTAAATGAGTGAAGGGTGAGTCTGCAAGGGTTGAAGGCTGCGTCGTCAGCGGCAGCACAGTCCAGCCAAACTCAAACACTAGCGGATGGCTTAGTTAGACACTAACCGAGGGTTAGGAACTCGAGACAGTAATAAATTATTATTTTGTGAATAATTGCGCAAATGTTTAAACATCATCATAATACAGCATAATTTCACCCACTGCTGGGATTGTGCATTCAAGTTCTTGGGCCTCTCGCAATTCACGGAAATGTCTACCTTCAAGCAATAAGCTCGTTAAAAAAGTATTTATTGTATCAAATGCATGTAGGTAAGTGAGGTACGCAGGTGTTGTGTGTATGTATATGAAACAATGTATTTCTGCCGTTACGGCGTGCAATGTCTAGGTTTTAAAAAATTGAAAAATGAATAAAAGTGAATTGCCTTCATTCATCGCGAAGTTAGCCGCTTATTGCAACTAAGATTCAAGGCGTCGGTCGGTACAGGTAAATTGGTATACGTAGTCTAATACACTGAATGAGAGTACCAATTTGCACTTTCTAATTTTTATAACGAACCGAAACAATCGATTGCGTATTTTGGAGAATTAAAATAGCCCGTCTGGTCGACGTACGACAGTGTCGAACCACAATATTCTGATCTACTTTCAGAACAAGCACGGCCAAAGAGCTTCCTGCGTCTGTTTTCCCCTTGGAGTACCTACAATCTTGAAATCTTCAAATCCAGGGTGAATAAGTTCCTTCTGGGAAAGCGTGCTCCATCTTAGGCCGCATCTTCACTTACATATGTGAGATGGTGGCCAAACGCTTGACCATTTCCAATAAAAAAAAAGATCTGTCAAATGCGAGTGTATGTGAAGAAAACGTGTTTTATTTAAGTGCTATGAAGTTCGTACGATTTTCGAAAACTGCCGTTGTATTTTCCAATTTCTTTAACCTATCCATCCGATTGCGAAATAACCTGGTTTTACTTCGTGCGGACGCAGGATTAGGTTCAAGTGATTTTTTGCTAAACTAATTTCAATGTTTTTGATCGAATATTCTTTTGTTAGATATTCAAAATCGTTCCCACTAACGTCTGTCGGAGGCTCTGCTGCTGGGTGTACTGGTGCATCAGTGCTGGCGCTGGACTCCTCCTCGAACGGACGCGAGGTCACGTGTCTTTTTTATTTTCGCGATGACAGCTGGATTATATGAATCTAATCAAAAACACAAATGTGAAAACTAGCCGAGTTCGTTCAGATAGTGGCTTCACCGATAAAAGAGCTGAGATCATATATATAGTTGCCAAGTTTCATAGCAGTTCATAATCATAATTTGTTAAGTTCTTTCATTAATTAATTTATCTCTTGGCAAGTCCAACATTAAAACAAAAGCGGTGGGTATAAACTTGCTAAAACACTAATTAAATAATGAAAGAAAATTAGGATTATGAACTGCCATGAAACTTGGCACCTACCTATATGATCTCAGCTCTTTTATCGGTGAAGCCACTATCTGAACGAACGAGTCACAAGTAATAGACATAGGACATTTACTGAACGCCATTTTTTATTTTAGGCTCATTCGCTGTTACTATTTGAAATCAGTTAAATTAATTGAAATTTAATTAAAAACAAGACTCGGATATAGTCCGCGAGGGATCAGAATGGGATTGAACCATTTCGAACTAAAACAAAGTTGACAGGAAACTAACTTTGACCGGTTGCTTCTGTCCGTAGAACAGATGTGGAAGTTAGCCCCTTCTAGGTAGGTATAGTAAATTTGTATGAGTCTACGTGTATATAAAGAGCTCTCTGTCATGTCTGACATTTAGTAACTTTTACATCATCGCCATCACATGAGGTTTCATTCCATTTATTTATTGCAAATCTTTAAATATTCTAGATAGGTCGATTAACTTCTAATTATTATTTACATACACCCTGTTGGGCTGCAATTTATTATTTTGTCAGAGATTAGGTAATTTCTTTTGACATTTACTTTTCATTAAAACAAATTAATTCGTTTTTTTTATTGTAAGTACTATTTCTAATTTGTTTATATATTTCGATTGGATTTTTTTTTAAATAAAAAATGCAATGAAATAATTAGCCAGCATTTTTATTATTATTATTCACTTCATTTATTTTAAATCTCGTTATAAAATACATTTTTTACTATAGAAAATAAAATATTTTAAAACTATTCTACAGTAAAAAATATATCAAAACGGTGAAACACCGGCCGCGAAGCTAGCCTTAAGCGGCCGGTGACTAGGGCTGCAGAGAGAGGAACTTCCTGACGATGCGCGCCGAGTCCAGGAGTACCGCCTTTTGAATCTGACCCTTGATCCAACTTCCTAGCGAGAGTCTCTTGAGATGTTGATCGAGGCTGTCGGTTCAAGGGCCTGAAACAACGGCATCATCCTAGAGGTAGAACGGTACGCGGTCAAGTTAATTCCTCCCTCTGTAGCCCGCATGACATTTTCGTTTATCTGTTGGGTCCACTTCATGCGCCGCACTCTTCCGTCAGCGGCGGGGGCCGGTCGCGGGGCTGTGCGCCCTGCAGGTCCCAAGCTAGCTGACTATTATTATTATTATTTTATTATTTGTTACTTAAGTCTCTTAATAGTTAAGTATAATAATATATTTTTAAACATTTTATAGAATTCGTTAGGCTCAGGAACTTTATCATTTGTCAAATATGAAATAATAAAAAAACTAAATGTATAAATACTCATAATGTTAGTTTCGGTGGTCTTAATCAATTTTACTTTTCTGTCAAAAATTCATATTAAAATTTTTGAAAGTTTTGGTATAGTTGTGGATATTTCCTAACAAATTAACTAAGTTTTAGAATATAAATCGACGGTAAGGTTCTTGAGTTTTTTTAGAAAGTGCGGCTTGCAACTGTCCATCCTATCAATGTTAACCAAGATGCGTTTGCATTTCTTTTGTAGAATAAATAGGTCTTCCGTGTGTGCGCTGTGTCCCCATAGGATCACGGGGGAAAGGTGAGTATGTGTGTGTGCATAGTAAGCTGATAAAGACGTCGATAGGTCTGTGGTTTATTAAGTTATCGAAGGGCAAACATAAAACTGGACAATTTGGATTTAATTTTTTGCACAAGGGCATATAGGTGGCTATCTAAAGTTACTTCCAAAAGTGAGAAGGTGTTAACGCTTTCTAAGGGATATTTTGAAAGCTTTTAGTTTTGCATAAAGATTGTTTTTGAAGTTGCCTGAACTATTTCGTTTTTGTGTAGTTTAACCGAAGGTTGTGTTTCGCCATCCAGCGGCACTAGGCACATCTGTGAGGTTGCTTTGTATTCAAATGTTAGCATTACCAGCGCGAGTGCAAGGTATTATGTTCAGAATCGTAGCGCCTTAATCCGAATCAAAGTTTGTTACCATGCAAACTAAATCGTACCAACCATTACTGGTTTGTATGCATTTTGTAACGAGCTGCCTGTGGTTCCTCTCTTGAGAGCTCTCTCTCTCTCTCTCTCTCTGTGCGTCATTTCACGCTCTATGGCAGAGGGTACTTATTGCTTTCATGTCAACACAAAAGTCAACGACAAGGCTTAGGGTGATGTTTTTAAAACGTTTTCGTATTTCCCGTTTTTGTGTTTGTCCAAGGGGTGGGATATTTGCTTTTTATTTTTTGAATCTAGGGTCGAAAAAGAGGCTTTATAAGCATTGAGTATACAAAAGGTTCGCGGACATTTTGCATTTGCCATCGCCACAGGTGAGATTTCCCGCAACTTTGTAGCAAATAGTCTGCGTTACATCAGTTTATATGTCAAGGTCAAAGTCAGCATTTGCAAGTTAGTTAAGGGCGCGTGTCGGTCCCGTGAGCGTGAAGCTGCGGGCGCGTGTCGGTCCCGTGAGCGTGAAGCTGCGGGTGCGTGTCGGTCCCGTGAGCGTGAAGCTGCGGGCGCGTGTCGGTCCCGTGAGCGTGAAGCTGCGGGCGCGTGTCGGTCCCGTGAGCGTGAAGCTGCGGGCGCGTGTCGGTCCCGTGAGCGTGAAGCTGCGGGTGCGTGTCGGTCCCGTGAGCGTGAAGCTGCGGGCGCGTGTCGGTCCCGTGAGCGTGAAGCTGCGGGCGCGTGTCGGTCCCGTGAGCGTGAAGCTGCGGGCGCGTGTCGGTCCCGTGAGCGTGAAGCTGCGGGTGCGTGTCGGTCCCGTGAGCGTGAAGCTGCGGGCGCGTGTCGGTCCCGTGAGCGTGAAGCTGCGGGCGCGTGTCGGTCCCGTGAGCGTGAAGCTGCGGGCGCGTGTCGGTCCCGTGAGTGTGAAGCTGCGGGCGCGTGTCGGTCCCGTGAGCGTGAAGCTGCGGGTGCGTGTCGGTCCCGTGAGCGTGAAGCTGCGGGCGCGTGTCGGTCCCGTGAGCGTGAAGCTGCGGGTGCGTGTCGGTCCCGTGAGCATGAAGCTGCGGGCGCGTGTCGGTCCCGTGAGCGTGAAGCTGCGGGCGCGTGTCGGTCCCGTGAGCGTGAAGCTGCGGGTGCGTGTCGGTCCCGTGAGCGTGAAGCTGCGGGCGCGTGTCGGTCCCGTGAGCGTGAAGCTGCGGGTGCGTGTCGGTCCCGTGAGCGTGAAGCTGCGGGCGCGTGTCGGTCCCGTGAGCGTGAAGCTGCGGGTGCGTGTCGGTCCCGTGAGCGTGAAGCTGCGGGCGCGTGTCGGTCCCGTGAGCGTGAAGCTGCGCGTCCCCGATACTGCTACGTCGTAGCCAGGTGCTACGAAATGGCTACGATGACGTAGAGATGTGCTACGATTATGTAGCCTACTCTACGGACGTCAAAATTATTTGTGATTAAACATATTATGTACTTTTTTTATTAATAAAGTGCATAAGCCTCACACTAGGTTAATTTATATGAAATCAAATAATATCGATATTATTTGATTTCTTATACTAAGTACTTGTTACAAGGCTACACTTGAAATTTAGTGAATACCTAAGCCTCCCAATTTAACAGGCAAGGAGGCCTGCGACCATGCCTTGTCGCTAATCGATATTCAAAACCGATGATATAGTATTCTTTATTATGTTGTCTAAACCATCCAACACCTCGCTGTGTTTCCACAGTTGACAACATCTCAAAGAATACGTTAATTTATGTACAAATAGACTAAACCGAATAATTGTTAAAGTCATATGGTTATTAACTTGGAACATTATGTCCAAAGTTTTGTTGAAATATTGAATTTTCTCATGAACAAATGACTGAAAAGACTCATCAAGAATAGAGGAGTCGAATTGAAAATTTATCTACAACTGCAAAGTTGGAGGCTAAATAAACTATTGAATTTTCCGATGACATTATTTTTGTCTACACAAAAAAGTAAGTAAAAGAAATAAAAAGCTCGCACTTTGCAAAATAAAAAGCTCGCACTTTGCAAAATTTAATTAAAATCATATTTGTCGAAATTGATCTGTGATGATCTAAAAATACACACAAAACACAGTTTTTGGATGACGGGATTTTAGGTGGAGACCTAAAATCCCGTCATCCAAAAACTGTGTTTACCTCTCCACCTAAAGTCCCGTCATCCAAAAACCAAACATTGAGCTTTTATTGGAGACATCATAGACAGATCGGCCCTTGTTTTGCTAAATATATTCTGTATTTTTAAACATTGTAGGGAATTATCCTTATATGTAAGTAAAGTTCGTCATTGCACAGCATTATATCACATCCCCTCAGGGTCAGAGTATGTTGGTTAAGTTAGCAGAGCATCTTCCAGCAGAGCATAAATAAATTAGAGTTCTGTTCGCATGCAGGTGAGTTCTATAGTTCCTGATACTTTTCAGGAATAGTTCTGGCGTTTTCACATAAAAAAATGGTAGTGAAATTATGCTCTGCTAACTTCAGAGTCAGAGTAGACTACAGCTCTCCACGCTGGAATACTAACCGCTCTGATTTTGCAAACAACTTCGTATGTAACACAGGTGTAGGTTAGAATATGGTTTGGACACATATTGTACATAGGCTGCGAATGTTTCACATTTTTGTGAAAACAAATGAGTGAGGGGTGTTCAATAAAAGAGTTTTGAACACTTATCGAAGTTTAATGATTTATTTTACAGGTTTGGTTTTACAAATTACAGGACGCTCTTTTAAATAACGCGAGTCAAAGTGTATGGTGCACTTTGAGTTCTTCTATTATATTCTTCCATTGACCCGCGGAGTGGATCTCTGCGAACGCACACGTCTGCTCGCCTCGAGGCTAGCTTCACACTGGATCTCTGCGAACGCACACGTCTGCTCGCCTCGAGGCTAGCTTCACACTGGATCTCTGCGAACGCACACGTCTGCTCGCCTCGAGGCTAGCTTCACACTGGATCTCTGCGAACGCACACGTCTGCTCGCCTCGAGGCTAGCTTCACACTGGATCTCTGCGAACGCACACGTCTGCTCGCCTCGAGGCTAGCTTCACACTGGATATTTGTGCCTGACTTCGGCTTCTATCGTCGCTTGCGGCTTGTTCGTTTCACAAACATACTCCGGGGATTTGAAAGAAGGAAAAATGGCGCACTTTGACTCGCGTAATTTATAAGAGCGTCCCTTAATTTGTAAACCAAACCTGTAAAATCAATCATTAAACTTTGATAAGTGTTCAAAGCTCTTTTATTGAACAAGGGGAAAGAGGAGCGATGTTCATTTATTTGGGCCGGGTACTTTGAGAGCTTCATTATGTGCTGATACCCGACCTTGTTTGTGTCCTGGGATATACGTTTTGTGAGAATGTGTGATGAACCGGTCATTAAAACGATTTCACATTTATTTTTAAAGGGTTCTAATGATCCCTCTGGGTTTAATCCTAAACTAGGTAAAAACGCTTCATAGCTATTTCGAGCAAAGGGATGAACCAGGTCAAGCGTGAGCAAAGCGACCGGTGACGTCATCTCGCGCATGCAGCGTGGTGCAGATGGTGCGACACAATGCGATGCGAGGCGTTCGTTAGCGGCGAGTGCCCCTCGCCCGCGACACATTCACATTTAGGACAAACGCCGCGCCAGTTGGTTGGTGATGTGATACCTACATGCAGAAAACAAGCTTAGATTCCATACTGTGTAAGGAAAGGAGCGACAAACAATAACTGCTCGACGTTTTTTATTGTTTATCGATCCATTCTTGACACGCGTAGAGCACAGTGCGTAGAGACCTCATTTCCACTCGTATAGAGAGACATTTGCTTTGCAAGCCACGTTATGTATTCAAGTGTTAAGTGTTCCGTTTGATTTGTCTAAGTACGTGATTTTTTCATTCAGATAATATCGTGATCGAGCGAAATCTCCTGTTGTACATTCTTATTTGAGTTATATTATTAATTTTCTAGGTAAGTACCAACACTCTTTTTAGGAAATTAGTTAGGCTTCTGAATCGTCAGGTTTCTAACGTTGAATACATTGAAGCAGCTCAGCGCGAGGCCACCATCGGGGTCACAGCGAGAGCTGAACTCCATTCCATATTCCATGTGACACTGAATTTTTGACTACAGACCAGTCTTGAGTTTTTGTTTTAGTCAAGCTACTGAGAACTCAAAAATACATGCTATTTTTCTAAAATTTACATGAGCATGAAAATGTGCAGAGGTAAACTTTCTAGTTCCTTATAAACGAACCTCGTCAGCGACGCTGAATGAAAGATAAATAAATATTATTGGAATAAAAAATACAAAAGTAACTCAGTAAAATTTTCCCCACGAAGCGGTTTGTACGGATATTTTTGAAGTTTGGCAAGGGAATCGACTGTATACCGAGGAAGAGCAAAGGTATCTTTTTATCCAGAAGAAGCATGCACCGCTGGCGCAGATGTTGACAGGAATCATAATGTGTGTGGTGATGCGAGCCGGAGTAGGCCTATATCCAGCAGTGGACGTCATTCGGCTGCGACGATGATAATGATGACGATGAGTGCGTGGTGGTGTTACCTTCATGAGCTGCAGCTGCTCAGAGACCAGGTCGCGCGCCGCGCCGCCCACGCCGCCCACCGGGAACGAACCCAGGTACTGGAACAACACAAACACCTTTTTATTAAGTCAAATTCAAAAATCAAATTCATATATTTTGCGAAACATGGGTTACAGGGATGTTAGGTTAAAATGGAATGAGCACAACCATGATCAGCTTTACAGCATGCAAAGTCACTATAAATGTATATAAATAAATACAATGTCAATAAGTAATACGGAATATACGGGGGAGTAGCCATTCTCTGGAGGAAGGGTATTTTTGAGTCAGTCACCGTCCTGGACTGTAATAGCCCAAGGTTATCCGCAATTAAGACTACCTCTAGTGGTCGTTCTGCACTAATCTTTTCAGTGTACATGCCTACTTGTAAGAAAGATAATCTACCTATTTTTACCGAGGTCTTAAGTGAGATTAGTGCCATAGTAGAAAGCAGCAGTGTTGAATCAATTTTCATTCTAGGGGATTTCAATGCACATCCGCAGGAAACTTATTACAGAGAGTTGTCTAACTTCTGCGCGGATCAGTCTTGGCTCTGTGCGGATGTGGAGAAATTGGGTTGTTCTTCTAATGCGTATACATTCATGTGTCAAAAATCCGGTAGTAGAAGATGGTTGGACCACTGTATTGTTTCCCTCTCTGCTTGGCATGCAGTTAGCAAAGTAGGTATTTATGAGGATGTTTACACGTCCGACCATCTTCCTATTTACGTAGAATGTGATCTGTGTGCAATCAGACCACGGCTGGTGGCTCCTGAGTCGACTCCTAGTGCTGTTCTATGGGGAGAGAGAAGTCAGGAACAGATAAACAGCTACCGTGAAATATGTAATAACGCCTTTCGTGACATTAGCTTTCCCCAAGAGTTCGTGGAGTGCGGACATGGGACATGTGGTCTGGACGAGCATAGATCTGTTTTAGATAAGTTATATAGTATTATAGTGAATACTATGTCTGAGGCGTCTGTGCAGACGAGGCAGAGTGGTGGCGCGAGAACTAGGAAGGGTAAAAGCTTGTGTGGCTGGAACAAATATGTACGTAGCGCGCATGGGGAGGCCAGGCTTAAATTCAATAGCTGGTTGCTGAGTAACATACCTACTTCAGGCGAGATTTATGAGCAAATGTGCGATACTCGCAAAATCTTTAAAAGCCGCCTGAAGTGGTGTCAGAGAAACCAGGACCAGCTTATTATGGACAAAATAGCTAAAGAATTTCCAGAAGTAACCCTAAACGGCATGAGCATTAGAAAAGTAACTTCGTTCAAATATCTCGGACATTTTATTACCGACGACCTTAGGGACAATGCTGACATAGAAAGAGAGCGTAGGGCTCTAGCGGTAAGAGGTAATATGCTTATACGTAGGTTTTCCCGGTGTACAGAAGAAGTAAAACGAACGCTGTTTAAAGCGTACTGTCAAAGCTTCTACACCGGGAACCTATGGGTAAGCTACACCAAACGACCGCTGGAGGCCCTGCGTGTGCAATATAATAATATCTTTAGGTTGATGTTGGGACTGCCTCGTTTCTGCAGTGCATTAGGGATGTTTGCTGAGTATGAGACGGATGGGTTTGCTGCCATCCTCCGGAAAAAGACGGCATCCCTGATGCGCAGAGTGCGGGATAGCCCCAACAGCATCCTACAAACTGTAGCCGGCAGAATTGCCTCGCCGATATGGCAGCACTTTGTGCGAGCAGTTATATAAATAAATATGTACATAATCAATTTCATTTGTTAAACAATTATTCAATTCAGTTCAATTCGTTTATTTATTTGTGATACATTATTCTGATTAATATTAATTTTATGCTTTAATTTAATTGTATTTGATTTCCTTTAAGTAATTTGATTAATTTTTATAATAAGTAATTTGTTTTTAATTTAATTTTATATAATTAAATTTAATTTCAACTTGTATATTTAATTTTATTAACTTTGTTGTAGGTAACACTAAGAGTACTAACATTTAATTTAAGAGATTTTTGCTACTAACAAATTATGGATCATGATGTTATCTGAAATAAACAAATTTTATTTTTTTTATTTTTATTTATTAACTAAATTTATTAATAATCAATGAATTGTCTTATTCTAGTGGTAGAATGTATCCATTAGATATTCATTAACATTGTAATAGGCCTTATCAATTAGGAATTGTTTAAATTTGAGTTAAAAAAAATTAATAGTATTACTTTCTTTAATGCTTGTAGGTAATCGAACGCAACATAATCGAAATAATTTTGAAATCCGCAGCAGCTAAAGTTCAAAAGATTGTGGAAAGAGCTAGAAAATTATAAACGGCATAATCGCTGAACAAATACTGTTATAACATAATTTGGGTAACGTTACGAATGTTTGTTCCTCCCCGCAGTCGAACCCCCCCTGGGAGCGTGCAGCACTCGCGCAGCCTCGCGACCCTCCCTCTAAGCGAACGTAACTACAACGTCCTGTACATTGTGTTCCTTGCAGAGACCTGCACTAAGCTCTGGGGAGAGTACACAATGGTGCTGGATAGCGACAGTCAGGGGCGACCGGCTGCGGTCTACGGCTCCTACGGGTGTGCACTTGGCGTAGTGTTGATCGTTTTTTTGATGTTGTTAGTTATCAAGTAAACGTTATTGAATAAGTTAAATAAATGTTACTGCTAAGTAAGACCTCCAAAATGAGAACTTCATAAAGGTTTATAAATCTGGTGGATATTCATCAACATGGTTCATAATATTGTAATATACTTATTATGGTTTGGGCGGGGCAGCTTATCAGGGCACGTATAAATTTTTCACACCTTGAGAACATCACTAGCCTGTGATTAGGGGTCTACTACAACTACACTAACCCCCCCTCCCCCGAGCGTGGAACCCCGGCAGCCATCCTCGGGGGCGTATCTTACTACATAATTCGTACGAACACGATAATGAAGAGATTACAGTGATCCTAATTTTAGTGTTTCACCATAAGCACACACTTTTCAAAGTTTTCTCATGATGCTGCATCGTTTTAAATGCCCACGAAAAGTATCTTGAGGATTCGCTTGCTTAGATACATTGCAAATACAATGTTGCTGTCGTAACAACTTGTGCCTACAACACGTTTTGTCCTCAGTTCATCGACGCCACTCGGTGTCGCGCGACAGGCAACAGCGCTAGGCGGCGCTCCGCAGCGGCTAATGGGACGGGACATCGCGGGATGAAGATTTTTTGCAAGACATCGACAGAACGGGAACAATAATAATGAAACTTGCTTATCTCCGCAAAGGTGTTATAGCGCTGTATTTGTGAGGAAGACTGGAACTGTTCGACCGCATACAGGGTGGAGTTATGGACGGGGCACTAAGGGGATAGTCACTTAACCGGCGTAGCTGCAGGAAAATGGTTTTAGAAGAATATTAATATTTTTTTGAGAAATTGTCAAGCCAATTCACAAATAATAAAAAAAAATACAGCTAGCAAGAAAATTGCCATTTTACACAAAAACTTTTTTGATGCTAATCGCTCCTGTTTCTGTTTCTTCTTCTTTTTCTGTTTACTTATCAAAAACTTGTATCGGACCAACTGAGGTAGTGTACTAGACAAGTCAGAAATTAGCTTTTCCCATACATTTTATCAAATATCAAATTGAGACGCGCGATAGAGCGTCTAGCCAAATTCGGAAAGAAACGGGCGACGCAATAGCAGTGAGTAGGTATCTTTACACGAACCATTGGGTAATGGGCCCACAAATTCATATTTAGTATTAATTAAAATAACACAACGTCGGCACAAAAACTGCCAAATCATACATATTATATCAAATTATTAGTTTCGGAATTATCGTTAGAAATGTGTGAGAGATCGTGTAGACGAACCCCGGGTGTACGGTTTCACCATACATTGGCATTTTTGCGCACGCGGCGATTTAGGTACTCTGTATCGCACGCGCTGCAATTACTTTACCTAGATTATACATTTGAGTTTATTACGTAACCTACTGCCGCAGGAGAGACAATATAAGGAAAGATTTGCCACCTAAACCTTGTCATTTAACTTAACTTCAATAAACTAACTTTGACTTGTGATTGTGGTGTTTACGTGCTCAACCAAACTGGCTAAACCTTCATTACTCAACAACAGTGTAACATACGAAGTGTGGTGCTATAGGTAAACTACCTACAACTACTTAACCAACATCATCTACATGTAAGGGCTAAACACAAAGGCCTTTACACCGGGTTTCAATGAAAGGGACCAATCGTTGTAATAATTCCATAAATTCATAACTACATTGTCGCTACTCAAAATCCCAATAGGTTTGATACCCCAGCCATCCACTCATTAGGTCGCTTGCTGACCAGACCCCTGTGTGGCCATAAGGCGTGGATAGGAATGTTTGAACATTACGCGTGCTAACTCGCTCAAGCCCGTTGCGCTAGGGGCCGCCTTAGTCACTTTAGTATGGACGCAAACGGCGCGGTTTCATAATATGTTTGATACTTCGCGCCTGCCCTCGCGTAAATTAATAAATAATAGATTCAGACGTTACATTACGGAAATCCATTGTATAAGTTAGGATGTAACAATATTTAGTAACAATTGCGGAATTGTTACTAGATATTGTTTCAACCTGATATTAGCAAATCTATATTTGAAAACGAAAAGGCCATATGGTGCACCCCTATTAAGCATTCGATTGATGCCCAACGTGCACATTTATGTACGCATACGTGCACTATTACGAGTAACAGATCTTTTGCTGATGGTACCTACTTGTGATGTGACCGACAAAAACTTTCAGACTGAGGTTGTGTGAAATTCAGTCGCATAGCGCCATCTGTTGGGAGGTGGCTGTACTGAAACAGCACCGTTTTAACATCTACAAGAGTTCTACTTGACGCTGTGTTCCACGTTCTCCGTGTAACAGTGTGCGTCAGGGCGGGAATGAAACCATAGGTGGCGCTAGGCACATTCAGATGAAAAGTTAAAAGTTTTCAGATAAGTTTGGAGTTTTAGTTTTAGTTCATGCTTTCTAAGTTATTCTTTGAGGGTTATTTTTCGTGAAAGATGTTGGCTTTAATGTAGCTAAATGTAAATAACTGTTTATTGCCTGTAGCTATGGCTGCAGAGTCCCAGTGGAGGAATATCTTAGTTTATTTATCTAAGTAGAACTGTATTAACCGGGTACCTATTCATTTATTAAATTAGTCTTTAGTCTGCATTCAGTAAAAACTTACAAGATGCTAAGATTCAGTAATGAAGTCTTCACAACTTTGTGGGGTGAGGGTTGCAAGTGACCACCACTCTCCGTTTCTCGCAACTATTCCCAGCCGGCAACCGCAGGGTACAGAGGGTACCCCGACTTGTAGGTAGTTATGTGGCTCGGTAGAATAGAGACCTAAGTAACCACTTGAGCAGCAACTTAGTCTTACCAATCGCCCGTGCGCTGTACTGCACTGAAAGTATCTACTAGTCATTGTTACAAATCATATTCTAAATATTTGTTTACATTATAGAAACATGTTTCAAGAAACCATCCAATTAACTTTTTCCTAAATATATTTCCATTGAGTTTCTTTAAGTCTTCTGGTAATTTATTATAAATAGTAATGCACATATTATAAACATTTCTTGTATATATATATTTTTATGCAATGTCATAAAGATATATATACTTTGTAGACTAAATTGTTTAATTTGATCCGTTTTTGCCGAGTAATCACATCTCTACGCTTCTTAAAATAGGTTGGGTGTGATTTCACAAATACACAAATGTCCCTAATATAATACATGCAGGCGAGAGGTAGGATCTTACAATTCTTGAAGGGAGGCGCACAGCAACTATCAAGGAACCAAAACCAATTTATTATTCTGAGGCATCTCTTTTGAATTTTAAATATCCTCTCGACATCTACAGAGTTACCCCACAGTAACAACCCGTACCCCAGGACCGAAGACACATCACATTAACGTTTACATAAATCTGTAAAGCAGAGCCACGCACGAGTAACATTCTAACTAATGTTTGCTTAGGTCGGGCTCTGAGACTCAGATGGCGCTGCTAAACTAAACTCTGTGTTATTATATTAAAATACGAGCACGCAGGTACAACTATGTAAAACATACTTGAGCCCCCTTTTGGCAAAAACTTGGCAAGGTCTTCACAGCGTACATCGGAACATTTGTAAGCTACAGCTACAGTTGATAGACAGAGAGACATTTATTGACACAACAGAGATACAGCACAGAACAGGAAAAAAGGCAAAATATAAAATAGTACCTACCTAACTCACAGACTGAATACAAAATTGTTAAATAAGCTAAGGTACTGGGTGAGTCAGCTACCGAGTGTGTGCTCTGCGCTGTGGCGGAGCCGGAGTGGGCCGAAGGGTTCCACCTCAGCATAATCAGCGCTACCTCACATTAATGCAAGGTGGCGCTGATTTTCAGATTTTATGAGGTGACCTCACAACCGACCACTGGTTGTGAATATTTCATAGGTACATAATGACGACCATGTGGGTCCGGATGAAGGTTTCTCTGCGACGCAGAAGGTTCAAGGTTCGATTCCCGCCTTGGGATAAATGTTTGTATGATCTGCAGATATTTGTTCCGGGTGTTCTGGGTGTTTTCTATATATAGCAAAAAAAAAAATATCTCTGTAATATATTGTATCATGTTTATTAGGCATCTAGTACACATAACACAAGCTCTGCTTGGGGCTAGATGATGCTGTGTGGATTGTCCTGCGTTATTTATTTATAATATTTCATAGGTACTTACAAAAACAGGAATCTAGTTACAATAAATCAAATACAATAGAAAATACAATTCTATACTAGTGCATGTTCGATATTTACAGTAGAGCACCGAACCTATCGCTCTGGCGATATGCAGGACATGTTCATCTTGTTCACAAACATGTTCAGTGTCAAGGGCTAGTTGGCGAGCATTCGCCCCTGCCCGCCTGACTGACCTGCTCATTGTTGACCCGCTTCGAGTCAATATTGTGACGCACATGTCAGCCATCGCAAACAGCCCTGAGCCACGCGTGACGGAGACTGTTTGTACAACTGACGGATTACAATAAGATAGTTTACGTGTTTGTGTTGTGTGACCCTCACCCACTCCAACTAGCTCCACGCACAGCGGACTCGAGCAACACAATGTTTGTTCACGAGAACATAGAAGGTATAACTAGTAGGCACCAGTTCCACCGCTGCCCCAGATCCGTCGCCTGACGGTTATAAAATGCATGCAATATTCAGATCGCGGATGTGCGAGATACCTAGCGGACAAAACAATAACTCAAGATATGAATCAAACCGTTCACGGCAACAAATGGCCGGCACCGCGCGCGCGGGCTCAACCTATTTCTCGCCTTAAACCGTGCCCATAAAATTCAATTTGGAAGGCAGTTATGCACGAGCTCAAAAGTTTGCAGAGCTAAAGCTAACTCGGGGAAATTGTGTTCACGGGGATTGAGATAAGATCGTTATTGGGTCGGCGGAGCTCGGCGGCGGCTGGCGGGGGCTCACAACGGAGTGATAACAGCCGGAGCATCGGGAGCATGCTCCGAGTCGACGTCGCGTCGTCAATAACCACCGACAGCACGGGTATCTTTCGTTTCGAAAGTTCTGATAAGCATAGTTGAGTAATATCACTACTTAAACTTCTTTGGAGAACTGGGTATCTCGTTATATTGTTTCCACTGTATTGAGAAAAGCCGCCTAAATGCAGTTGAAGTCCAGCAACAGCTTCTTCAGACTCAAACGGACTACGTTAGCGACAGTACAGTGAGAAGAAGACTTGCTGAAGCAAATCTGAAACTCTGAAGACCAGCGAGTGGCCCTAAACTCGAGAGAGAGCACCGAGTAGCGGGACTGCGATAGGGTGCCCGTGAACACATATACAGCGGGATGAAGAAGAATGGTCAAACATTTTGTTCACAGATGAGGTTCGATTCTCACTTTACACTTCTGATGGAAGGCGAAGTATATCTACAGGTGACCTGGTGAACAATAAATTCAAGCCAAAAAAATTTGACTTATGTATAGTTTACTATAGTTTCAAAAAAAGCTGATAAAATTTGCTATAAAATGTTTTTTATTTTAAATCTCTAACTTCAACAGTTTCGAAAAACAAATGAAATTTTAAAAGTGTGATACTTACATAGTGTTGCAGGCCAGTGATTTGAAACACTTCTCCAGCCGTCACAGAATTTCTTCAGAAAAAAGGCAAGTCTCATTCATTACAGTGTCAATGTTTTAATAGAGTATAACATGAACCGATTACCCCGCCCGCCCCGCCGCGTCGCGCCCCGCTCCCGCCCGGCTGTTTCAACCTTAATCAGGTCAAGTGACTTAACCTAAGGCTGGCTATTGCTAACTTAAGTGTGGGTGAGGTAAGTTCCTAATTGATCAATCGCCGGGAAGTTTGCTTTGATTGATCTCTCCTCGCCGGTCGCAGTTTCCAGTTAGCTATGAATAGTTTGCTTATTCTCGACCTTAAGATTTTAGATGGCTACTTATTGATCCTCAAACAACGATCTCAAGAGCTTGTATTTTGCAACAATATGTAAGAAGATAAACTGAAAGTTATGAAATACTAACATTTATTTAGGCAAAGGCTCGGCAAAGACGAAATGTTGTTAGTGTAAGTACTTACATAAGTACTTACAGTGCTCGAACAAATCTATCAAGAACAAACAAACTTGAGTGCAGAGCGGCGCGAGGCGGGGCGCGACTGCCAGCGGGCGCAGCTACATACCCTCCGTGCCTTATACTCTTATAGAGGTAAAATCTCATTGTGAACAGAGGTACCTATAGAAGAAAATTTCCCTAGAAACTATTAAGTTTTATTACGTTATCTTACTAAACAAATCTAAGTAGAGGATTGACACTAATCAGTTATAGGTCTTTATCTTTATCGTGTCACTTGCAATACTTTTAATGAGATTACGTAAACTCTCAGCGATCACATCAGTTAACTTAACAGTAACTTAAGCTACTAATGAGCTACACAAATACTTCTGCGAGATTTTAGACAGTTAAGTTTGATTCTCGTTACTATGCGTAACTTGAAATCTTGTCTGCACTCCCCGCTACCCGCCGCTGCTCGGGCCGCCCCCCGGCCCTTACCATTTGGTGAGCTGCCGAAGCCACTTGACTCGTCTCCGATTTGCATAAGTTTTAATCAAAGAAGTTCCGGAGGGCCCTTGCCAAGTCGAGCGTTTTTCCGTCACGAGTGGAACGTCGTCGCCAACGTCTCACGTCCTTAATGCGAGCCCCACGCGCGGGCGGGCGCGGCGCTGGCTATTGGCACGGCGCGGGCGGCGCGGCGGTGGTTTTCAGGTAAAACCGTTAGTACTATATAATTATTCTGTGGTAAAACGCTCACTTCTTTTAAACTTTGCAAAATGCTCGGAATATGGCGGCGCTTGAAATACTTGAAACTCGCAAATTAACGAATTGGGTTTTTAGGTCGCAAAAATATTAACTTGTCTGTATTTCAATCAAAGCCATTTTGAAGTTGAAACAGACACAACGCGCGAAGCTATAGAGCTATAGACCGGCTCCTCGGCCGGCGCTCGTGTTCATCGTTTACAAAGAAATGTTAATTTAACCGGTTTAATTTATTGTGCGGCTTGTAATTACTTGCAATTTATTGTAGCTGAATTAAATTATTAATTAAAATTAATTATGATTTGGCGGCCTCTGTGCTGAGATAACTGCTTCTGTGCCGCTCCGCCCTCGGGGTGATTACGTTCTTGAAGAACTTTCGACTAAATTTGGTTTGAAAATTTAACCACGTTCGCTTGGTATTCTTCGAACACAAATAAGGTTCGTCGTTAACCCTCTTACATCCGTAATGAATACCTTCGCTTGGTTTTTCGTTATCATAAAGCAAGTTTATAATATACATACATATATAATAGTAATATTTTAACACAGAGCCAACCAGTTGAACCACGTTGAGCCTATTTTAATTCTTCGACACGAGATTGCGTGTAACGTTTCAGGCAATTGGTGTACTCTAATACACCGAATTAGAGTACCAATTTGCACAAAAAAAAACTAAATGAAACAAACGATGACTTATTTCTCCAAAATTAAGATAAGCGTCCAGTATCAATAAACATCGCGTATATGTACAGAGAATATATAATTGAAAATGACCGGGTGTTAAAGGTACAGGATTTTGTAGACCGTTCGGTATCATGGATAGGGGTCGAGAATTAAGGCACGCTTCGATTTGGGACAGAACTATCGATAACTCTTCATACGTAAGAGTTGAGGTACCAACTATTCGTCTAAGGTGAAATTTGGTCGATTTTACCCCAGCCTCCCATAATCCGCCGAAGTTTGGAGCATGGGGTGGGATAAAATGCCAAGTCGTTCCATAATTACCTAACCATTCCCTTATTTCAGTAGCAACAGAAGATCGTTCTACGTCCACTAACTGGCGCAACTCCTTGGCGGCACCAACGAAATTAGTGCCGTTGTCGCTCCAAATGTCTGTCACAACTCCACGTCGTGCAACGAATCGCTTAAAACCTGCTATGAAACCCTGCGAAGAAAGATCACTAATGGCTTCTAAGTGGATGGCCTTAGTCACCATGCAGACGAAAAGACAAATGTAGCCTTTATAGGACTGGTGTCCACGACCCTTAGATGTGCGAACATTAATCGGACCTGCGAAATCTACTCCACTGTGGCGAAAAGCTCGTGTTGGAGTAACTCTACTGGTCGGGAGCTGGCCCATCAGCTGAGTTTGAGAAGCTGCTGCATATCTTTTGCATGTGACACATTTGCGGACAATCATCTTCACCAAAGTTTTGGCCGAGACAATCCAAAACTTCCTTCGCAAATAGTGCAACATCAACGTCGGACCTCCATGCAGTGTAGCTTTGTGCGCCTCCGCAATAACCAAATCAGTGAAATGATTCCGATGAGGCAAAATGATAGGGTGTTTGAGGTTTTCCTGTACGTCTGCGTTTTCAATGCGACCACCGACTCGTAAAATTCCGTCTTGATCGATTGTTGGACAAAGAGACTTGAGGCTACTCTTGGTTTTAACCCTTCCAGTCTTTCTTATTTCGTCTATATCTTCACCAAACTCTTGCTGTTGGACACATCTTATACAAACCTTTGTCGAGTCATCTATTTCTTTCTTAGTTAGATAAACCTCCACTCTCGGTTCATTCTCTTCTCCAGGTTTCTTCTTCCACTTCAAAACTCTTCTACAATAGGCAATAACTCGCACTAATTTGGTGAATGAGGAAAATCTGACCCAGAAACCATCTTCCTCTGGGTGTGCATGTCCTACCAAAGCCTTAATGGACCTTTGTTCTTCTTTGGTTGCAATAGACGTCGGTCTTGAGTAGTCGATGATATCATTTTTTAACCACGATGGACCTTGTCCTCACAGCTCACTGCAAGCAAGTTCCTGCGGAGTCACTCCTCTAGACGCCATATCTGCGGGATTATGCTGTGTTTGAACGTGGGCCCAGTGTGAATTATCAAGTTGAGATAGGATTGATGAGACTCTGTTTCCAACGAATGTAGACCAGCGGCTTGGGTGGCTGCTGAGCCAAGCTAAAACTACTGTTGAATCGGTCCAAGCATGAATATGGGTTTCTGGAACTCTTATGACCTTAGCAACTTCTACGAGTAACTCTGACAGCAACACCGCTCCCATCAGTTCCAATCTGGGAACCGATTGCTGTTTTACTGGAGACACCCTTGTTCGAGACGTGACAAGACTGATCTTGATGTTTCCCTGAAAGTCCACAACTCTTAAGTACACCACAGCAGCGTAAGCGGCCAACGACGCATCACAATATCCTTGTAACTCTACCATTTTGTCGTCAGCTCTTGTATTAACCCATCGTGGTATTGTGAACTTACTCGTCTCTACAAGGTTCTCCCTGTATGTCTGCCATTCCGTCAGCAGATCTGGTGTGAGCTCGTTATACCAATCAAGTCCGGAAAGCCAGAGTTTCTGGATAAATATTTTGGATACTACTACACAAGGTGCTGCCCAACCCAACGGATCGAACAGGCGAGCGATATCCGAGATCACCCGTCTCTTTGTGATTGGCGTCTGCTGAGGGGGAAGTATTACTGAATACTTAAACTCATCGCTATCGCGATCCCAGCTTATTCCTAACATCTTCACAACTTCATTTTCATTTATGTCTTGACCTCCTTGTCCCTGATCCTCACTCTTCTCCGCCTTCCTTTCTCTGCTTGAAATTTGCATGTCTAACTCATCACAGCTACTCACCCATTTCAGTAATTGGAAACCTGCCCTGCTTAGTATCTCGTTCATGCCTTGCTGTAACGCTAATCCATCACTAACTGACTGACAACCTGTCATCAAATCATCAACGTAAAAATCTCTTTTTATTTTTTCAGAAACTTCGGGATTCTTCGCACCATCGTCGACTGCAACCTGCTGCAAGGACTTCACTGCAAGGTAAGGCGCTGAAGCTGTTCCAAAGGTAACTCTCAATAATCTATATTCTTCTATTTCAGATTCGGGGTCGTCGCGCCACACTACTCTCTGGAAATCAACCTGCTCTGGATTCACCTTTACTTGCCGGTACATCTTAACGATGTCTGCACACAAACTGATGGGATGTGTTCTCCAACACATAATGATGTGACGGAGTGGCGGCTGTAAAGTGGGACCTACCATGAGATCGTCATTCAATGATACTCCATTAGTACCTTTCATAGACGCGTCGAGCACTATTCGAATCTTGGTTGTGGTTTTGTCGTTACGTATCACAGCATGATGTGGCAGATAAACTGCAGTTGGGTCTTTCAACATGCTTTCTGGGACTCGCTCCATGTGACCAAGGTTTAAATAGTCGTGAAACACTTCAGATTATTTCCTTTTGATTTCAGGATCTCGCTCAAACTTCCGCTCAAGATGATTAAATCTTTTGATTGCAAGTTCTCTGGAATTACCGTATCGGCACTGTGGATTGTCCGATTTGAATGGGAGATTGACTACATACCGACCACAGTCATCCTTGACTGTGGTGAGAGAGTAAATTTCTTCACATCGCTGCTCGTCTGGACTAAGTATCTTCTTTTCTGGAACGACGGACTCAATTTCCCAAAATCGTCTCAAGAGGGCGTTCTCATCAACCTGGAAATCATTGACAATTGAATTGTGGTAACAATGTGTCGACGAACTCTGATCATGGTCTAAGCGATATGTAGGACCCGAGATAATCCATCCTAAGGCCGTACATTGAGCTGTTGGCATTCCTTTGGGACCCTTGATCAGACCTTCTCGAATTAAAAGGCCATAAACGTCTGCTCCAAGCAAAATATCGATTTTACATGGCGTGAAAAACTGGGGATCGGCCAGAACAATGTCTGCCAGCTCTGGCCATTCAGCATGGGTAACACTAACCTTTTCTGATGGCAACAGGCTGGTTATAGCGCCAAGAACATGTGCACGTACTTGAACTGAGAAGTCAGGATCACAGCGCGACTGAACTTTCATGTTGACGATGTACCTTGATGCCAAAGTACCTGCGTTGCCGCCTAATCCTGAAATGCTACTCCTACTTTGTATCTTCTTCAGCCCCAGTAACTGCGCTGCAGATTCTGTAACAAAAGATGCCTCGGAACCCTGATCAAGAAGAGCCCGAAGAGTGTGAGCATCGCCATCTCGAGATTCAACGTTTACTAGAGCCGTAGCTAACAGAATCTTTGTGTTGGTTGTCCTCTTTGAAAAGTGTGCTGAAACATTCGATGTGGACGCAGGAGAATCTAGCGATGCCTTAACTCCGGACACCGTGTCCTTAACTTCTTGCTCTAAAGCTGGTTTGCCTGATTCTGTGGAATTAGTCTCAGGTTGTGGATGAAGTAAGGAGTGATGTTTTCTCCTGCAAACGCGACATCTAACTTGTGACCGGCAAGTCTGGGCGGAGTGGTTACCGAAACAATTGAAACAAAGCCTGCTGGTTTGGACATAATTGTGACGCTTAGAAAAATCCTGTCCAGCAAATTGTTTACAGTGTGTTTACAGTGTGGGTGTTTGTGGTCACCCTTACAGTACGTGCAACTGACTGAGGAACTTTGTGCAGTGGAACCCGAGGCAGCATGTAGAACATTTTTCTTTTGAGTTGCAACGTTCTTTGCCTTTCCCTTTACATCTATATACAGGGTTACAGGTTAAGTCGACCTAGATCCTGGAGGGGGTTGTAGTTTCCACCATTTCTGACTGATTTCACTATGAAACACCCTACCCCAAACTTAACCGTTTTTAAGTTATTGGACTTTGAAGTTTTTTTTAAAAATTACCGACTTTTAGCCTATTGACCAATTTTTTTTTGGGTCTTTGTCTCTAATTTATTTGTGTTTACGATTTTTGTGTAGTAGATGAGTTGCTTTATTATTCTTAATACTAAAATTGCAGTTAACTAAACCAACTGGGTCGCAGCAGACGATTGATAGTAATAAATTGAAATGAACTCATAAAAATATTTTTTAATTTCAGAAATATTTTAATAAATATCTATGACAGCCATGCTGCAGATGTGCCTAAAAATATCTACGTTTCATCAGCTATCTAACAAGATAAAACAAGCTAGGGTGTTATCAGAATTCTTAGAAAAAACTTTGATGAAAGGGTCTCAGGTAGTAGTAAAAAATAATGGTACCCACTTCAGAAAACAAAATAAAAAATCCAAATAGGTACAAAATGACTTTTATTACAATTTTTACATAAAAGCCTACAATTACAATTCATGTTCCACGTGTCCGCCTCTGTTTCGTACACAAACTCTCATTCTGTGTCTTAATCCACTTTTTACTACACCAGTTGTTAATCCCCTTCTTATTTCAATCGCCGCATCGATTATTCTTTGTCTCAAAACATCAACAGATGTGATTGGATTCGGTTCATTGTAAACTAAACTCTTCATGTGTCCCCACACATAAAAATCCATCGGGGTCAGGTCTGGACTTCTAGCTGGCCACGGTATGGGTCCACCTCTCCCGATCCACTTATTAGGATAATTAGTGTCTAGCCATTCTCTGACGCTTCTCCTGTAGTGTGCAGGGCAACCGTCATGCTGAAACCGCAACCGCTGCTGTAGGCTTTTATGTAAAAATTGTAATAAAAGTCATTTTGTACCTATTTGGATTTTTTTATTTTGTTTTCTGAAGTGGGTACCATTATTTTTTACTACTACCTGAGACCCTTTCATCAAAGTTTTTTCTAAGAATTCTGATAACACCCTAGCTTGTTTTATCTTGTTAGATAGCTGATGAAACGTAGATATTTTTAGGCACATCTGCAGCATGGCTGTCATAGATATTTATTAAAATATTTCTGAAATTAAAAAATATTTTTATGAGTTCATTTCAATTTATTACTATCAATCGTCTGCTGCGACCCAGTTGGTTTAGTTAACTGCAATTTTAGTATTAAGAATAATAAAGCAACTCATCTACTACACAAAAATCGTAAACACAAATAAATTAGAGACAAAGACCCAAAAAAAAATTGGTCAATAGGCTAAAAGTCGGTAATTTTTAAAAAAAACTTCAAAGTCCAATAACTTAAAAACGGTTAAGTTTGGGGTAGGGTGTTTCATAGTGAAATCAGTCAGAAATGGTGGAAACTACAACCCCCTCCAGGATCTAGGTCGACTTAACCTGTAACCCTGTATTCAAGAGACCTAAACCGTGTTTCTAGAAACTCCCTAAGTTGTCTCAGAGTTGGTAGCTCGTCAGATGATCCAGTAATCGATTCCCATTGCTTGCGCGTGTCGGCATCCAACTTTGAAACAGTTAGGTATATTACAATGGTGTCCCACGAGCTAACGTCTATGCTCAAATTCCTCAGGCCGTTCAACGTGTCATTGGTCACATCAAGTAGGTTTTTAATGGCGCTGCTCGATTCTGTTCCCAAATTAGGTGAGCTTACAAAACGCTTTAACAAACAATTGGCAAGATATTTTTTATTATTGAACCTACTATTAAGAGTAGACCACGCCTCCTCATAATTCGCGGCTGTGATAGGAACATGCCTCAATAATTGTTCCGCTTCTCCAGCTAAATAGCCTTTGAGATAGTGCATTTTTTGCACATTCTCTAAGGACGCGTTATTATGCACTAACGAAACATAAAGATCCTTGAATGTTGTCCACTCGGAATAAGCTCCGCTAAATGTCGGGATTGTTATTTTAGGTAATTGTATTTGCTCAAACCTAGGAGCCTCCGAAGTGGTACCTTGCTTATTTTTTGACAGTTTGCTATTGGACTCTAATTTCTCTCTCTAATTTCAGTTTTACATTCTATGTAGGTTTCCTCTTCAATCTCATAAATACACTTTTTTATATAAGGGGTATCCGCCAGAGCCTCCAGTTCACTTTCAGTTAGAATTTTTCTATGATTTTCTGAGAAAATCCTCCATTTTTCTTCTAACGTCTCAAGTCTAATAAACAGGTATGACTCCTTAAGTAGTCTTTCTTTTGGGGATTTTTTAAAATTCTCATACGCCTTTTCAATCAATGTTTTATAACCTAACTGCTCCTTTAATAGTGCGGATAAAGACATTGTAAAATAATTTAAATAAAAATTACTAACAACGACAAAAATTACAAGTCCCTTCTAATAACAAAAGCAAAATTTTACAAGTGTTTGAGTAACTTAGAAATTCTGACGAAAATCGGGCATAGGTTCCCCGTCGGATCTCTTTTACCAAAACTATTCTAAGTCCCAACTAACTACAACAAAAATATTCTAAGTCTAAATCAACTACAGTAAATTTTTAAAGTCCAGAAGCTGCTTGATTTAAGGTTGATTCTTCTATGAATCTTCACTGCACTATTTGTATGAATTCAAAAGTACTCACAATTTCACTCGGATTACCGATTGTCACTATCCGCTCTCAGGGACCGATGTATCCTCTGCGTCACAGCTGTGACGTCAGTCGCGCAGGCTACCACGTCACTCCTTGTGACGTCACCGATGCGCTTGCTCGTCGAATCCCTCTGGTCCAGTGTTATGTCAGCCCCGTGACGTCAGCGTTGTCACGAACTGAACTCCTTCACCACCACGGCACGGCGGCGCCACTAGAGGGCGCTGCTGGAGTGGGTTTGTACCACCTTCTTCCCTTCCTCGGCTCGATGATGATGGGGTGCGCAGTACTAGCCACCCGCACAGAACACCATAGATGTCACTGTGATCGAACCCGGATCACCCGCGCGCGAGTAACAATCAGCCACTCTTGCTGGGCGTGATAGTGCAACTTAATGCAACATAAACAATTCACAGCGGAATTTGGCATCCTGCTCGAAGGACCATGTATTATTCGGTCAGGAGGCTTAAAAACAAAACTGTGAATTGTGTGGTACAAAATCCATTTTATTAGAAAAAACATACCTTACCCCTACAAGAACCCGAAACGCTTCGTTAGCGCGATCTAGAGCTCGGTCAAAATAAACAGCGACATCTAGTTTTGCGCGCCTCGGCAAAGTTTACAAAGTGAACTAGACAAATGCTAACGTTTACTTATTTATTTATACATTTATTTGTTAAAGGAAAACCAGCAGCACATTATATATTATTAGAATTATTTAGAATTGAAGAAAATAGTAACAAAGGGCTATTAAAAGGTTTTCACCAGTAAGAAGAATAGTAGATACAACAGTGTGAACAAGGAAAGTAAACAGCTCACCTACAAGATTACAATCAACTTAGTACATACATAGAAGAAATAATATAATACATGAGAGAACAAAAAACAACTAATTATAATATTACCTAAGTATTAACAACAAAACTATTGATCAATAGACAAACCGCAATTAGTCGCATGCCAAGATCGAGTCATCCTCATCATCCTCGCCGGATGGTGAGAAAAAGTCAGAGCTCAACCACCGTCTCTTGGAGTTAACGCTGGAACAGGAGCGGCCCCGATCTTGCTTAGAGAGTTTATTAAATTGGTCGCCAACTCGCCACAAATAGGAATTCTGACGATAATTCCTTCTAACCACTATAAAGAAGTCTGTAAGTAAAACTTTTTGAAAAATGGTCAAAAGGGGGGGGAGGAATAATTTTTAAAAGGGGCGCCTACCTCACTGAGGGGGTCATCAAATGAAAGGTGTACATCCTGCTCCGTGGATCTAACTATTGGCGTAAGAATGATTTCGTTATATCTGACCCTGTTTCGGAGAACGTTTAGTGTTATTTTGTTAAGAAGTTTAGGGCAATTAATTTGGTTATTAGGGATTTTCAGTAAAAATAGCAGGTCCCTAATTTCGCGCCTTTTTCTCAGAGGAAACAGGTGGAATTTACGGCAAATATCTATGTAATTAGACGAACTATACGGGACCTTAAGACGAAAACAAAGATATTTAATAAATTAGATTTGTATCCGCTCGATTCTGTTGATATACATAATGTAGATATCGTATCGAGGACTCCAGGTTTGAGGAGCGTATTCGAGTATGCTGCGAACATACGAGTATGTGCAGAATACAATTTTGAAAGTTTTACATATATTATATATTAAAACTGGCTGAGCTTCTCATTACAAACCCCAATGTTTTTGACGCTTTGCTAATAATAGAGTCGATATGAGAGTCGAAGAGAAGTTACGTAATATCAAACAAGCTGGACCAATGCAGAGTCCGGGTAAAAATAAATGGAGCAAGAAATATTGACAATCATCCCTTCAGCCGGCCGGAGCCGTCACACATCAGACCCAAAGCAATCAGAAAGCTTGTCGTGTTTTTGTAAAAAAATTGTAAATTCTCTGACAGAGGCCGACGGGCATCCGCTGACATATCGCGACACAAACACTGCGACCTTTGATTGAGCTTTGAATGCTGGTTACGTACATGACATGTGCGCATCGCTCCCGAGGGACACGTATTAGCATTATGTGGCGAACCGTAGCGAGGAGAGCCCTCGCGGTGCATCATGCAGTAGAAATATAATGAGCCCGGACCGCACATCTCGTTGGATCAGCTAACTGGTACCGCGCGGGAATTGGACGACATCGAGTTAATTGAAATGTTATGCGCATAGGCCTTTTTCAGTTATCTTGTTAGTTCTACGATCCACTTGAACTGTTTGATGAAATGCGAGCTAAGCTGTTAGCAGATTACAAAACAAGGGGACCGTATCTACGGAGGGTGCAGATCGTACGGACTCGGGGAGAGTCGGCTGAAGTTCAAAACTCATCAGCAGCGCGTTTCCGCGAGCTGTATGATAATAATGTAGCGTTGTTTGCACATTACGTCGTGTTGTGGCGTTGCGGCTATATAAAAAGTTGGAGCCTTTGAGCATAAATGCCAGTTTCAGTATCCGCAGAGAAAAACACGAGCCGCAATTGAAGTTTGTACGAGCCGCGTTATATACACGCGCGCTAAACACGCTCACAGAGCCGAGCTATGATGTCTGATTGTAAGTAATAACGTGTTAGAGACATGAAACAAACCTAACAAAGTGTTCTACAAATCAATAATGTCAACAAAGAGGTATCAATTGGTGGAAATATTAAACGACACTGGTTTCATCGAACCATAATTATTTCTTAAGTTTGCCGGCACTGTCCCCGAAAACAGATGAAATGCGCCTCGAGGCTTGAGACAAATGAGATAGGTTCCTTACATAATACATATACATACATAAACACTATGAACTCGACCACTACTGGAGCGCGGCGTGAGCTGCGAGTGCTGTGCTGCAGGTAGGTTACGTTACATTGATGGAAGCGCTTCGCTTTCAACGCGGACTGCGATGGATCCGGCAATCATTACATTTGCATAACACATTCATTGATATAGCTGTTTGAAGCTAAAATAAACAAAACTAACAGAAACTATCCAAAATCGAAGCTCGCTAAGGTTAACTAAATTGTAAATATATTATGTGCTGACCTTTTAGATTAGTAAGGTAGGTAAGTACCGGCCTAGTGTTTCACTGAAGCTCGCCTAAATGAGTCTATTAATATGATAATGTGAATTTCCGTCATGCAGATGTAATGCAATGTTAATTACCACCACCTATTGAAATCATCTGATTAAACTTATAATGAGTTCATGATGATCGATGATACCTATCACGTTTTGGATTCCGGCTCATTTCGTTGATTAATCGCTTTAAAAAACAATAATTTTAAGAGAAATAGTGACCAACAGCTAATTGTACATTTGTCGATTGCACCAATACATTTTCGACAAAGTTTGGCAACAAGATTTATGTATAAACGAGCATGTTTTAAATATGCTGGCTTTTATTTCAGTCAACTTTTACGCTATTAAAAGTGGCAACGCTGCCATTAGGGAATCCAATCCCGCATCAAAATCTCAATGCCGCAAGCTTGCGGGATTTGCGGGACCTTAAAGCATCATACTTTTTCTGCTTTTTCAACGTCCTATGTTCAAATGCGTGGACTCGAGAGGTTCAATCAATTATTTTTGATTTTTAATCACAGTCGATTTCGTTATTTGTATTCACACGTACAGACGTCAGAGGTCTAAATGGCTTTATTTATAGAATCCGAATATTTAATAGAATATAATTTTTACATTTTTTGTTGTTTTTTTGGTTGTTTACAAAAATGTTTGTTATTATAACGACGAAATTCGGGCGCACTGTTTACAATTCTGTTATAGTTATAAAAACTGTGTTACGAATACGTTATGTGAAGGCAGCGTCTTCCTGATTGCAAGGTACAATGTTTACAGTCTTAGAAAAAAAAGAGGATCATAAATCTATACTTCAACTAAATACATAATTTCCAATTAGGGAATTTCGTGGTTGTGCGTGTGTCCACCCCCAAAGGGGGGGTCCAAAGGACCCCCTTTGATCCCCCCTTACAAAAAAATGCACCCGCTCCACCCCCCTCCCACGAGCATTTTTTGTAAAGTAGTATACACATTAAATGTGTAGAGTAGGCACGCTGGCCCAGCCCCCTCAGGCGCGGTCCTGTAGCGTAGGCGTAGTAGGTACGTTACGTGAGCTAATGAGACGACCGTGACTTCAGTTTTTCCAGTGCTATGTTACTAGAGCGACTCTATTGACGTTAGCTTTGTAGTTCAATTAACTTCTACTAGAGGCCGCCACAAAGCCATTTTTGGCTAAAATTACTTAATAATGCAGCTCTGTTCTGATTTAACCGTCCTATCGATCTGTATATTTAAAATTTTGATAATCCCAAAAAAATGGTTAACCATCCAGTTTTTTTTAATCCTGAAGCATGTTCATACGGTGTATTTGCCACTACACAAGACCTTTACAATAATTTTGCCGTATCACCATCGTATCAACAATTCTTGGTCGTAAAAGCCAGCGTCTTTTACGGTTTTGATTTACAACCTTTTTCATCTATCTAAATAGATATATTTTTCCTTTTACTCCCTTGAATCATTTCAAATGACAACAAAAGTTTGAGTTACACGTTACACTGTTCATGTACTACTCAGATAAACTGAATTATCGCGCGACTAGAAGGTACTTGATCTAGACGTGCACCATCCTAATTCAACCAGATATTATTCATCTTTTATTTCCGATATTAACTTTTGGTATCAAATAAATTTTCGAACATATGTCAGCAGAATTAAAATATTGTGTAAACTTAACACTAAGAGACAACATGTGATGTGCTTCACAAGCCATCCCTTTTTCATGCTACTAAAATTCATAGATTTGAGCGAGATAGAAAGTGCCAACGGACGTAGTAGATCATCGCGCCTAGCCGGCCGGCTTGAACAATAGTTATTTGTTCAACATGTGAGCAAAACGATTTTTAGTAGCACGTGCCGATATTAAATGCTTAACTAGCGAAGCAGTCTAGAGTAGAGTCACGAGCGTAGCGAGTGACTCTAAAGCAGGCAGCTGAGCTAGCGAGGGATTAAAAACGTACGAAACAAAAAAACATTAGCTCTCAACACACAACTTTTCACCTCAACTAGCAAGAAAATATTTTCTAATATAAAAAGAGGTCGAATGTCAGGAACTCATTTTGATCAACAACCATAGAATTCGTACCCTACGAATTCTATAAACCTCTTTCAAACCATGAACGAACGAAATTATGCGTTAAAGGTTGAACGCTGTCTAACCTCAGACATTAGACAGCGTTTTGCTCACTTGTTGAAAAAATTACTATTATTCCACATGTGAGCAAAACCGGACTTTGTTCACTGTTTTCGAGCAGCAAAGTCATCGTTTTCGAGCGGGAGTGGTGAAAAAATTATTATTGTTTACAATTTCATTCGTAAAGAACTGCCGCGACTGAATGTGATGTATATTACCTAGTTCCTACTGTTCGTTACGTTTGATTGTGAAAATGGAAAGATGAGACCGAGGAAGATGATGATTAAGGAACACTACTATTAAAATAAGAACTAAAAATGATCACTTAAATAACAGTAGGCAGAAAGTTTCCAATAAATATTTAAAAAAATGTTTTGCTCGTCTAAAAGATCCCAAGCACATTACGAGTATATAAAAAATATGTCACGGCTCATCATTTAATTAGTTGTAGACTTCAATTAACTCATAAATTTCCGTTTAATTGATTTATAATTATAATAATGGCACTGGCCATGTTCTTTAAGACTTTTGACAGCTTTGGCTTTTATGACCAATATTTGTGTCAACATAGTTTGATAAGATAATTGTAATTACGTCACAGAACACTTTTTATTAAATGGTATAATCACCATTTCATTTATATTTTTGGGTAGTTATATCTAAAATGTAAGGTTAGCTTAGTTTTTGTCGTTATAATTTATAATTTATTGATATTCAAATGCTTTGCACTATTCCTGATTATTATAAATCTACAGACAAAAAAATTATAAGCCAAAATATTTTTTTTGGCGTTTTTGCCTTTTCCTGAACAGTTGCTACTTTGGCTTTTACGCCTTTTCTACCCCGAAGTTCGGGGTAGAAAAGGCGTAAAAGCCAAATACGAGAAACACTAGTTGTAGATAGTTCGGGGCCCGAACTATCTACAACTACTGTTTCTTTCAGTTTAGTCCGAGTTAATTTTGCAAATGATTCTACTGCGAAAATGTACACCATATTTTATTTCATATATGTACATTATAATTTAGGCCAAAGGCAATAATAATTGGGGTCAAATTCATAAGTTCCAAGGACAAGAAATTAAAAAAAGTATTTTGATTTAACCGGTTGTTAATGAGGCCTGGATGATTAAGTATGTATTCAGAAGCACGTGTAACTTTTTCTGCGATTTCCATAGTTATTTATATTTTTAGTCATATTTTTAGTCCCGCAAATCTAGCATGAGTAATTCCGCATTTCTGATCCCGCAAAAATGATGAAGGACTTTTGCGGGATCCCGCGTATGCGGGATTGGATTCCCTAGCTGCCATCAATCCGGTCTGGTGCATTTTGGTGACCGCTGAAAAAACAAGATCCGTCAAGTGCGAGTGTGACTCGCGCGCCGAGGGTTTCGAACATTTGTCAAGTATACCAATATGTATGTACATATTTGGTATTATATAGGTACCGGTTAACGACATTGCTGTAGTATGAATATCTTAAAATTTTAAGGTAACTACATACATTTCAGATGGATCGTTTTGCAAACTCCGGAGTATAGAGGGTAATGGTACAATTTTCGACTTTTTCAGTATATTTCTAAAAGTATGTAATCTAAAGGAATTTCAAAAACTGTTTCGAGATTACAAACCGATACCTTTCATTTGATACCCCACTCGGTGAGGTACCACCTTTTGAAAAAAAAAACACCACTTTTTGACAATTTTTCAAAAAGTGTTTTAAGTTGTTCTGTAGAGACGTCTGTAAGTACAGACTTCTCTATATTTTTTCTGTAAATTATAGATCCATATCTACAAACGCTACATACATTTCAGATGGATCGTTTTGCGAAATTCCGAGATGGAGGGGGGAGCATATTTCGACATTTTTCAAAATATTTCAAAATGTATGAAACCTACTGAAATTTCGTAAACTGTTTTGAAATGCACAAATTGATATCTTTCATTTGATATCCCATTTGACCTTGTAGGTTGCTTTTAAAATTTCGATTCCCAATTTCTACTAAAAATTTTAATTTTAATGTTTATGTATAAACGCACGAAGTGTGTTATTATTTTAAAGTTATTTGCTGCTGTTGTTGCTGAGATATTAATGACGGAAAAAGGACAGAAAAAGCGAGACCTTATGGGGTTCACGGGACAGAAGTAATGCCTACACCTAAACCTACAGCTAAAAGTTTAATCTTCGAGTACGTTAAGCTAAAATTAACAAGAAATTTAGTAGTAAATTAATTTCACATGAGCACCGCAAAGTTTCCCGAAGTTCGGTTGTCCAACTATGGCTCACACATACGTGGCTGCGGAACACACACACACACACACCCTCTCACACACGTGTTTGCGGCGCACACCGAGATGGGCGCACGTTATGCTAAACTTCCGACACACAATAGGTAGTTGAAGTTTTGATAAAGTGGTGCAGGAGAGCCCTCTGACGAGCGGGCATGGCATGCCGTTGTATCTCACTCCGACCGCGTCGCTGCCGGCGGCGGCGCGGCGGTTCGAGACCGCAACTTGCCATATTACAACGCCTCGTAAATTTCCTTGGGCATGTTATGAAGCGGCTTTATTGGCATATTTGGGCAGAATAATGGCAATTCCGGTGCAATGTGATAAACATGCGCTGTCCACCTTCCCCCCCCCCCCCCCCCCACACCCTCGCCGCCGCGACTACATTCTACTTATTATACATTTGTGTTAGTAGGTAAGTACTTTACTATCTATGTAAAGATGAGATATCCACAGTAGCCACAGCGCTATCCATATGCGTACCTACTTAGAAAATATTTATTTCATAAATGTTAAATAATGTGAAGACTAGGTACTCTATTGCATTGGGTACTGGCGCCTGTAATGAACATTTGATGAATAAATAAATAATTAAAAAAAACATGCAACTAGTAGGTCTTACTAAAATATGAAATAGGTAAGTGGTAGCTAATAGGTGAGAACTAGGTGAATAATAATTAAATTATTCTAAGCTGAAATTGTACAATAATTTCATTTATTGCTTTACTTACTGCTGTAGGTATTACCTACCATTAAATTTGAAAGCGTAATGGACACGGATGCTCAAATGCTACCAACAGAACAAGACCGCGCAATCGAGAGTCTAATCTAATCTGGATTAGTCGCAGCTGCCTGCAGACCGCGCGGCCGCGGTGTGTGCGGTGCGCGCGCGCCGCGGTGTGTGCGGTGCGCGCGCGGCCGTGGTGTGTGCGGTGCGCGCGCGGCCGTGGTGTGTGCGGTGCGCGCGCGGCCGTGGTGTGTGCGGTGCGCGCGCGCCGCGGTGTGTGCGGTGCGCGCGCGGCCGCGGTGTGTGCGGTGCGCGCGCGGCCGTGGTGTGTGCGGTGCGCGCGCGCCGCGGTGTGTGCGGTGCGCGCGCGGCCGCGGTGTGTGCGGTGCGCGCGCGCCGCGGTGTGTGCGGTGCGCGCGCGCCGCGGCCGGGCGCCGGGCGCCGGGGCCGGTGTGCGTGTGCTGGTACTGCACGCAGTGCATCCACGGGCTCACCTATGGGCACGTGGCTTGTTTGCGCTCTGTGCTGTCAGCGTGTGCTGCCGCAGAATGACCGACCAGCGGGAACTGCAGCTGTCTGCATATGCCTCTACAAAAACCTTCATAAATAATAATAATACGCATGAACTCATAGCTCCATTCGATTGACGAAAAAATGAGTTACATGTCAAAACAGCTCTGCCATTGCAACGCTATTTCCCGCTTTAAAATAATTGAGGTAGGTATGCTTGTTTTGTACTTGGCGGATTTTGGTCTGGCGAGTAGGTACTAAGTTATAGGTTCTAGGTAGTGAGTGTGGTGTGGATAGCAGCGGGTAATTTGCGCGGTCGGATGTATTTTTAAGAAACTACTCTACAAAGAAGCGTGGTTCAAATTGTTCGGAAAATGTATGCAAGTTTTTCCCGAGGGCGCCGAGCGGGGGCGGTGGCGCGGGGGGTCACCCGGGGATATTCACATTATGAGGTTGAAGTTGGCTTTCACATTTTGTGAGATATTGGAAAGCTTGCTACGATTACCTACTTGTAAAAGAGATTTTTTTTCAAAATTTCATCTCTACCCCTCGTTATCACTACCCTCCAAAATATCAGAAATTATATCAGTAGGTAACTAACGATTTCCCATAATAAAGTGACATTTGCCATATTGAATTTCAAATTGTATGGAAAAATTATGATGGATACCTATTCTTTCTCATAAATAAATAAACCGCCAAGTGCGAGTCGACTCACACACGAAAGGTTCCATACCGTAAAAATAAAACTACTTTTTCAAAGAACATAAAATTTTTACTTGATTGAAGACTCCTTTAAATTTTCAACTTTATTTTATTTTTAGTATTTGTTATTATTACAGTTAAAGTGTTACTAAATTATAGAAAGTTTCATGTGTCTACCTATTGTAGTTCAAGAGATACAGCCTTAACAAATTATGAGCAAAAATAGGCAAAAAAATCACGTTTCTTTATGGGAGGCCCCTTTAATTTTGAATTTTTTTTTTAATTATTGTTTGTTATAGCGGCAAAATAAATACACATTATCTAAAAATGTCAACTGTCTACCTCTTACGGTTCATGAGATATAGCCACGGACAGACGGACGGACAGACGGACGGACGGCGACATTTTCAGCGGTTCTTGCATTGGTAAAAACGCAATTATGTTAAAATATTGTACAGGACTGCCTATTTTTTTGCTATCTATAAAGTATAATAAATTTTCTTTTATTTCTTACCATGATATATGTACATATATTTATAAAGTGGCGACTCCTGGTTCATTGAAAGGTACCTAAAAACCATTGATATTTGTTGATACGTCCTTACGGATTCTCGAAGGAGAACCATTCAATGGCTCCTAATACGATATGATTCCAATGATTTTCCTGATCTGTCCTTATGAGACTAGAAGAGCATATGACGAGAGAGTGGCAGGAATCTAAAGAGCCCACTCAGCTTCATAAGTGGGAAAAGACGCGTAATTTGAAGAACTGCGTGTGACGTCTTGTGACTGCAACAGTTTATAGCCCTTTGGCTTGAGTGCACTCTCCTCCCTGAGGAGTTGCAGACGACACGCTTCGGCAACTGTTGCCGAAGAGTGTCGATTTTTAAAAGGAATAATATAAAGATGATTATTTTTATTTGCTTTTGTTTCGTCAGCAGGGCAGGTGCTTCATTCATATCTACTGCTTCGCGGACACTGCTAAAGGGACAGGGTGTTGCTGTTAGCAGCTGCTTTATCTTTGATTCCACGCAAAAACGTACTTATTTAAAAGTAAGCTTTGAGCCCGTTTAAGTCTAGATTTAATGAAACAAAATCTGAAACGCAAGATCCTAGTTTTTCCCGATTCCTGTACCTTAGCGCGGCGGACGGCCAGCATGTCTGCGGCGGCATCTCCCTGCGCACGCGCGCGGCACCGCACTGCACAACTTGCACCGTACGGCACGAGACCGCACCGCACGGGACCGTACTGCACCGTACAGCACGGGACCACACTGCACGGGACCGCACTGCACTGCTGTTGGCGCACTGTGAACTACACTGACCACTGTCACCCACAGATCCGTAGGTCTATTCTGTTAGGGTTGCTGCCGAAATTGCTATCAATTTTAGTCACGAAATAACAATAACGACAAGCACTCCTTAGTGAATAAAGAGTCCGATATTCCACCGCTGCGTGCTGGTCCAGCTGGTAGTAACAGCAAGACAAACAGCCGGCGGCGCGGGCGGCGGCGGCGCGGGCGGCGAGCCGGGGCGCAGCGGATGACTGGCGAGACGGGACGATCTGCGGGTTGCCAACTGACACTAACTGCCAGCGGTATTGGGAATCCTTTGTTAAGAAAGGATTCATCATCTGTTATGTTATGATGAAGTCCTCCTGGCAGAATGTCGACCGCGTCGGCCGCGGCCAGTTGGAGACTAGCCATGTGCGCAGGACGTGTAATAGTGCATCATCTCTATCTTATACACCTACTTATTAATTAGTTTTAGGAATACTTTAATGGCGTAATGACTATTATGTGTTCTCCCTTAAAACTTTAATAAATAAGTCGAGCTTCATTGGTTATCAAGGTTCAACGAGACAAAAGCTGATACCTAACTGATGGATATGTTTTCTCTGCTTCCTTTTTCCAAAGACAGCTGTAATAGAACTGATATGTTCTAAAGTGAAGAGGATCATTTTCAATAGGTAGGTCCGCTGGCAACTCAGTCGCGGGGCGCGGCGGGGCGCGGGGACCGGTCCGACCGGCGCGCGTCTGCGCGGACGCACTTTAGACAGCGCGCGCTGTCGCTTTGCAGTCGCGTCCTCCGCTACCTCACAAAATTATAATTAGTATCATTCATTATACATCCCACGATATAGGCCTCCTTTTCCCTCTGCCAGCCTCCTCTGTCCTTACTTCTCGAATCCAAGTGCGTCCTGCGACCGTCGGCGTAGGGTGTATGTAAGAGGTAACAAATTAGTTCTAAATTCCCGTCCGCTCGCTCCCTTTGACCAGCGGACTGCGAAACAACAAGGAGCCAGTATCTAGGTTTCCTCACATTCGAGCGACTCCGACAAAGGTCCGCTGCCTTTCTCTCACAGCGCATACTTCAACAGTTTCTGCTTACAGCTAAGTTTCAAACAAATTTACTTACATAGCTACCTCAGATTTGCAAATTACAAATCCGATTCTAAAAAAACAGTTAAGTAATTAAAATCTTCGAGATTCATGAACGGATGACACGGGTATTTTGAGACATAAATATAAAATGGATCTAGTCAATGCACCTGTCTTACGAGATCAATCAAGGAAACACTCGACAAATATTATATTATATAGCCACGCCTCGCGGGTAACAACTAGCTGATAGATGGATCTGTCGACTCTTTTGAGGTTGCTTAGTCTAGGTAGCTAGATTGGAAAAATTACCAAACATTATAAAATATTTTTTTATCTATGAACATATTCATAAAATGAATGGTCACGGTGGGTTGATATCATATCCATTTATCATTATTGATGAGAGTGTTCACAATCTACGTAATAAGGGCCCCCCTCGCGGGTCGACGTAGATCTAAATGAGTGCTCACAGTGACGGTGCGGCGCGGGGAGCAATAACTATCCACGGGCTGCAGGGGGGAGGCACTCGGAGGTCGCATTCCACATTCTCGCCGTAATAAGGGCTTCAGGAATGTCATTGTTTAGTCAGCTGATTAGTGCGATCACCCCTGTTCACTTACAGGCGCTGCTCAACCTCGGGGGTGCCTCCACCACCACGTCCTGCGGTGAGGGGAGACCTTCCCGGCTGCGCAGCGCTGCGCACCTGCTCGACGACACTCAATATTCACTCGTAACTCCGTACGTTTACGCGAATATTGATGGCGAGACAGCTTGACACACAGAACTCGACGACGACGCGACGGTTCCTCACGGAATACGAATTGTCGACAACAAAGGAATGTGTCAAATTTTATGCTGATAGTAAACGATTTCGAGTCAGAAGTGTGGGGAACTGTGCTAGATTCCTACACATTACATTTCCAGGAAGTTTACTTATTTTATAGAATGAAGAAAGAATCAAACGAGCATTATCGTGAAGCGCGTAATAAATGGCGGCGCGCGCCGGCACGGCTGGCGGATAAATCTGTACTTTGCACGTAATGGAATCAGAACTGTTTCTCGAACTCCATACGTAATTCACAAAGTATTAAAATCGGAAATAATGCGATTATCGCGATCGATTTGATATAAGTTTATGGACATTTAAATCGAGAATTTGCTCGTAAAAAGGGGTGTGAAACGCCTTTATTGTAGCCGTAAACATTCGGCATAAAGCGCCCGCCGCGGGCCGCGGGGCGGGCGGGCGTCAAGCGAGAAAAACTAACAAACTCTCTTAGAAGAAAAAACACTACGATAGTGGAGGACGCTCTCTCGCCGTTATTTGTTACGCTTCCTCATAAAAAGGTAAATGAAATTGCCTTCACATTGTTTACCTCAATTACCCCTCGCTCGCTGCTTGAGCTGACACTGGAATGAGAAGCATTGTTTTCAACGTTTCTGCTCAACTTTCTTAGCTTGAAAAGTTTGAGCGCAGCCTCTCGAGCGCAGATACCGCGCGATACAAAGAGCTTCGAGAAATCTGATAGCGCTTTTGAAGACTGTACCAACCTACTTATGTATCTGAAAGTGTGTGCTCGGGGCGCTGCTACATCGAGCCGCGCGTGTCGAGGAAATCTCTGTCATTTATGATTTCTTTCCGTATAATAAGCCGCGCCTCGCCTCGTGACAGGCCTGAGCGTGCCGGGCTCGCGCGGAGCCTTCGCGGCGGCCGACGGGAGGCGACACATAATTCGGCCGCAATAAACCCGAGAGCAAGCCCTCCCAAATTAAAGGGCTGTTACAGGCATTACAACTTCACAAACGATATTAGTTTACAGGAACTCGACCGCAGTGTCAATGAGAATGGCTCGCTCATTATTTTCAATCTGCATCTTATTATTGTGGTTACCATCAAATAAATTCATAAATCTGAATCAACAACTCGTTTTAACATTATGTAAGAGCATATAATATAATAGAATAGAATCATTTATAAACAGAAAACATGTCAAATATTAAACTGCTGTTGTTGTATCTGTGGTATTAATGTTATACTACCAGTAGTTATTTTATTTAATTTTATTCTTATTTTTAATTTAGATGGAAAAAAACAGCTTGTACATCTTGAATGAGTAGAAACATTGGTAGAATAACTAAAGCTAAGTTTTCACTTATAAAAGTAAGTTTTTACTTGTAAATAATGCTTAAACTAAAATTTATATAATCCGTTATAGGTACCGTGAAATGATTACTCCAACGCTGATAATTCGCAACTGATTTATTAATTAGATATTAGATACATGAAGATTAAATACGGAACAACAAAGATCACGTATTGCAAGTAGACATTTTAATGTAGGACTTTATGTGAACTAGATTCTCGGCCTGACCTGACACATTGTACTTTGTACTCAATCTAAAAAGATAGGTACAAGAAATATAATGAATGAGCACGCTCGGTTTAAAGTGGTTTGCCTGTTAACAAATAGTTCTTAAAGTAGTTATATAAGTCACATAAATCTATATTAACATGAATAGTTAGTAATATAAAATAATAATATTACCTCTGCTTATTATTGAAGACATTTGTGTTTCCTTGATTTTAAAAAATGTTTTGTTTAATATGATACCTATAGCTATAGGTCAACATGCGAATAATTAGTATTAAAAGTATTTATTGTGCGAGGCAGGTAAGAGTATTACGATAATTAGTAGAGGTAGAGCAAGTGGGCGAGTACAGTTGAAGGTGATTTCTGCGAGAGGGCGGCGGGGAGGTACAGATAGTTAGATGTTAGACAAGAGTGAGGGAGCGTCCGGTAAGTTGAGCAGAGTGTTGTGTAAAAATGTGAGGTTAGCACCTATTTCCTACTGGCAGCATCTTAGTGATGCTACTTAAGTCTATAAAAAGTTATTAAATATCCCACATCCCAATGTAAAAGTTTTTAAACTTGCTACATACAGGCAGGCGTCGTATAGTATGGATTTCCTGAAGCTCTTTCCTAACTCAATAAACGTAGAATTAAATCATTTTAGTGCAGAATCTCTTGAATCGTTTCTTATCTTCAGTAATAAATGCATAATAATTTCTCGTCGTAATCTTAAAGGCGCGACCCCGCTAATCCACTGCGCTGCTTCTCACTCGCACCCCTTTGCTATCGGTAGTCAAATAAACTGTTTGAACACTGTTACGTACGTAATATGAATGAGGAACTATTTTTCACTGAATCCGGGTACTTCATAAAGTGGTATCGGGCCATGTAGGTACCTACACGGCGCGCGGGATAGAGCACTCCGATAGATCGGCGCACACCGCGGGGCGGGCGGGCGCAGCGCTCCGGCGGGCGGCTGCCTCTAGCCGCGCTTTATGTCCGTAACAGGTGTGCGCTGACTAGCAGGTTGGTACTACTGCACTTTATTAACATCAGCTCAGTCTTATTACTGTAACTCATGCTGCCGCGAGCGACGAGCCAAAACGTTAGTCAGCTGCGTTTTACTGAAAACGTTTTAATAAAAGCCAAGGATTGTTGGTAATACCAAAATAAACCGGATAAAACTCTTATCCAATGAAGCAAACGTATAATAATGTTCACAACACACACATACATAATACACTCAGTGAACAATTGAGGAGAAATCTGTTTAAGAAATCTATTTACATAATAAAACGGTAACAGGTCCAATTCTGTACATTAAAGATTATATATTATATATGATTATATATTATTTTTTGTACGACACTCTCTATTAACATACTGAAGCCAAATAAGTATTTATAAAATTTTTGTCTGTCAGTCTGTGTGTACCTTGGTCGCGCATCACGCCTGCGCCGGAACCACTGAATGAATTCAAATAATGCTTGGCTCGATTCGAGTTCATATTACGAGGAAGGACATAGCATACTATTATCCTGGAATTCATTACGGTTCTCCTGGGGGAGGGGATGCAATTCAAATTCTTTGGCCGTGCATTACGCTGAAACTACTGAATGATTTAATATGAAACTTGGCATGATTTGAGTTCATGCTACGAGGAAACACATATAATACTTTTTGTCCTGTAATTCAGCAGTTACGGTTGACTTTGCAAAGGGGATGAAAGTCGCGTCGTCCGATTTTATTACTCTTTTTTTATTAGAAACAGTGTTGCAAGGTCGAATTTGACTAAATCAGTAATCCCCCCCTTTTTGACCTTTTTTCAAAAAGTGTTATACTAACAGGCTTCTCTAAAATTTCGACATCATAATTTGTACTGAAAATTTTCATTTTAATTTTTTTTTATCTATACAGGCGCCCGAGTGTATTATTATTATAAATTGCAAGTTATTTACTGCTGTAGTTGCGGAGATATTAAAGAAGGAAAAAAGGACAGAAAAAGCGATACCATAAGGGTTTCGAAACCGATCTCCGATCTTCGAAACCCTAAAAACAGAAGATTTTAAAAAAAGTTGTTTATAGGTACGTTCCTTTCATAAATTTCTAGATCAATGATTTACTTTTTGTCCAGATAAGCCGAGGACTGTCTGTCACGTCCAGATTAGTCGAGGACTGTCTGTCACGTCCAGATTAGCCAAGGACTGTCTGTCACGTCCAGGTTAGAAGAGGACTGTCTGTCACGCCCAGGTTAGTCGAGGACTGTCTGTCACGTCCAGATTAGCCGAGGACTGTCTGTCACGCCCAGGTTAGTCGAGGACTGTCTGTCACGTCCAGATTAGCCGAGGACTGTCTGTCACGTCCAGGTTAGTAGAGGACTGTCTGTCACGTCCAGATTAGCCGAGGACTGTCTGTCACGTTCAGATTAGCCGAGGACTGTCTGTCACGTCCAGGTTAGTCGAGGACTGTCTGTCACGTCCAGGTTAGTCGAGGACTGTCTGTCACGTCCAGGTTAGTCGAGGACTGTCTGTTACGCCCAGGTTAGTCGAGGACTGTCTGTCACGTCCAGGTTAGTCGAGGACTGTCTGTCACGCCCAGGTTAGTCGAGGACTGTCTGTCACGCCTGAACGCGCTGGGCTCCAACAACATAGTCCTTCTAAGATGAGTACCGAGACGCGGGAATCAACGGCATTGAGTGTGCCGACGAACTCGCGTGTTGGGGCCAAGGGGACTCAGCTGGGCCTTGAGCCGTTCGGCATACCTAAAAACCTGGCTCACAGAACCCTCACGGATTCCTGCTTTGAGGAATCGTCCAAGCTCTGGAAGAACTCCTCGGGCATGAGTCACTCAAAATCATTGATAAAAACCTTAAATAAACGGTACACCAACCGAATCTTAGCGCTAAGCAGAAGTAACTTTCGCATATCATGACCGGAGCCCTAACTAGACACTGTCGCCTTAACAAGCACATGTTCAAACTGAGGCTAAGCGACATACAACCCTCCAGATTCTGAGAAGAGGAGGAGGAAACGCCTCTTCATTTGCTAGGAGAATGTGGAGCACTAATGCAAAAACTTAGCATCCACCTGAAGAGACATCTGGGCTGTGCACAGCCCAGGCTGTGCACAGCCCAGACGAGCTAACATCACCCCGAAGAAAATCCTACAGTTCCTAGCAGCTGCAAGGGTTAGTGGCGAATTATGATCGCCGCAGCTTCAAGGCTGAACACACACTTTGGCGATCACAATAGATAAAATAATAATAATAATAATAATTTTGTTTATTTCCTCTACACAATAGGTTTACTTAAATTTAGTTATCATAAGCACAGAGATCTATATTTAAACCTGTATTGTGAGAGGCTGGAGCTTGCTATAGGTTTTAGAAAAACCTGTAACTCCAAGTCTCCAGAGCCCCCACTCCACGGATCACTATACAATACAATGAGAACATTATAAGTTGGACCTGAAACTAATCATGAATAAAATAAACATAGGTTGCATGGCAGGGAAAAAAAAACAATTTAAATCTTAGTCTATTCTAGAAAACACCAGATTACAAAAACAAAACACCATAACAGCAACAAATTAAAAATTTAAGAGAAGTACATACAGATAGATTAAATGTTTGTTTATAGGTGTGTGTGTGTGAGGGTGTGTGTGAGTGTGTATAGGTGTATGTAGCCAGTGTAGTGTAAAAGAGTGTGGTATGTGCGCATGTTAGTTGAGATAAAAGAAATGATGATGAACACAGATGAAGGGACGCACGTCTAAGTAGCAAGTTTGAAACTGTTCATTTATCTCTCCGTACAACGTCAGCCAACTAAAGCAAAAACAAATAGATAAAAGGTGGAATACCAAAACGTGTCATTCTGTGACGATACCACTGCCATAGTGAAGCGATTAGAATACTCGCATACCACTGTCATAGTGAAGCGATTAGAATACTCGCATACCACTGTCATAGTGAAGCGATTAGAACACTCGCATACCACTGTCATAGTGAAGCGATTAGAATACTCGCATACCACTGTCATAGTGAAGCGATTAGAACACTCGCATACCACTGTCATAGTGAAGCGATTAGAACACTCGCATACCACTGTCATAGTGAAGCGATTAGAATACTCGCATACCACTGTCATAGTGAAGCGATTAGAACACTCGCATACCACTGTCATAGTGAAGCGATTAGAATACTCGCATACCACTGTCATAGTGAAGCGATTAGAATACTCGCATACCACTGTCATAGTGAAGCGATTAGAATACTCGCATACCACTGTCATAGTGAAGCGATTAGAATACTCGCATACCACTGTCATAGTAAAGCGATTAGAATACTCGCATACCACTGTCATAGTGAAGCGATTAGAATACTCGCATACCACTGTCATAGTGAAGCGATTAGAATACTCGCATACCACTGTCATAGTGAAGCGATTAGAATACTCGCATACCACTGTCATAGTGAAGCGATTAGAACACTCGCATACCACTGTCATAGTGTGTTTCTTTATTTAACACATTAAATAAAGAAACACAACTAAATCAACATAAAGGTAGAGAGGGTAACAACATGAAGAGCGGATTGCCAATAAGCTTGTGATAATGGTGACAGGCTCGCGAGCCGCAGGGGGCGCGGGAAGAGTGTTAGTGCTGCGACGGTGTAGGGGGGCAATTCTGGCGATCTATCTGTCGACTGGTTTGACAAAAACCGACAATGTCGAGCGATTACACAAATAAACCATATAGGTATCGTGTTTTTCCTCAAAATATCGAATCAATATCTTCGATACACTGGTCGTCCCCCACGCGTGGTCTCAAGCTTCGTTCGTCCTTTCGATAAACGTCTAAGCGATTCAATCAGATTGGGAGATAATTCGACAATTGTTCGACGATGAATAGTGCCACAGGAGGCAGCGAGTCGGGGCCTATCGACGTGTGTCTACCGGCAGGCTTCACGTCTACTGACAGACGAGTCTTAGCGGAATACTGCAGGCTTCAGCATACCAGCTATTCTAGTATATGGAATACAATTATTGTAAATTGCAAACTGAATTCATATAAAATTGACTGTCTGTAACTGAAGGAAGCTATGTAGATATAAAACGATAAAGCTATCAGCGGGCGCGGGCTCGCTCGCAGCGAGGAGGCAGTGGCGATCTCCCTTCGCAATATACAGTCGATTGCCGGTATCTGAAGAGGACATTATTAAACAATGTCGTTACGGGCGCGGGTTCGACTCCCGTCCCCGGGGAAATTACCGTGGCACCATCCCACCTACTTATCGATGAACGCTTTTCAATGGGCGCCTGATAATGTCCGCGTTTCAATTTGATGCGTCTTTGCCGAGCTCGCTTCTGATAGGCTTCGGCAGCCGTCGCTCAGCGCCTGACTGCTCGGAGCAGCGTGTGCAGTCGCCGCGCAGCATGCCGTCGTACGAGAGAGGCGCTGCGGCTGCTAAGGAAGTAGAGTCGGTATATTGATATTCTCTCGGAAGTTGTTTAGAGCAGACGTGCCTTACTCAGTGTATTAAGATATAATTGCAATTGCTGACTAGTGACCTCCTTTGCCGTTAACAAAACAAGCTGTATCATACATAGTGTTTGGTGAAAATGGTCTTATACTAAGTTTACTGTTTTATTAAAAATTCGAAATGGATTCGGACAGTCCCTTCAGCCGGAGCAGCAGGATAGAACGCAGCCCGCCTCGGACGCCCGTTTCGCCCTCGGCCACCCAGCAGCCCTCGGTTGCGCCACGGCAGCCCCTGGACGCCCCGCAGCCCTCGTCTCGTCCTGCAGTAGTGTGTGGAGACCAGATTGCTACGTCAGAACTACAAAACTGGATGACGGGCATCGATCAGTGCTTAAATGAGATCTGCACAATTACCGAAACAGGAAAACTAAACTCCGAACAAAAGTTAAAAGTTAGCACTCTATGCCGAAGAGTGGCTCGCGGTACTTCGCAGATGGTAACCCTTTATCAATCTGTAAAAGCAAAAGCTATGACCTTGAACATTGAAAATAAAGCCATGAACGACAAAATGGACCTATCAAAGCAGCTTCAAAATTTGGAGGATAAAATAGACGAGACATCCAAACCTCTCTCTGGAAACTCCACTTTTGCAGACGTGGTGAAAAGAGGTAATAACTTTATAAAGCCTATCAACATAAGCTCTGTGGCCATCTATCCGCAAGATAACCTCAAGACGTGCGAGGAAACCAAAACTTTAGTCCAAAAAATAATTTGCCCTGAGGATATGAAGCTACAGGTTAGAGGCCTAAGGAAAACAAGAAACGGAGGAGTGATAATAAGCACTGAAACGAGGGGTGATATAGAGAAACTGATGCAGTCGGCGCAGCTCACGAATTCTGGCTTACTGGTCGATGAGCCGCAAAAACGAAAGCCCAGAGTCGTAGTAATTGGAGTGCCCTCATCTATGCCGGAAAAGGACGTTTTTACTTGTTTGTACAAACAAAATATAGCCGAATCACTGCCGGAACTAACACTAGAAAAATACCTGTCGCTGACCAAACTAAGCCATAAGTCCGGCAAGAAGGACGCTGAGACCTGCAACTATGTGATAGAAGTACCTGCAGTTATTCGTAAGGCTCTAATATCCAAGGAGAGGGTTTTTGTTAACTGGTCCTCGTGTCCTGTGAGGGACTTTACATTGGTCACTAGATGCTTTAAGTGCCAGCAGTACGGACACGCTGCCAAGACCTGCCGTGAGATGACCTGCATCTGCAGCCATTGTGGACTTCAAGGTCACACAGTAAAGGAATGCACAAAAAAGGCGGAAGAAAGTGTGCTACTTGCCTTCACTTTAAAAAGCCGAGTAAGCATATTACGAGTTCTGCTGATTGTCCAGCCAAGGCATTAGCGGAAAAAAGGTACATCAACTCTATAGATTATGGAGGCGCCTAAGAGCGCCGCTTATAATTACTTTTTCTTGTCCTTGTCTACTCCGTTTTATTTATAAAAATTAGTAAAGTAATTAATGATTTGGATAACTTTTCTGTATCAGATTCGTATCCCTGTGAAGTTGAAAACTGCAAACATTATCTTTCCTCTTATAGCAATCCATTAACTGTGCTAACACAAAACATTCGCAGTATCTATAAAAATTATGACAATTTTACCATATTTCAACAAAGACTGAATATTGATTGCGACATTATTGTTTTAACAGAATGCTGGCTGACTAAACAGTACAATGTGCCACTAATGCCTGGATATTCTATGTACCATACTAACATAAATTATAATCAAAATGATGGGGTCATAGTTTATGCAAAGAATCATCTTAATGTGTCTGTCGAGGAACCTAACATGCAAGACTGCAACAGATTTGCCAAAATTGGAGCTGAAACTGCGATACTTGCATTGTATAGACCACCTTCTTTTAGAAATCATGTTAGTGAAGATCATGTTTTAGACTTTATTTTATTTCAGCGTAAAGCAGGTTTATTTTTATTATATTTTTATTATTATGTCATTTAACTACTGTTACTATTATTATGTTTTTCTGATTTTTGTACATTAAGTTAAACATCGCGCGGCGACACACGCGCTTCGTTCTGGCTTGCACGGAAGACCAGCGCTACGGCAGGTTCTCCCTTCCATAGCATTCGCTGAGTGTTGGCCATTTTTGTTGTTATCGTAATTTATTGTTTTCTTTTTTACTGTCTGAATTGTGCAACAAAATAAACACATTTTTACTTTACTTTACTTTTACTAGAAACCCCAGCAATTTTACTGATTCCTTAAACAATACGCTGCAGCGCTTATCGTCTTTTAAGAATATTGTTGTAGCTGGAGATATTAATATCAATATTATACCTGAATATAGCGACGAAACTAACCAGAACTACTTAAATCTATGTTCCTTTCATGGTTTGCTTCCTGCGCACACGCTCCCAACGCATCAAGGTGGTTCCTGCTTAGATCATATAATGCTTAAATCGGATCTTTCTTCACTTGCACTTGTCATTAACTCATCTATTACCGATCATAAGGCTATCCTACTTTCTTTAAATTTCACCTGAACGAAGCAGAAATCGCATTAGGCCAAAGATAAACATAAATAAACTCGAAGACGATTTATGCAAAGTAGATTTTGCTTACGTTTACAATTCCGATGATCCACAGTTGTGCATGTCTTTTGTAATAGATAATGTGCAACGCGCAATTTTAAAGAATTCGTACAATGTTTGTTTGAGTAATAAATACCATAACGTTAAGCCCTGGATCACACCAAGTCTTATTAGATGTATGAGACACCGGGACAAATTGCACTTAAATGCAAAGTCTAACCCAAGTAACTTGATTTTGCAGCTATCGTATAAACGTTATCGTAACTTCTGTAATGATCTTTTACGAAAAGTCAAAATTAGCTATGACAAAAACATACTTGAAAAAGCGGGAAAACATAGTAAAAAAATCTGGAAACATTAAAAATGTAACATATTCTTCAAAATCGCATGAGTCATCTTCGGGTTTATTGCAAACAAACGCATCACATTTGCAATCTGCTAACTCTGCAAATTCTTTCTTCGTAAATGTAGGTAAGTGTCTGGCAGAACGAGCTCAAGGCCACTTACAAACACAAATATGCACAGCTTTCTCGGGCCACAATGTTCTAACATCCTTTGTATTACTAGAGACTGATGAAGCTGAGGTAGAAAGGATAATTATGAGTTTAAAAGACGACTGTGCAGCCGGATGGGACAATATCACAACTAAAATACTAAAACAATTAAGACACATTTTAATCCCTCCATTTACACACATTTTCAACAAATGCTTGACTTCGGGTGTTTTCCCTGCATGTTTGAAAAAAGCCATAGTTGTTCCGGTATTCAAATCTGGCAGTAAGGACCAAGTCACAAATTATAGACCGATTTCTTTACTATCTTCTATATCTAAAATATTAGAAAAAATTATCAATACAAGGTTGGTGAATTACTTGGAGGATAAATTGATTTTATCTAAGACTCAATTTGGTTTTAGACCCAAAATTTCCACTGCCGATGCTGTTCATCACTTGACCAATTATCTCGTTCAAGAACTCGATAAAGGAAAACACACAGTAGGAATTTTCCTCGACCTTGCTAAAGCTTTTGACACAGTTTCTATACCTATTCTTTTGCGCAAGCTAGAACTTCTAGGAATCAGAGACACTCAGTTAAAGCTCATTACAAGCTACCTGGAACACCGCACCCAATCCGTGAGAATTGGGAGTGTCCTGAGCGATGAACAGGAAAATTCGTCCTTCGGGGTTCCCCAGGGAAGTATATTGGGCCCAACCCTATTTTTAATCTACATTAACGATCTGTGTAACTTAAAACTAGACCACGGCATAATTATATCATACGCTGATGACACTGCCCTCCTTTTTTCAGCTGATTCTGATAAGGAAGTCTTCGAGTTTGCGCAAAATGGATTTAATGTTGTTAACAAATGGCTACAGTACAACCTACTAACATTAAATGCTGAGAAGACCAATTATACTAAGTTTTCGATGCGCAAACAGACAACTATCTCTAATTCTAAAATATACGCACATCATTGCTATAGCTCAAACAACACACAATGCTTATGTCCCGTCATTAAAAGTATAAATCAAATAAAATACTTAGGTATCGTACTAGATGATAATCTTTCGTTTAAGCCCCACATAAAAACCCTATGTGGTAGAGTGCGAAAGTTAATATTTATCTTTAAAAAGCTACGCCATGTTGCAGATCATTCTATAATTCGACAAGTTTACTTTGCCCTGTGCCAATCAATTTTAACTTATTGCATTACCACATGGGGTGGAGCGGGGAAATATTGTTACTAACAGCAGAAAGAGCACAAAGAGCAATACTTTAAGTGGCAACTTTTCGTCCTTTCATCTTTCCCACTAATCTTTTATATGAGTCCTGTGATGTGTTAACAGTCCGGCAGCTATTTATAATGAACACAGTACTAGGACAGCACGCAGCCCTTCCCTACAGCACTGAATTTACTAATAACAAGAGACGGAATGCTAAAGTTTGCCCTCAACCAACAACCCTAAAATTTTCCTTTGCGAACAAATTTTATCTATTTCTTGGTCCGTTCCTATACAACAGACTAAATTCAATGTCTAATTTTTACGCGGTTAACTATAATAATTGTAAAAAAACTATTAAATGTACACTTCAAAGTCTATCCTACGATGATACAGAGAAGCTATTAGAAATTATCAAGTGAATTATATTTTTATACGTAATGTTAACCTAGTTAGAATAGTGATTAATCTAGTTTTTACTCAATTTATGTACCTGCATACTATACAATTTGTGTATTATGCACAAATTGTTTGTAACATAAACAACATTGTTAAACTAAATGCCTTTATCGTAATAGTAAGTGATTATTTTATTTAATAATTATAAGTATAGATTAGCACTACTGTCGCCTGAAACTCAGGATTACCTAGTTCAGGCTAAATTGTTATACTTAACTATACATATTCGTTAGTGCACTAATGTATTGTCGATTTACGTTCTTTGAATAAATTTTATTTATTTATTTATTTTATTTTATTGATCGAGTTATACACAGGCAGGACAATATGATTGTAGTGAGTTCACAGTCACCTTTTATCTCAGCCACTATCTGTAGGTGCCTATATCTAGTTATTCTGTCCATGTTCAGAGCAGTAACTAATAATGTTAACCCTTGTAATTAGGACGTAATTCGCTGAAAGCCCTTGCTCTTCCTTTCTTTATTAAAAGTCAGCAAATAAAGGTCGCGGTCAGAGGAGCCCTCCGTTTGAGGTCCGGTGGCCAGCGGGCTGCGGGGCGAGGGACGAGGGTACAGGGGAAATTAAAATAGTTTGAGAACTACTGACCTCCGACCGCAAGGGTCCCCGTCAGGACAGGACAGCCGCCACCGCGCTCGTTGTAGGCAGTTACGTTCCTACTCCATCTTACACAAACTCACTAAATGGTCCTACAATAATTCTGACTAAAAAACGGAACGTTATCGCGCGCTCTCCAATACAAATGTACGAAAACCAAAAATAACAGTCCTCGAGCGTCGCGTGCCGCGGCCGTGGCGTTAGCAAAGAAGAGCAATAGGTAATTTATCCATTATAGACATACCTATTATACAAAGACATCATTATTTTACACCGGCCACCTCAGATACATATAACTAAACAATGTTTGAAATTAAATACTTTATCGTAACCTACTTAGTTTCTGTCACTTTGAACTTTGAACTTTGCTTCGCACGTGTTTTTCCGGAATGGAAAGTTGCCTCTATGTTAATCCAGACTTAGAACTACTTTTATACAACATTTCTGCCCGATTCGTTTAGTTGTTTTGGCGTGAATTAACATTCAAACTTCTAAACATCCATAAATATCTAAACTTTCGCTTTTATAATACCTATACGTCTGATGAGATAACACAATAAAGAAAAAATATTGAGTAAGTCATCTCACCGCAGCCAAAATCACCGTGAGATTGTAAACGCTCCGACCCCGCGGCTCTTACTTCGAAAAGGTCCCGTCCCATTCTGATCGCGCGGATCACATCCAGAGCACATTGTTACATTACAGAAGCATCCAGCTCACATGTTGATGTTGCGTTACGAAGGCAATGCTGTGACACTTGAAAGGCGAGTGATTTATCTACGGCCGTGGCGGGCCGTGGCGGGCCGTGGCGGGTAATTGGCGGCGGGAGGACGCAGGAGGACAGATTCGAGCATGGGCAATAATGTCCGCGCTTTGTTTGATGGAAATGGACCGCGCAAACAGACCTGGGGACTTAGATCTACGTAGGGGCACCTGTGCGGGCCCTTGTACCGCCGGCCGCCGAACAAACGGATTACAGTAGTTCTGCAGTTAGCCGAATATTCACGGAACCAGACAACAAACGCAAACAGGTAACTTTAGAAAGTATATCCGTCAAGTGCGAGTGTGACTCGCGCGCCGAGGGTTTCGAACGTTTGTCAAGTATACCAAAATGTACTATAGAGGTAGGTACCGGTTAGAGACTTTGCTATTTAATGAATACCTAAAATTTAAAGGTAGGTACCTACATTTCAGATAGATGGATAATTTTTCGACTCTTCAAAATATTTCAAAAAGTATAATATCTACAGAAATTTGAAACATTTTTTTTAAATGTACAAACTAGTCAACCTTTCATTTGATACCCCACTTGACCCTGTAGGTCTTTTTTAAAATTTCCACATCACAATTTGTACGGAAAATGTTTTTTTTTAATTTTTTTTATTCGTTTTATCTGTGCAAGGGCACGAAATGTATTACTATTATTTTAAATTTCTAATTATTTGCTGCTGAAATATTAAAGATAGAAAAAAGGACAGAAAAAGCGAAACCATAAGGGTTTCGAAACCGATCTCCGATCTTCAAAACCCTAAAAAGCACAAAACCGTCTAGTACTTATATTGTTTAAAAGTACCGACTAGCATCAGATTCTCATTCACATTCGAAAAAAGGAGTTCAGTGTCCGAGTCTACTGAATGTTCAGACATAAGTGTCCGCCGGAGCACCTGCTTCTCTGAGTGCAGACAAGTGCAGGTGTCCGCCGGAGCACCTGCTTCTCTGAGTGGAGACAAGTGCAGGTGTCCGCCGGAGCACCTGCTTCTCTGAGTGCAGACAAGTGCAGGTGTCTGCCGGAGCACCTGCTTCTCTGAGTGCAGACAAGTGCAGGTGTCCGCCGGAGCACCTGCTTCTCTAAGTGCAGACAAGTGCAGGTGTCCGCCGGAGCACCTGCTTCTCTGAGTGTAGACAAGTGCAGGTGTCCTCCGGCGCCCCTGCTTCTCTGAGTGCAGACAAGTGCAGGTGTCCTCCGAAGCACCTGCTTCTCTGAGTGCAGACAAGTGCAGGTGTCCGCCGGAGCACCTGCTTCTCTGAGTGCAGACAAGTGCAGGTGTCCGCCGGAGCACCTGCTTCTCTGAGTGCAGACAAGTGCAGGTGTCCTCCGGAGCACCTGCTTCTCTGAGTGCAGACAAGTGCAGGTCACATGTTAATTACATCTTTGAAGACCTTGAAAACAATTGTAATTTTTTATAATTATTCACGGTTATATTGATCGCTTTATATACCCAATTATTTTATCAAACTCATTGTTATAATATTTTATTTATAATAACGTATTCTAAAAGTGGAAGTTTAAAAAAATAAACAATTGTAAGTTATGAAGAACTGTTCAAGATACAGTATAATGTAGGTTCAATGCTATATTCCGACGTAGAGAACGCGGCCCACCCCGCCGGCGCGGCGGCGCCGCGCTCCCGCCCCGCCGGATATCTCCAAGACGTTGCGGATCCTGCTAATTGATATTCCTTGTACAGGAGAGGGAGGGGGGAGGGGCGGGATCAAGTGTGATGATACTTTGATCCACTTTAATCCGATCCCGATAAAGATTGTGATGAAAGGCTCCGTGTCTAGAGGAGAGGGAGCGCTAGGCGAGGCCCAGCGCTCCCGAACCAAACTAAACGGAATCGCATTAAAGTCGAATTCCATTTATATAATTATAGAAATATGTATATTTGACGACCGATGTGGCGCGACGGGCGATGGTCCGCTTGCGACGCAGGAGATTGCGGGTTCGAAGGGTGTTTTGGGTATTTTCTTTGGTTGCCTGGAAGAAATCGCTTTAAGCAATAAGGCCGCCAGTTCCATTGCTGTTCCCTACATTATGTTTAATGAGTACTATCTGCTTTATAATGTGATGAATAAAGCATTATCTATCTATCTGTCTATTTTCTATTGATAATACAAAATATCCAATGTAATGTATTATATTTAGTACATATGTCAGTTATCTAGTAGTACCCATAACACGAGCTCTGTTTAGCTTGGGGCTAGATGATGCTGTGTCTATCTGAATAGTCCAGCATTATTATTATTTTTATAATTTTAAGTATTTACCTAGATTGCTTCACCTAAAGTTTTGCAGATTAAACAGATACATCTCACACCCACAATAGATACATCTCAGTCCATCTGCATCAGCTGCCAAAGCCTCGCGCGCGCTGCGGCCGGCAGCAGACAACATACACTGTGCAAATCTTAATTGCTTCGCCAGCGCAGCGCTGCCACTATACACCTGTCCGAGTTATTTTCCAGCTGGCGATGCTTGCCTTTAGAAATACTATCCTTGTACGGCAGTCGACCGTAAACAAACATAAAAGAAGTTATCTATAGACAATTGGTTTTATTGTCTATATGCGACAGCTTGGTGGTTGTGACCGGCGCGGCGGCCGAGAGGCTCTGCTATTAGACATGGCTAATATGCCACAACTTTTTATTTGGGAAACCCGACTGTGTTCTTAATTTACCTTTGTTTCTGCATTTTATGACAAAACATAGCACATCCTTATACCTAAGAAGCAGGCTGCAGCAGCGTAATGTTGCGTTGGCCTACATCAGCGTATATCCCGCAGCGAGCGTGTTAAAGATATTACATGAGAGAAACAAGTTGCTTTGTAACGGAGCTAGTTTCGGCTACAACTAACTACATTTGTGTTAATTACAGCAGCAGTCGACGCGCGCCGAGAGCCGAGAGCCTGAGCTCCGCTCTGTGGATGAGATTACGCGGAGCAGAGTCTCTCGGCCGACGATACAGGGGGAACGCTAGGTACAGCCGTGTTCGGGGCCTAGTTTAACCCGCCAACGGTGACGTCGATTTGACTTACATCTTCGGTGACCCCGGTTCCACGCACCGGGGTTTTCAATGAAAGATTTTTCAAAATCTTTTATTTACTGACAATATTTTTGTTAATTATAAATTATTTGACATTAAAACAACAATATTTCGTTAATCACAGCTTCGTTTAATTACTTTTTCTTATAATTATACAACTTCACATAGAACCCTATAAAAGTAATTGGTTTTTACACTCCGGCTATATAAAACTTTGAATACATAACAATCAACATATTTTCGAAATTCTTTCAGTCTTTTCAGTTTCTAGACTATATGAACTTACATAAAACAAACAAAAAATGGCACTCTGCATATTTTACTTATATATATAACTCTGCATATTTTACTTACATATTCGGTGACCCCGGTGTACCGCACCGGGTTGGGGCCAAAACTCAAGAACGTGCGCCCGCACAGACGTCGCGCGGTGAACTGGTGGTGGGGGAAGAGAAATGAGGCAGCTACTCGAAATGGCGACAAAAAACGGCGGTCAGGGAAAAAATTATTCGAATTTTTCAAGTGACCCGGTCCCACAGACATATAGGTCACCGTTCCCGGGAATGCAATGAACTATAGATATTCAGGGTGGGTTTATAAGATGGGAGTGGATGGTCCAATCCGAAACCATGAGAGTTAGAGAAAACTCGTGAAAGGAGTCATGACCTCGATTTATGAGAAAACAAAAACTGCTACTAACTATTTAGATTTTTATTTTTTTACATTAGCAGAAAATCGAACCAATCGATTTTTCATAAAATATGACACCTGTAACTTTAAACCAACGGATTCGGTTGCTTGTTGTACCAATGCATGTTATTGTTTCGTAAACTGGTTTGCTTGTGTATTTGAACGGGGTGTATCCACGATGAAACATTCTACGCCTAATCATTTTTTTTAAACATTAATTAAGTACTTATGTAGTTTTAATTTTATCGTTAATCGAGTCCATGACTCCTATCACGACTTTTTCCTAACTTTCGGCTATCCACTCTCATCTCAAAAAAAACCCAAACTGTTTTGATTTATTTTATTTTAGTTACACAAAACACCTCACAAGCAGTAATAGAATAACATTGATTGCCTACGCCAGTACGTATGTAGGTACGTATAATATGCTTCAACCTGCATCAGTGCTACTATTAGACACATGACGTCTCCAGATCGGACGGCTGACCGCGCCTGTTACCGCTCCCCCCGCCGCCGCTTGGCTCACCCCGCCCCCCCTTGTCCTTGGGCGGCTCATTAATCTGTCAGGTCAAGTGTGTGCAATTAGTGGCAATTATGATATTTGCTTTGTGTTCGATTCCAACAAAGGGCCAGATGACGAAATTATGTACTAAGTACCTACCTGAAGTTTACGAACTGCCTATATCCAATGTGCTCTCGGTATAGTTATTCATTTTCTGTGCGTATCGCTTTAACCATAACAATGCGAAAGTGAAGCGGAATTGGACAAAGTCGTGTCAAAGAAGTATTGCCCTACTTTATCCCTTTAGCATTCCGTCGGCGCGCTTCCGGCGGCCAGCACTCACTCGCGTGAGGACTAGGTAGTTAGGGAGGCCTGAGAGAGGACTACGTAATGTATAGGTATAGCGTGCCTAGTAAAGGAATATATGTAAATACCGAGTGGGAGGACATTCACACGCAAAACTATGCACAACCAAATGTCACGTAATGCCGGCCATTGTCCGCCCCGCCCCGCGCCGCGCCGCGCCGGCTCAACGCATGCAAATGGTAATAGATCGCGGACCGACAGACAGATCCGATTACTACCACGGGTCGCTCAGGGGCTCCGGTGCTGGTAGCGGGGAGCGCTACATTAGATACTGCAGCAGTCCGCTTCGCAATGCTAAACACCAACTGAAACTTGTTTAATTAAAACTTCGGAGGTTTATTTCATGTTTATACTTTACACGGCTCGTTTATACGAAATCATAAATTATAATAATGCACGTAAATATCTAAGTAAATTAATTTTAAAGTTCATGAACTATAAACTTAAGCGTTTTCTTGACGTATTTTATGAAAACGTTCAGGCATTTTAGAGATTGTGCAAGAGGTTCTTTATGATAATAAATATAAGTTCTTTTAACAATGTAGGATGATGTCAGTAGAGCGGGGTCGCCTCGCAGTTAGTTAAGAGCTCCGCTGCACACGGCCCGTACCTCAGCCTAGCGCCCATACCCGCGTAGCGGCTCGCAGCGGTCCGTAGCAGCTCGTAGCACGTCTACGACAAGCCTACGACAATGGCAGCTCGTAGCGGAGATAAGTCGTTTGTATCATGACTCTAGTCTGTCCGGCGAGGCGGGGCCCGGCGCTCGAGGAGACAGCAATAAAGGGAGAATGCCGAGCTGCGCTTCTAACGTATTCGCCCTGAAGGGGAAATAAATGTCGCGTAAACTTACCGACAAAAGGCTCCGTGTGCGAGTTAAGAGAAGGAGTTATTTCTGTAGTCAGGTCAGATTCTAGCGGAAGCTACTGTATCCATTGTATTAGTGAACGAAAGCTCCTAGTCTACGAGTAGGCCCTGCCTGTACGGGCCAACCCGCACATTATTGTATTTAGATACTTACCTACACTCGTAGCCCAGCTTAGGTACGTAATAACTTGGTACTAAGCTGTGAGCGCCATGAGCGTTAGTAATAAGCAAAGATCAGCATTTTTATGTACTTATATCAATAAATTCAGTCTGCAAACAACCTCCGTGTCGTTCGGTCATTTTAACTCCTATCTTAAGTTATCAATATCAACCCCTAACATCAATATCAAAGTACAGGGTAGCATAGGCCTGTACACTGCCTGGAGGCAGTTTTTTCGTTACGGTACTAAAGATGAGCAGCCAATTATGTTGCGGAGTTTTTATAATGAATAAACATGTATCATGTATCATGGGGCGTACGTATTAAGGATAAATGTGTTTCCGTGACACCCTGGTAATGGAAGCCGCCGCCGCGGCGCTATCCGGGAAGTATAGCGGGGAGTATCTTTAAGCCCGAGGCTGTAAATAAACATATTTATTTTGTAAACATTTCGTGAATCAGAGCAGTTGGTTGCCTCTCTAATGAATAGCGCAGAATGCTGAGCCTCGCAGTCAGCCGTCAACAGGCAGTTGAAAGCTACACACCTCCTTCATTAGATGCGAATTTTTGAAACAATACCGCGGATTTCTGTTTTTTATGTAGTTTTGAGGGCGATCGTGTGCAGTGGCACACCCATTGTGAAGGAGGCGCCAGGCGGGAGTTCTTTACTCCATTATGGGCGAAATCCTTAAGACAAAGGCGAGAGCTCGATTATTTATATCGATACGAGTGGATTGCGAACAGCCTAGCGCGGGATCAGCGGAGACACGGACACGTTCCGGATGGAAGATACATTCCGTTATTGACTAAAGCGATGCGTACATGGAAGTACTCGTTCCCATAATAGCCTATTTTAAATTTTTGTTCTGAAAAATGTAAGGTGCTCTTCGACAGAGTGAGAAATATTATTGGTCGCGTCTGAAGCGGGGTTGGTGGCCTTTCATTATATATAGGTATTTGTTGAAGAGTCGGACACGTGACCGACACGTGCACGCATTAGTGACGTCACACATGGCGCGCAGTGGTGACGTCACACGTAGCGGCGTGTGTGCGTCACAATCAATCGGCACTAAGCGTAGTGCCGATTGATTTTTGACGTCCGCCACCGACTGCCTCCCTGGTGCACTCGCAAGAGGTAGGTCTAACTACGATAAGGTGCGATGTCTGCAGAGCACTGATTTGACTCTCTGTCATTACTGATTGACTTCAAATTCAAGTCCATTATGTGAATATCACGCATGAGGCTTCTGTTATTTTTAAAGTCCAGAGACTGTATTGTACAACTGCAATATATTCCAGTGAAAGTCCATAAATCCCTGCACGAAGGCCCCCTCTCACGGCACGTGTCTCGTTCTCCATCTGTCGCCCGCGCCGCGTCGCGTCGCTGGCCCCTACGCCTGCCCTCCACCAACGCGGCGGAACATTCTGCAGACCTATGATATCACTGCGAGTGCATTACCCACACGGTGCGCTGCCTCGTGACGGCTATAACGTCCTATGACCACTCGCGTGGACTGACTGAAGGATCCTCTAAATCGGTACTGTTTATGGTCCCTGCTCCAAACGTATAATACTACGCGCTAGTATATACTACAGTGCATGCGCTGCACCACGCAAGCTGAATAAGAACATATAATAATAATAATAATATAATAATAATAATCTGAAAAACATTTTCTCATTACGTTATTTTCTCGTGGTGATGTCAATGTCTGTTGTATTCCGTCTGCCGGTGCGGTGTGCTCACGCATGGTGTGAGCGCATCGATGTAGTACAATCAGTAGTCTGCCGGTGCGGTGTGCTCACACATGGTGTGAGCGCATCGATGTAGTACAATCTGTAGTCTGCCGGTGCGGTGTGCTCACGCATGGTGTGAGCGCATCGATGTAGTACAATCTGTAGTCTGCCGGTGCGGTGTGCTCACGCATGGTGTGAGCGCATCGATGTAGTACAATCTGTAGTCTGCCGGTGCGGTGTGCTCACGCATGGTGTGAGCGCATCGATGTAGTACAATCTGTAGTCTGCCGGTGCGGTGTGCTCACGCATGGTGTGAGCGCATCGATGTACTAAAACTATAGATTAGGTACGTTCTCCCAGCGCAGCGCGTACTCAACTACTGGCCTGCGTTACAACTACAAGCGAACACACAGGTACGCTCACAGTAACTTTTCCAATCTTGTGCAATATAATGAACAACAAAGAAGGCATGACGTACATAAGACCGAAGTGCGACCGAGACAACAATATCACTGTCTCTTTTACTCTAATTTATCTAAGAAATAATATTCTGATAAATTAAATGATGTGCAATATTTTAAAGGAGTATGAAGATTTTTGTATAGAGGTAGAGAGTGGCCCTAACATTTGTATTTTTTTTTTTTCAAAATCACCACGCTCTTTAAAAGTTATATATTTGAATAGAAGCCACTAAAACAAATAAAAATGTTCATAACATAATGTCCTAAAACGTTAGGTTTCTGAGATATTTACATATGAATAAAAATATATTTATTTCAGCTATTATTCTCAGCACTTTCGAGAAGCTAGTGTTTTATCAAAGTGTGAGCATAATAAAGCGCAGTTAAAGGCAACAAGTTAACAAAGCGGCAGGTGCCTCGCACTCCTCCCTCGCTGGCGCCGGCGGGACGGGACCAGAGCGGGACGGGCCAGCGTTGTGCTAGCCCGAGGGCGATAGCTTATGAATCGTAAGTACCTGTGCCATAATACAAGAGAACGCGTGTGGTTTGAATAGTCCTTTAGCCGTAAACCTTACGGCTAAAGGACTATTCATAAAAGTGAAAGCCTATTGATGCCAGATTTATCTCAAGCTCAGATAAAACGATAAATAACTTTAAACTCTATCTTGATCTTATCGATCTTTGTTAAAACTTTCCAAAGAAGGCTTACTTAGAGGGACAAGAAGCAATCATTGTTTGCACTTGTGTTCAAGAAATGAGCTGGTTTTGTAAAGTTCGCGATCGCTTCACCGCGGATTCGGTGGAACCTGCGAACTCGTCGTTTTCTGAATAAAAGCTATCTTCGAGTTGGGAACTCACAGAGAGGAACTGAACCGCTCGAATAATATTAAACTTAGCTCTCTATCGTTACTTTAAGTTTCGATAAACAAAAACACAAAGCGCGCATCCTCAGCAGTGGTGTGGCGGTTAATGAGATTGCTTCCAGTTGTTCAGAATGGATGGGAGGGGCGCGGGCGGGCGGTGGGGGAACTTGGCTCTCGCTCGCGGGTTGCACTCCTCGGAGATGAACACTGCTGGACTCGCTCGTCACTCGACCGAGTCGTAGAACATCGGCGACGTGCCATGATCTACTCTACGCCACTGAACACTGTGCATTGATGGATTTGATTCCACTTTATTCCATTGCCCGGGTGAAGTAGATGCTACAGTCTATATTCCACCTCAACCTCTCCGCCGCCGCCGCCGCCGCCGCCGCGGTGACTCACCAATCGCCTGAGTAAATAAATAATGCTGGACAATCCACACATCATCTTCTAGCACCAAACTGAGCAGAACTTGTGTTACGAGTACAAGGTAACTGACAAAATGCATCCTACCAAAAACATAAATGTGAAAAAGTGCCAAGTTCAGAAGACGTTTCCCGAATAAAAGAGTTGAAATCTAAATGGGTGCCAAGTTATATAACAGTTCCATAAATCATAGATAGGTATATGGATAGGTGTATACAACGTTATTTAATTGATTTAAAAGAAGATCCGTTCTTTGATATTTAGGTAGTTTATAACTTGGCAAGTTTTAAGAAATTGTTAGTGGTAGGTAATAAAATGATACCAGACTTAAATTATGTGCCTCCTGTGATGGGTGATATAAATCGAGTTTGTGATTTTTACATAGAAATTATCAGAAACTCATTACGATTTTTTAGGTCTAACTCACGTTATTCTATCTGCTTTAGTTTCAGAGATAATGTGGAGCAAAGTGATATAACTACCAGGATATTAGCAAAACAATCGTGAATATAGATATAAGGTATGTCAAGTTGTAACCCCTGTAAGTAATTGCTCCACACACTGGTTTTCGTGCTTCGCGGTATAAAAGCGATTATATTACTTTTCGCATTTTATTTTTCAGTGTATATATCCTGATTATCGATATAATATCGAGTTATTTTTGAACCAATCTTTCTCAATACTGAATTAGGGTACAATTCAATAGAAAATAATCTTATCTTTGGGATAGTATTTTTATCATTTGTGATGTGTGTGTGTGTTTGAGCAACATTGTGTTAGGAACATATTCTATTAGTTATTAGATTGTTTTAGTTGTTGTATATCAGTTTACACAAAGACAACTTATAGGTGCAACATAATTTAACTGTACTTGTATCATTGATCACGTAATTTAAACACATGTTAGAAATAAAAAAGGTACAAGTTACAGGTTTTTAGTAAGTTACTTTAAAACTATAATATTTAACATAAAAATGAAAATGCACAGTGAACGTTAATGTTTTTATCTGCAAATGAAGGTACTTAAGAGTAACCTAGCCTGGCCCACTTAGTTCACGAACTAGAATGTTTTAAATGTTGTGTTTGCTCTCCTGTAAAGTGTTGATGTTTCACTTGTATCGTATATCACAGGAGGCATAGAATTTGTTTTACTATTGCATTATTCGAAATGATTAACATTTAGGTCCTTATAGTTAAAATGTGCACGCGCTATTTGCCACGTTAAAACAGGTTAAATAGTACCGGCTGAGGGGTGCGGGGTGCGGGGTGCGGGGTGCGGAACAGAAGGTGCAACTATTAGCAGTGATGTTACATCTGTCACTGTCAGCTGGCATGTTGAGCAGTCGCTTGAGTCTGTGCATGTAGAGTTATCCTAATTATATCTGTGGTGTTCTTGTTATGTCTTCTTATGTCTTGTTATGTCTTGTTGTCATAAACAAATACATACCTAGTTTATTATCAAATTTAATTTCTAGTTCAATGAAAGACAGAAGCTGGATTTTCAATATTCAATTTCAAATCGTTTATTGTTAAGTAAGTGATTTATAAATATAGTAAACTTAAGTAACCACACACTTTACAATGTCGTTAGGTACCTACAATATAGTATATAGTATATATAAACACAACTTGTTGAGATAAAGTGATACCTACTAGAAATTTGTTAACAAAGAACATTTGAAACAAATACAGCTCAATTAGTTTAATTTCTTCTCAAATCTGATGTTATAAACTTAATATATTGTACTATACTACATAGATACTTGAATTTTTTTAATACAATAGCGTGCGACAGTAAATATTTATTAAAATTCTTTATAACTTGAAGGACTTTGAGTACTTACTTTGACTGACGATACAGTTGAACCCCAACAAAAATGCAATAACAGCTGCAATGGATCGCAGCTTGAACTGCAGTCACGTCTCCGCAGTTTGCGGCGCGCGGCGGACCGTTGTCGCGTCGCCGGCCCGTATCTACTACGCTGTAAGTGTTCTGGTATCGTTAGTGGCAGGACAAATCTGGTGCATGAGTGCCTCAATGCTCCATCTGCCCCACTGTATGCCAACACGACCCTGCTCTGCAAGACAGGCCAGTCCGTCGGCCTCGGATTATGGAGACAACTGGCTATAATATCGAAGTTTTAAACAGATGATCTATTTCGGACAAGGAGCTTTACCTTCATTTCATGATCATGTTAATTTAGTAGTACGAAGCTCTGGTTAATTTCATTGATTATCGTTTACCTTCTGGAGCAACTAGGATGTTCTTTACAACAATTATTAGATGAATGTGTACAGTAACAATGATAAGCTCGGTGTGCTTGTTAGTTGATGTAGCTCAGCTACAACAGAGCAGCGCAGGTCGCGGCGTGCTGGACAGTGAGCCGGCGTGGCGTGCTGGCCGACACACAGCGCAGTGACCCGGCGCGGCGTGCCGGCCGACACACAGGGCAGTGAGCCGACGTGGCGTGCTGGCCGACACACAGGGCAGTGAGCCGGCGCGGCGTGCCGGCCGACACACAATGCAGAGAACCGGCGTGGCGTGCCGGCCGACACACAGGGCAGTGAGCCGGCGCGGCGTGCCGGCCGACACACAATGCAGAGAGCCGGCGTGGCGTGCCGGCCGACACACAGCGCAGTGACCCGGCGCGGCGTGCCGGCCGACACACAGCGCAGTGACCCGGCGCGGCGTGCCGACCGACACACAGCGCAGTGACCCAGCGCGGCGTGCCGGCCGACACACAGCGCAGAGAGCTGGCGCGGCGTGCCGGCCGACACACAGCGCAGTGACCCGGCGCGGCGTGCCGGCCGACACACAATGCAGAGAGCCGGCGTGGCGTGCCGGCCGACACACAGCGCAGTGACCCGGCGCGGCGTGCCGGCCGACACACAGCGCAGTGACCCGGCGCGGCGTGCCGGCCGACACACAGCGCAGTGAGCCGGCGCGGCGTGCAGGCCGACACACAGCGCAGTGACCCGGCGCGGCGTGCCGGCCGACACACAGCGCAGTGACCCAGCGCGGCGTGCCGGCCGACACACAGGGCAGAGAGCCGGCGTGGCGTGCTGGCCGACACACAGGGCAGTGAGCCGGCGCGGCGTGCCGGCCGACACACAGCGCAGTGACCCGGCGCGGCGTGCCGGCCGACACACAGCGCAGTGACCCGGCGCGGCGTGCCGGCCGACACACAGGGCAGAGAGCCGGCGTGGCGTGCTGGCCGACACACAGGGCAGTGAGCCGGCGCGGCGTGCCGGCCGACACACAATGCAGAGAGCCGGCGTGGCGTGCTGGCCGACACACAGGGCAGTGAGCCGGCGCGGCGTGCCGGCCGACACACATGCAGTGAGCCGGCGCGGCGTGCTCGCAGTGGCCGATACACTGCCAACAAGATTAGGAGCAACTTGCGGCGAGCGGATGAATACCTATCTACTGCTACAATGAAATAAGCACGGGACGTACGAGTATCTGTACACATCGCCCGAGAGACTGAATTCACCAGAAGTGCGACTGAAGTAGCAAACAGCTATTTCAATGGCAGTATCTCTCTGGCGATCTATGTCTACGCAGGTTTTACGCAATAAGCGCGTTTACCACAAGGTGGCCGATTTGAAAAACAAAAAGTATTTGTTGGACCACCTTAAGGTAGGTACGTAATCTATTTATAGATATACTCTGTCTCGTATAATCCTGCAAATAATGTAAAGAAAGGGGATACCATTAAAAAACTTACCATATTTTTAGTTTATTATTTTGGTTTCTCACAACGATATTAAATGATAAACATGTTTTATGGGTAATTATTTTGTAACACTGGTCACATTCTGGGGAATGCTGGCCTTCGCACCTCAAGGTAAGAGTAGTATTGTTTTGTGCTCAAGGTGCATTAGTACTGCACATTGGTTATAAATGTCATTCGTTTCCCGTCCTCCGCCCGTTCTGGAATCGAATGTCCTTTCTCTCACTGTGCCACCGTTATTGTTTTTGCTGTTCTGTTTATTTGTTGAAGTTAATCCCCGTAAACCCGTTGTTATCTTGTTGTGATTGTTTTGATGTTATTATCTGGTTGTGTTTGTGTTGTTTTGTTATGGAACCTGAGCCGGCGGCTGCGCCCCCGGGGCCGGTGCCTGGTCCGTCGTCCATGACATTGGAAACAAACGACACTCTGTCACCACCCAAAAAGCAGCCTATAAAAGCACCGAGTTCGACAGAAAAACTGATTGTGATGAATGTGTAAAACGTACAAGAATTGGCCTAAAGGCAAATCTTGGTCACTGGTGGCCTGTGTAAATAAAACTGCCGAGCTCTTGGAAACATCGCAAAGAACAGTACCTAAGAGTTGTTGTAAAAGAACACAGAACAACAGGAAGACTTTTTGTTTTTCTTGGCACCTATTTGTTTGTTTTATTTAATCTCTGAGGGCACAGCCAAACGATGCCGTGCTCTTGTTGATAGGTACAAGCAGTGTAGGGTGGCACGTGAGCCTAGGATTAATAAAACGCAACATAACGCACATTAACTTAGAACCTCTAGACGACTACTTAGCGCGTCCCTCGGCGTCGTTTTACGGAGGGAGGCCCCGCGACTTTTGAGATGATGTGTCTAGCTATATTAGGTATTATGACTTTCTACCTCTATAAGAAAATTTCCTGCTCAAGCAAAGCCGCAGGCAAGAACTATAATTAATGATCCTTATTAAAACAAGGTTTTGTTCTATTGTCTTGTCACTTTGACAGTGACAGTTCTTTGTTTACATTATTTGCAGCATTATAGGAGACAGAGTATAGAAACTTAGTAGTTGGAAAATATAGGCAACGTCAGCCGCAAGAATCAAAACAATTGTAATAATCACTCGGTGAAAGTATGTCAATTCTTTACTCAGGAAGCCAAATAGTTATTATTTAGAATATTCATTTAAAAATTTGTCAACGAAGTAGTAATATTTAGAAATTAGGTATTCTTTGAGTTAATTACGAAAAACCAAATCTTTTTGAGGATCTTTTATAGAGCTAGGTATTTTATTATAAATATTTAATAATCGTGAGTGACCTTTGCTAAATTGTGTATGGGTAGAATTAGTTTGTTTTTATTTGTCTTTTGAAGTTAGTGAAATATTCAGATTAAGATTTAAAAAATATCGATATTTTTTAACGAATAAAGTCATATACATACAGGGCAAGGTTAATATTTATAGAATTTTAAAGTGCGGCACAGATTTGTCTTTGTTTTATATAAGCTAATGTTCTAATCAGTTCTTTTTGTTTAATAAAGATAGTAAGCACAGGATTTTAATTTCTAAATGTCCCCACGTTCTACGAATATAAACCGTTCGAGTAACGTAGATATGTACGTATTGTCAGTTGCGCGGCGCGAGCGATAAAGTTGCATCCACTCGGACGGATGCCCGCTGGTGAGTTGGTTGCTAAATTGCCTTTCATAACAGAAAGACGGCGTGACAGCCTTTTGACCCGTTACATTACCAAATAGAAATAAAAAGAAATGGGATAGAACTAACGCGAGACGGCAAATGGAAAAAATAAAATATTTTATTGCGAGCCAGAAACGGCCGAGCTGTAAATTCGCGCAAAATAAAAGCTATCCGTAACAACAATCTGGCGATACGCGCATGCATACATACGAGTACATACATACATACGAGTACATACACACCGCGCGGGCTGGTCCGCTTGTGTCGACGCAGCACTGCACCCCCCTCCGCCCTCCTGACAGGAGGCTGTGCATAACACGAGTGCAGTGAGTGAGTCAGTGTAGGACAGATACGTCCCACAATAAGTTTCCAATCGATTTGTTATTTCTATTTTGCTGTGTCTCTGTTGGTATTTGCTGAACTGAACAATCTTAGAATGGAATATTAATTTATTTAGGTTACTGATTTCTGAAATTGCGTATCGAAACTACAAGTACCTAGGGTACCTACGTATAAATATCAGTGTTGTAAAGGTAATAAAAGTAGACGGTGTGAAGGCGGGCGGGCCCCGCGCGGGGCGGGCGGGCCCCCGCGCGGGCCGCGCTGTCGGCCACGCCGTCTGATCGACAATGTTTACCAATGTTTTATTACAATATCCAGGAGGTTTCCGAAATAGGAAGTCTAGTTACAAATTATATAGATTCCGATTAAAACCGACCCGATTTAAAGACAAAACTTTATTCATTACATGATCCTTCAAAAATACCTTGTTATTATAGTTTCGGATTCTGGCAATGTCATTATGAAGGTACCGAGTGTCTCTGCTTAAATACATTGAGGAAGTAGTTAATATGTTATTTATAATATGTTCGTTATAACGAACATATTTATAACACTTTACTTTTTGTGTAATGAGAGGCTGTGAAGCGACGCGTGGTAGCGCCACGGGAGGATAAGCGTGACGGCGGCGGGACGGCGGCGGGACGGCGGCGGTAGTGGTCACTAATGGGCACCGTGATGAATGGCGCCCACCACTCACCGCCTGACGTGAGGTCGGACCGCGCCGCACTTGGATGGACACGCGAAACAATTGTAAGCACCTCGCACCGGTCGAACCACTTCTGAGAATCTCTTCAATTAGGGTGTCGAGGGAACAGAACGCAGTATACTTTAGTGGAAAATAATAATATTAATAGAACGCCTAATACAATTCACGTAGCTTGATTTTCCCGAAGGAAAAGCATAAAAAAAATTAGATCTATTTGAAAATTGTATAAAATATTTCCCAGAAGGGCTCGCGGGTGAAGGCGGGCGAAGCGGCCGGCTATCAGGAAGTTAATTATTAGAAAGAGTCGCGGCAGATATCGAGGGATACCTTTTTAATGATTCCGCTGTAATAGCCGGCACTTTGTCCTCTGTTGATGTTTGGACCCGACGCGCATCTCTTCTGATCTCTACCAGTAGGTAGGTAGGTATAACCTAGAGAGAGAGTACTAGAACTAACTATTGAGGCTGATTTGGCTAGTACTGGGATGTAGGTATGCTCGAGCGCAAGGTAAGCACTAAACCAAGGCACTTTAATATTTATCAAGGCATGGGTATTTGCTCACTTAGATTACTCAATGTTGGGTAAAGTCGTGTCAGCGCGTGTCAGTGGTGAGGATGACGTAATTGTGCCTTGTGGGTACAAGGCACAATTATTTATGATCAGCCAAAATTAATAATACGACACAGGGTGGATGTTTGGATGGGGCAGTAAGGGGAGTTACCTTAACCGGTGTGGTCTATAGCTACCATTTTCCAATGAAAATGGTCTTAGGAGACTATCCAAATTTTTTATACAAAATTATTCAAAATAAAATTACAGAATAATTAGCAAAATGTTTTCGTGTAAAATGCCACGTGCAATTTACACGAACCTGTTATTAACAGACTTCAAAAAGGAGGAGGTTCTCAGTTCGTCTGTATGTTTTTTTTAATTTTTATGTATGTATGTTACTCGGTATCTCCGCCTATGGTTAACCGATTTTACTGTTTATTTTAATATTGTATGGAGAATGATCCCGAGGTGGACCCATAAAAATTGTATTCCCGAGGGATTGGCATTTATCCTGTTAAACTTAAAAAGCAACATAATATTTTTGGAGAATCACGACTAGCTGCAACAGTGTTGGTGATGTGTGTCTGTGGCAATCACGACTAGCAGCAACAGTGTTGGTGATGTCTGTCTGCGGCAATCACGACTAGCTGCAACAGTGTTGGTGATGTCTGTCTGCGGCAATGACGACTAGCTGCAACAGTGTTGGTGATGTCTGTCTGCGGCAATCACGACTAGCTGCAACAGTGTTGGTGATGTCTGTCTGCGGCAATCACGACTAGCTGCAACAGTGTTGCTGATGTCTGTCTGCGGCAATCACGACTAGCTGCAACAGTGTTGGTGATGTCTGTCTGCGGCAATCAAGACTAGCTGCAACAGTGTTGGTGATGTCTGTCTGCGGCAATCACGACTAGCTGCAACAGAGTTGGTGATGTCTGTCTGCGGCAATCACGATTAGCTGCAACAGTGTTGGTGATGTCTGTCTGCGGCAATCACGACTAGCTGCAACAGTGTTGGTGATGTCTGTCTGCGGCAATCACGACTAGCTGCAACAGTGTTGGTGATGTCTGTCTGCGGCAATCACGACTAGCTGCAACAGTGTTGGTGATGTCTGTCTGCGGCAATCACGACTAGCTGCAACTGTGTTGGTGATGTCTGTCTGCGGCAATCACGACTAGCTGCAACAGTGTTGGTGATGTCTGTCTGCGGCAATCACGACTAGCTGCAACAGTGTTGGTGATGTCTGTCTGCGGCAATCACGACTAGCTGCAACAGTGTTGGTGATGTCTGTCTGCGGCAATCAAGACTAGCTGCAACAGTGTTGGTGATGTCTGTCTGCGGCAATCACGACTAGCTGCAACAGAGTTGGTGATGTCTGTCTGCGGCAATCACGATTAGCTGCAACAGTGTTGGTGATGTCTGTCTGCGGCAATCACGACTAGCTGCAACAGTGTTGGTGATGTCTGTCTGCGGCAATCACGACTAGCTGCAACAGTGTTGGTGATGTCTGTCTGCGGCAATCACGACTAGCTGCAACAGTGTTGGTGATGTCTGTCTGCGGCAATCACGACTAGCTGCAACTGTGTTGGTGATGTCTGTCTGCGGCAATCACGACTAGCTGCAACAGTGTTGGTGATGTCTGTCTGCGGCAATCACGACTAGCTGCAACTGTGTTGGTGATGTCTGTCTGCGGCAATCACGACTAGCTGCAACTGTGTTGGTGATGTCTGTCTGCGGCAATCACGACTATCTGCAACAGTGTTGGTGATGTCTGTCTGCGGCAATCACGACTAGCTGCAACAGTGTTGGTGATGTCTGTCTGCGGCAATCACGACTAGCTGCAACTGTGTTGGTGATGTCTGTCTGCGGCAATCACGACTAGCTGCAACAGTGTTGGTGATGTCTGTCTGCGGCAATCACGACTAGCTGCAACAGTGTTGGTGATGTCTGTCTGCGGCAATCACGACTAGCTGCAACAGTGTTGGTGAGGTCTGTCTGCGGCAATCACGACTAGCTGCAACAGTGTTGGTGATGTCTGTCTGCGGCAATCACGACTAGCTGCAACAGTGTTGGTGATGTCTGTCTGCGGCAATCACGACTAGCTGCAACTGTGTTGGTGATGTCTGTCTGCGGCAATCACGACTAGCTGCAACAGTGTTGGTGATGTCTGTCTGCGGCAATCACGACTAGCTGCAACTGTGTTGGTGATGTCTGTCTGCGGCAATCACGACTAGCTGCAACTGTGTTGGTGATGTCTGTCTGCGGCAATCACGACTAGCTGCAACAGTGTTGGTGATGTCTGTCTGCGGCAATCACGACTAGCGGCAACTGTGTTGGTGATGTCTGTCTGCGGCAATCACGACTAGCTGCAACAGTGTTGGTGATGTCTATCTGCGGCAATCACGACTAGCTGCACAGTGTTGGTGATGTCTGTCTGCGGCAATCACGACTAGCTGCAACTGTGTTGGTGATGTCTGTCTGCGGCAATCACGACTAGCTGCAACAGTGTTGGTGATGTCTATCTGCGGCAATCACGACTAGCTGCAACAGTGTTGGTGAGGTCTGTCTGCGGCAATCACGACTAGCGGCAACAGTGTTGGTGATGTCTATCTGCGGCAATCACGACTAGCTGCAACAGTGTTGGTGATGTCTGTCTGCGGCAATCACGACTAGCTGCAACTGTGTTGGTGATGTCTGTCTGCGGCAATCACGACTAGCTGCAACAGTGTTGGTGATGTCTGTCTGCGGCAATCACGACTAGCTGCAACAGTGTTGGTGATGTCTATCTGCGGCAATCACGACTAGCTGCACAGTATTGGTGATGTCTGTCTGCGGCAATCACGACTAGCTGCAACTGTGTTGGTGATGTCTGTCTGAGGCAATCACGACTAGCTGCAACAGTGTTGGTGAGGTCTGTCTGCGGCAATTACGACTAGCGGCAACTGTGTTGGTGATGTCTGTCTGCGGCAATCACGACTAGCTGCAACAGTGTTGGTGATGTCTATCTGCGGCAATCACGACTAGCTGCAACAGTGTTGGTGATGTCTGTCTGCGGCAATCACGACTAGCTGCAACTGTTTTGGTGATGTCTGTCTGCGGCAATCACGACTAGCTGCAACAGTGTTGGTGATGTCTGTCTGCGGCAATCACGACTAGCTGCAACAGTGTTGGTGATGTCTGTCTGCGGCAATGACGACTAGCTGCAACAGTGTTGGTGATGTCTGTCTGCGGCAATCACGACTAGCTGCAACAGTGTTGGTGATGTCTGTCTGCGGCAATCACGACTAGCTGCAACAGTGTTGCTGATGTCTGGCTGCGGCAATCACGACTAGCTGCAACAGTGTTGGTGATGTCTGTCTGCGGCAATCAAGACTAGCTGCAACAGTGTTGGTGATGTCTGTCTGCGGCAATCACGACTAGCTGCAACAGAGTTGGTGATGTCTGTCTGCGGCAATCACGATTAGCTGCAACAGTGTTGGTGATGTCTGTCTGCGGCAATCACGACTAGCTGCAACAGTGTTGGTGATGTCTGTCTGCGGCAATCACGACTAGCTGCAACTGTGTTGGTGATGTCTGTCTGAGGCAATCACGACTAGCTGCAACAGTGTTGGTGATGTCTGTCTGCGGCAATCACGACTAGCTGCAACTGTGTTGGTGATGTCTGTCTGCGGCAATCACGACTAGCTGCAACAGTGTTAGTGATGTCTGTCTGCGGCAATCACGACTAGCTGCAACAGTGTTGGTGATGTCTGTCTGCGGCAATTTTCGATTTTGATGATTCTTTTGTTGTTGTATGAAAATTGATTTTGAGGTGGTCTCCTATAAGTTTGATTCTTGAGGAATTGCTATGTGCGCCGCGCCGTGAAACGTAGTTTTGTAAAAAGTCTTCAGAATATGATAATTTAAAAATCAATGATTTCCAAGGCTACGGGCGTCAACAGTTTCATCCATGTGTCATCAAACTAATTAGACATGAATTATAACTAGATTTCGCCAGTGTAAACTAAATTTTTTGCACATACGAGTAGACCTTCAGTCAGTCAGTGAAAGTAAGGGAGGGATGATTTCGTTCGTCCGATACATAGATGAATATTGTCATGTACCGGAATTTGAAGTCGGTTTATCGTTTTTTAAAACACGCCAAATTATTTTTAGCCTGTCTATCCTGTTTCTTACACATACACTGATCAAAAACTTCTAATAGACGTTGGCCTTTAAGAAGTTTTTGGTTTTGGGATATTTATAAAAAAACTATGTCAATATTTAAAAAAAATGTGGTTTTTTTTTTGTTTTAACCACTCTATCCTAACATTTGCAACCCGCACTTTTTAAATAAATATTGTATGTTATAAATGTTAACGTGCTTGAACATTTTTACGGAATAGGTGTAATAAAATAATAATAAAAATATTTGTTTCAAATAAATGGTTATTGGTTTACAGAGTTACTTACATATCTAATTAGTTATATATTATTTAAGATAAAATGAACAGTAAGTGCATAATACTCTGACCGAATACCTAGTGCTGACAATGCATCGGCTAACCGCCGAGAGAGTGCGGGCTTAGTCAAGTGCTGACAATGCATCGGCTAACCGCCGAGAGTTTGCGGGCTTAGTCAAGTGCTGACAATGCATCGGCTAACCGCCGAGAGAGTGCGGGCTTAGTCAAGTCAAACACAAAGTCAAAATCAAGATCAAGCCCTTTAAATTGCGTATCTACAGTAAAGTTTGTGTAAAAAATGAGCGTGCTATAAGTGGGTATGTTTGGGATATTACATAATATTTGTGTGATATAAATACTTATTTAATGTATGCGTACATGAATAGGGTGATATATTATATAAGCAAAATTAAAAATCTTTGGGGGGGGAGGGATACCTAAGAAAAACTAATGAAAAATGTTATTTATTTATTTTACGCATATTTTCCATTTCTAAATAGTCATGATTCTGTAAGAACAAATTGAGCTTCTTTTTCAGATCAGTTCAGTTCAGTTAATTATTAATCAAAATAATTTCTTATAATATAAGAAATTATAACACGATCAAAACAACTTAACTAGGTACAAAATAAACTAAAAACGAAGTAGTACATAATAATTTCCCTTGGAAATCTTACCAAGAGTATTTAAATATTATATTATAAGGTGAATCTACGACATCAGCGTCAACTAATATGTCAACAAAGAACTCTTCTAAACTGTAGTACCTATGCCCCGTCCACTGGATTCTCTTCAGTTTGTTCGGAAACATTTCAGTCGACGCGGCACTAGTTATAGATTGCGGCAGTTTATTGTACCTTTTCACTCCTATAAAGTCAATTTTGTATTTTGATTTCGCTAATCTTATTTTTTCAATTCAGAATAATTAGTGTTCTGTTGAGTTACTGTTTTATTTATCTCATTATATAAAATTTTTATATAATAAGATAAACAAAACAGTTATTCAACAGAACACAGAGTTTTTGTGCAAAGCTTGTTTTACAATAAATTTTTCGATGTATGTTATGGCCAGTTTCTCTAAGAATCGTTCAATATAAGCTTTCAAACAACAATCGAGTTATTGATTACAATATCGTATCAATAGTTTCTAAAACCACGGACGTGCTATCAATCCTGCCGGAGACGCGGACGGTGGCAGCGAATGTGATGGATGCAGCAAGTACCGCCTGTCACCCGCAAGTACTCGCTCGGTACGGGCTACCTGAGTACTATGCCGAATGTGATGGATGCAGCAAGTACCGCCTGTCACCCGCAAGTACTCGCTCGGTACGGGCTACCTGAGTACTATGCCGAATGTGATGGATGCAGCAAGTACCGCCTGTCACCCGCAAGTACTCGCTCGGTACGGGCTACCTGAGTACTATGCCGAATGTGATGGATGCAGCAAGTACCGCCTGTCACCCGCAAGTACTCGTTCGGTACGGGCTACCTGAGTACTATGACGAATGTGATGGATGCAGCAAGTACCGCCTGTCACCCACAAGTACTCGTTCGGTACGGGCTACCTGAGTACTATGCCGAATGTGATGGATGCAGCAAGTACCGCCTGTCACCCGCAAGTACTCGCTCGGTACGGGCTACCTGAGTACTATGCCGAGTGGTCGCCGCTACAATGTACGCCAGCTACTCGCTTTTCTGATTCACGAACAAACAAGTACCAACATTTATTACGCAACTGTCTCGCACGAATAACAGACATTGCTATTCATAATAACAATTTATAACAACTTAAACAATTTATAATAAGTCTGTATAATCGCCTTTGCTATAATTACTTACGTGTTGTGCTACGGACTGGTAATTAACTTCGTTAAGGAGAGTGCACAGCGCGCTTGGATCAGCCAGGGCACTCCGCAACTACGAGAGTGCTACGAGAGTCCTACGAGAGTGCTACGAGTGAGCTACGAACTTGCTACGAGAGTGCTACGAGGGAGCTGCGAACTTGCTACGAGAGTGCTACGAACTTCTTATCTCAAAATTAAATTATGGGGACATAGTTTTTTGTCCTCGGTTACTTAAAAGAACGCGGCGAACTGTACAAAGCGTGCAAAATGCTTGTTGTCGATTTTCTTTAATATTTTGCCACGTAGCCACATAACCGTTCTTGAACATGTCCCTGTTAAACAGGGAGTTACGTCGCCTTTTGCACCTGGGAGGCCTGATCTTTGATGTTATAAAATTTGGAAAGCCTGAATATCTGCACACAAAAGTTAATTTCCTTTCTGATAAAAGGTCGTTACGCTTAGTTGGATCTGCACTGTTCTATCACGATCACAAAACCGCAGCCTTCAGAGGAAGTCTTAGATACTTGGCACCAAAGAGCTGGCATAATATTCCTCTCCCAATCCGTAATGTTAAAACCAAGTTTACATTTAAAATATATTTTAAAAAGTTTTTGTTACAGAAACAAGTTGAGGGTATTCCTAAGCGCTTCGTTTGCCACAGTAACACCACCTTCCGTTATCGCTTCGCCCTGTTGCCACGTCGGTACATTACAAGGAAACGCCAATATTGCTCCCTATTGGACTCAAAGTCAAAGTCAAAAACTCTTTATTTCTATAAATACAATAAATGTACACTTAGAAAAGGTCAAATTCTTAATAATTAAACACTGACACGGAAATAAAGTGATATTTTTGATTTCAGTCGCTTCGGTATGTTGACTAAAGTAAAGAAGCGACGAAGAAACCTTTAGCCTGTTAGTTGTTATTTTTCGAGTTGGAGCAAATCCCGTCCCAAGCTTTTTTATCCTCTAGATAATCTGATATTTTATAGTAGGCCTTTTTACACAAGAAGGTTTTGACAATTTGTTTGAATTTATTTACTGATAATTTTTGCAACTCACTAGGAGTTTTGTTGTAGAAGCGTATACATTGCCCTTTAAAAGTTACATTGATTTTGTGTAGTCTAGTTGTGGGCACAGCGAGTTTATGTTTATTTCTTGTATTCAAATTATGTACATCGCTATTTTTAGGGAAGCGATTAATATTTCTATGAGTGTACAATAGGTTTTCATAAATATGTTGACATGGTACTGTCATTATGTTTATTTCCTTAAATTTTTCACGTAGGCTTTCTCTGGGACCCATATTATAGATTGCACGAACAGCCCTCTTCTGCAGCACAAATACGGTGTTAATATCTTCAGCGTTACCCCATAGCAGTATGCCATAAGACATAACACTATGGAAGTAGCTGAAATAAACTAGTCTAGAAGTATCAACGTCTGTAAGGTGACGGAATTTTTTGACTGCATACGCTGCAGAACTAAGTCTCTTCGATAGCTTGTCTATGTGTGGGCCCCATTGAAGTTTACTATCTAAGGTTATTCCTAAGAATATGGTACTATTAACAATTTCTAACGTTTCTCCTTTGACGGTTACATCAGCCTTAACTTGTTTTACATTAGGTAGAATAAATCTAATGCATTTTGTTTTGGTTTCATTAAGCAAAAGGTTATTGACATTAAACCAATGGACTATTTTTGAGATTGCATTATTCACATCGTCGAAATTAGTGTTTTGTCGTTTCATTTTAAAAATTAATGAAGTATCATCAGCAAACAATACGATCTCGTGGTTATCCTTTACAAGATGAGGCAGGTCGTTAATATAAACTAAAAATGGGAAAGGACCAAGGATAGAACCCTGTGGTACACCCATTGTAACTACATACCCCGAAAACCGTTTCCCATTAATATCAAATCTTTGTATCCTATCACTCAAGTAAGATGTAAGAAGATCCAAAGAGGTGTCTCTTATTCCATAGTGATGTAGTTTCCTGATTAATGTTTCATGGTGTACGCAATCGAATGCTTTTGACAAGTCGCAAAAAACACCTACAGCATCTTGCGACTTCTCCCAAGCATCAAAAATATGCGATACTAACTCAACACCGGCATCAGTAGTTGACCTACCGCGAGTAAACCCGAATTGCTTACTATGTAGCAGGTCATTGCAATTGAAATGTCTAAGCAATTGATGCAAAATAAGTTTTTCAAAAACTTTGCTGAATGTAGGCAGTACTGTACTGATATTGGTCTAAAGTTAGTGGGGTCAGACCTACTACCCGATTTAAACAATGGTATTATTTTACTACATTTCATTAGATCAGGAAATACGCCACAATCAATAGATTCATTGAATATAAAAGCTAGATCTGGTGCAATAGTATCAATTAATGGTTTAATAATTCTAACGGAAATGCCCCAGAGATCTGCAGTTTTCTTTATATTTAAAAGTTTAAAGGCTTTTTTAATGTCATTTTCATCGACATGGTTGAATTTAAGTTTATTTTCGCATTTAGGTACATTTTATTTAAGTAATGACTCAGCGATTACTTGAGAAGAATTTAGACACTAGTAGAGATTGGAACGTCAGTAAAAAAGTTTTCAAATGCTTGGGCTACTTCAACGTCATTTTTGATAGAGCAATCATTAATCTTTAAATTGTAATCATTACCGTAGGTACTGACCTTTCCAGTCTCACTATTTATTATTTTCCACGTTGATTTTATTACATTTTCACTATTTCTAATTTTCGAGCTAATATTATATAATTTGATTTTGCTATTTGACAAACTTTTCTAAACATTTTTGAGTAGTTTTTTACTTTACCTTTGAACTCCTGGCTAAAATTGTATTGTTTTTCACTATACAGTTCATACAACGTTTGTCTACTCTTGAGTATACCTACTGTTGCCCACTCACTAAAGTTAAGTTTTTCTGAGACCATGATCGATTTGGATGTGAATATTGAATTGAACGCATTGGTGAATTTATTAAAAAAACTACAATATGACTCATTTGGGCTGTTATGTGAGTAATTAGGTGATGGTTTAGTATCCCAATCCAATTTCAACCGTTCAAATCGACTTGTGGTCACAGGTATGTATATTATTTTTTTGGTACAATTATTATTTTTTACTTGGATTTCTAATCTAATTAATTGACCTTAGTGGTCCGATTTTAAATTGCTTATAATTTTTTTACTAACATATTTTCCAGTTTGGCAAATAAATATATTATCTATACATTTTGCTGAGGTTTCAGTTATTCTAGTTGGTTCCATAAATATTGGCCTTAGATTATAAGAGTTAAATAAATTAGTTAATCTACTACTGAGGGAGTTAACTTCTAAAAGATCAATATTAAAGTCTCCACATACCCTGAGATTTTTATTAGATTTGATATTTTAAATAAGATATCATCCATAATTTTTTCAAATATTTCAAAAGAAGCTGATGGTGGGCTGTATACGCTTACTACAATACTTTGCTCCAGCTCAACACATGCTACTTCGATGTGGCTTTCAACGGATAAGCATATTATGTCCTTACGTTCTTTGAACTTTATGAGTTTATTTAGTAATATTAAAGAGCCTCCACGAATAGCATGTGATCTGCAAAAAGAACTACCAACCTGGTGGTTACTGAAGTTAAACACGAGCTCATAGCTTTTCAGCCAATGTTCTGTTAAGCAGATGATGTCAATATCAAATGAGTTCATGTACAATTCCAATTCTAACAATTTACTTCTCAATCCTTGAATATTTTGGTGCACCAAGTTAGTAGACTTTGCATTCATTTTACAATTTTGTTTACTTTGTTTTTTCCTGTGATTAATACTATTTGACTGTTTATTGCTAGAGACTTCCTCTATTGTCGTTATTTCTAATTTAAATGACCTGGAATAACTTCCAAGGTCTGGTTTTTTAAATCATTACAATGCTCAAAAGAAGCATTTTTTGTAGCCAAGTTTTTGGCTGTAGTTTTAAAATAATAGGATAGCGAAGTTGCTATCTGTCTTTTATAATAATTGGATAGGTAGTAACTACCTTGAGTCATATAGTATTTTTTACTAACAATACTGTTAGTATCAATCACATGTACATTGTTGTTGCATGAAATAGTATGCAATGTTATATTAAGCTTATATCTAAGGTTGTTCTCTGATTGTGGCAAGCTGTCGCTATAGGGGAATGTGAACATCATAGAGAGATGGCGCTGCTGTCTAAGTAAACATCGGCTCCGTACCGAAATTTTCAAAATAAATAATTAGAGTGAAGTTTTAGCGTCTCTGAGTTACTTAATGCGATAAGTGTTGTCCAAATATCGCTATAAACTGTTTTCAACCTAAACAATTGATTTACCGAGGAGAAATCAAAGCAGAAAAAAAGTGACAAATATTGTGCCAAAGAAAGGATATTCCAGGAAAATATTTATACACCACAACAGTAAAAGGTCTCAAGAATATAAACTCAACCAAGAAATACAGATATTAGTACAAAAAGTGAGTAAATTTTCAAATATTCTTAAGAAATATTCTTCAGAACCGTTGCAACAACAAACAATGATTCTTTGTTTGCTTCACGACTAAATTGACCTTTGGACCCGAGTGCATTGAACCGTCTTCGTCGCTTACTAACTGATATAGTTACCTCCAAAGCTACAACACATCTGATCGCAAATTTTCGTTGTCCTAGTAGAAGTCACATTGGTGTAACGGACTACATGCCCGACTTAATCATCGAAGGACGTGAGTTCGTAGGTTCGAATCTGCAGAAGCTGATTTCTTTTTGTTCATAAATTTATTTGAATACACAGTACCGTCAAAATAGATCGTTTGGTCGGTACCCGCGCCGCTAGAGGGAGTTGAAATAATAATGGACCCTACCGATAATGTTACGCTCAGACGTGCTCGCACACAACTGGTTCTAGAAAGCACCTCCAAGCTCAATGAATCAGACACTAGCATAGATGGCAGCACTAGTAGCTTGCCTGACATATCTCATGACTTAAGCGAACAAGCCCAGAATCTTGTGCAAAAAATTGATCAACTACAGATCCAATTAACCAGTGCTCACGATGAAATAGAACGTCTTTCAATGGAAAACAGAGAGTTAAAAAATAAAAACGTGGAATTGGCTAAAAAGAACGTAATTTATAGGAAGCTTGGGATTAGCCCCGCGAAGACCATATCTCCAACGTCAACAGCTAAAAGCAAAAACATAAAAGCACAACAGAACATAAAATTGGACAAACATACACAAACAAAAAATGTGTTACCTACAGATTTAAATCGCAAAGCTAAAAATACTACAAAACAGCAACAAACAGAATCAATAGAGCCCCCTCAACAACATCTGAGATTAATAAAATCACATAAAGAATGCCAAACTTCTTCCATAAATAAAGAGCATAAACAAATACAAACAGAGGTGATAGAGCAGGGAAAGAAAGTCGAGAACATTCACAAAGAAATACAAACATGCACCACATCCATGCCTATTATTCCAAAATCTGACGCATTCACACAAACAATAACTCTACCTGAATCAGAACAACAATTTATTCACAAAAAGGCTTACATATCTCCGGGAAAAGAAATAAACCAGCTACTACAAAATCAAGCTTCGAGTTGCACAAATTCTGTAATCAAAAAGCGCCCCAAAATATGTTTACTAAGTACCAATAAGGAAAACAAAGTGCTATCCATTGCTGAGAAAAACCTCACTGAATTTGATCTATGTCACTATCTCAAACCAAACTGCAAGACAAGTGAACTTATAAAAGATATTGATACGAAACTAGTAAATTACACAAGGGACGACTTTTGTGTAATATTTATCGGAGAAGAAGACTTCGTTAAAACACAAAATTATTTTTATTTAATTTCAAACATTCGTGAAACTCTGCAGTTAATTAAACACACCAACATCATCATATGCCTACCAACATACATATATAAACAAGACATGAATATGTATAACTGGAGGGTAGAAAACTTCAACAATCTTCTCTATCTGGATATTTCCACACATGAACACGCCTATATTTTGGACTCAAATAAGGAACTCAAATATGATTTCTCCATGTTTAGCAGTTACTCTGGCAAAATAAGAAATAATGGCTATGTCAACGTGTTCTCAAACCTCAGAATGTACATAGACACTATAAGGTACGGACGTATATGTAACCAACATTGTACAGATAGCCCAGCAAATCAATCGGAGGAGGATAGTTTAATGTTTTTTCGAGACTAAGTATCTAAATATCATGCACCAAAACATAACCGGACTATTAAATAAAGCTGATGCCCTTCAAGTAAATCTAAATGATCTCAGAGAAAGAAACATGGATATTGACGTGCTTTGTATCACAGAGCACAATATGATGATGGGAAACGAACAAAACTTGAACCTGGATAACTACATTTTAGCATCAAGTTTCAGTCGGAGTAATAAAAATAAAGGTGGCGCATGTATCCTAGTACTGAAAAACCACGAATGGAGAGAAATACCTGAAATTAAAAATATGTCTTTATCTGGAATAATTGAATGTTGTGCTGTTGAATTAGTGACATATAAAATAATCGTTATTTGTTTATATAGAATACCTAAACTCACAAATGATTACTATAACATTTTCTTTAATAAATTAGATAAAATTTTGAAATATACTGGAAAGCTGAATGTTAAGAATACTATTTTATTAGGAGATTTTAATATTGACATGATGAAAACTAATAATGTGACAAGTGATTTTGAATGTAGTCTAATGCACTACAACTTAAAACTAACCCTAAAACAACCCACTCGTCTGATATCAAATTCATGCATTGATAATATTGCTCATAATTTTAAAAAATACTGTAAAACTGAAGTCTTGGAATTTGCGCTCTCTGACCATACGGCTCAGATTATAAAAATGCCGGTGCGTACTCTTAAACTTAAGTCATGGCATAGAGAAGTGCGCGACTTCTGTAACGAAAATATAGAAAAATTCAAAATGTGCATTACAAGCTTAACCTTCTCTGACATGTACAATACTTATGACCCTAACTTAGCCTATAGGTATTTTATTGATAACTTTACCCTTTTTTATGATCTATGCTTCCCAAAAAAAAATCTTTTTATTAGAACCGTAAGTAAACCAAAATGGATTTCTCGAGGGATAAAACTATGTAGCCAAAGAAAACGTAATTTATATTGGAAATTCATATCTAAACCCACTAAAACTAATAAACATATCTACAAATTATTTTCGAAACGACTGAAAAAAGTTATTACGCAAACAAAAAGATCACAAAATATGTATAAAATAATGACATCTCAAAATAAATCTAAGGCGACCTGGGATGTAATTAATAAAACTAGGATTTGTACACCTAGGGAATCCATAGTAAAAATTAAATGTAATAATAATAAATATTTATTGAATCCTACTGACATTGCCAATCAATTTAATGATTATTTCATCAATAAAATAGAATCCATTCCCGATCGTGGAATAAACGTTACAGAAAAAATTGGTCATCATGCTAAATCAATGTTCTTGGCACCATCCGTTCCACAACAAATACATAACATTATTAAAAATTTAAAAAACTCAAACAGCACTGGTATAGACCAAATCTCTACGAAAATCATAAAAGCGGTTAATGAAACAATAAGCCCTCATCTCAGTTTCTTGATAAACTTAACAATCTCAACCGGTACGTTTCCGAAAGATCTTAAACTTGCGATTGTTAAACCGCTGTTTAAAAAAGGTAACAAAGAGTTAACTAATAGTTACAGACCAATAGCTCTACTATCAGTCTTCTCGAAAATCTTCGAGAAGTACATATATGAAGAAATATATTCTTATTTGGAAAAGCATAAATTACTATGCAATGAACAAAAAGGGTTTCGACGTAACAAATCGATAAACTTAGCAATTTATGAATTCATTGAACATATTGTCCTGTCAGTAGACAACAGAACACCTGTATCTGCTGTGTTCTGTGATATGACCCAGGCGTTTGACTGCGTAGATCACGACATCTTGATTAATAAATTAGAAGCGTATGGACTCAGAGGAAAAGTATCTCAACTACTCTGCTCATATCTTAAAAACCGTAGACAAATTACTGAGATTACAAAAATGGATATCAAGACAAAATGTGAAAAGTCATATCGTTCTTTAGAGCGTCCAGTCCAGTTTGGCGTTCCCCAGGGAAGTGTCCTAGGACCTTTACTGTTTATTATTTATATCAACGACCTGCCTAGATCAGTCAATCAACCAATGACCTTATTCGCTGACGATAGTACAATAACTATAAAATGTGATGACATTAATACATATAATTCTGACTTTAATAATTCAATAAATTCAATAATTAAATGGCTTGACAATAATAATCTGAAAATAAATATAAATAAAACAAACATTATGCATTTTAGTCAAAGAATTAAAAATTATCCTCAAATAGACTTACAGTTTAATGGTAATAAAGTAAACGTGGTAGAATCAACCAGATTTCTAGGTATTCAAATTGACTCTAAATTAAATTGGAAAATCCATATTGAACTCTTAAGTAAGCGAGTAAGTAGCTCTACCTATGCACTCTACAAACTATCCTCAACTGTTAATACAGAAACACTACTTACAGCATACTATGGAACAGTAGAGTCTATCCTAAGGTTTGGAATAATTTTTTGGGCTAACTCTACCAATACAGACTTCATATTTAAAAGACAAAAAAGGTGTATTAGATCAATGTTTAACCTGCACGTTACCGACAGTTGTAGACCTTTGTTCATTGAGCACAAGATTCTAACGCTTCCGTCGTTATATATATTTGAAATAGCAATATTTGTTAGAAAACATCCCCATCTTTTCCCATGTAAGTCTGACTTCGTAGTGCGAAATAGACGTGATAGCAGTAAACTCCAAATGCCTAACATTAAAACAGCTTTCCTACAAAAAAGTGTAGTATGTAGTATGTCACGTAAAATCTATGATAAAATACCTAAATCATTGAAAGTTCTTGACGACAATATATTCAGGACTAAATTGAAACAATTATTAATTAACAAATGCTATTACAATATTAAAGATTTTATGACAGATAAATTTTGACATCACCTGTACGCCTGTTCCTATTATAACTCTTTAATTATTTGACATTGTCTAAAATAGCATAGTTTCATTATTAACTTACTGTAACATTTGCATGCTAATCTTAGTAGAACATAATTGAAACTTAAAATTATTAACATCTGTGTAAATTACATTGTGTTCAAGCAAATAAAATATCTTTATCTTTATCTTTATCTTTACAACTTGTTTTAAATTTAATGAGCACAGTTTGTACACATACCTAATCAGGTCAGATTTGTTCACATTACCCCTATTTCCAAGGCATATTATTAAGTTTGAATTACTATTAAAAGTTTCATTGTCAATTTTGTGCATAATATTATGCAGGTTGGAGTTTGGAAAACAATTATTTATTAAAAGATGTTCCATACTCATATTTAACTCACTACTATCTTACTTCGTTATAACTACACAAACACAAACATTTTAGTACACATTACACTTGAAACTACAAAAACACAAACATTTTAGTACACATTACACTTGAAACTCGTTCTGCTTGCTCTTAATGGGTTATGTCTGAAAATCAGTGTTTTTGCTTCTTGAGCAAAATATTCCGCTGAGCCATTACCTTTTTGACGTACTGCAGCACACACAGACATTTTACTTAGATTTTAATTATGTTATTGTTTGTTTTTATTACTTAGTCAACTGTATTTTTATTGTTCTTTCTTTTTACTAGCATCCTGTATAATTGCTGGTAGTCTGATATGTATGTGTGTGTCTGAAGTCGTAAATAAAAACCTTTATCTATCTATCTTAACGTGCTACGAGAGAGCTACGATATTGCTATGAGAGTGCTACGGGGGAGCTACGAACTTGCTACGAAGGAGCTACGATATTGCTATGAGAGTGCTACAAAGGAGCTACGATATTGCTACGAGAGTGCTACGAGAGAGCTGCGAACTTGCTACGAGGGAGCTACGAACTTGCGACGATAGTGCTACGAGGGAGCTACGAACTTGCTACGAAAGTGCTGCACCTGACGCGCTGACAACGCTACTCATGTGCTACGGCGTAATGCGTTGACAAATAAATTTAAATGTTGCTACTTATTATTGTATTACGTACTATATTCCAGTAACATTTATTGTAGTAGTATCATCTCAATATCGTCTCAAGGTGTCAAGTACAAAAGGTATGTAAGGTTTATTTGGGTCAAAGCTCTTTATTCATAAATAAGTAAATGAGACGTCTGGAGGAAGCCCTCTCATAATGTCGCGACTACGAGCGCGGCGCGGCGCGGCGAGGGATGTTGCGGCCGTGCCGGCGCCTCCTAAACATCACTGTCAGGAAATAAATCTACGGACGAATCAGTGAAGCCTCTACTCGTTACATTTCTTCTTATTTCAATAACTGAGGCGAGAGAAGGTCGAAGTAACCAGATCGATACCAACTGAAATTCTCAGTTTGAAATATGAAAAGTTGTATAAAATTGGAGTTCTTTCCGTGAGTTTGATTGTCTGCCGTTCGGTGATTGGATCCGGGAATTTCACTTAAAAGTTATTAGCGAGGCTTCAGCGGCCCGCGGCGGGCGGACCCCATCGGCTTCCAGGCATCAGCGGCCCGAGGCGGGCGGTTCCCACCGCCTTCAGCTGTTTAAACGAAATAAACTGATCGGAATCGACGCAGCTACCTGCAACTATATTATTAAACCAAATAGCTTCAGACACATTAGAAATAAACTGATCGGTATCGAGGCGGCGGCGTTAGAGCGCTATGCGAGCTACGTGCAGCGCGCCCGTTACGTGCAGCGCGCCCGTTACGTGCAGCGCGCCCGTTACCGACGGTTGTGTGAAATAACAACAGTAGAGCCGTTGTTATTTCACACAACCGGTTGTTGGGTTGAAGGGTTCATATAAAACTAAAAAAGTTAATCACGCATTCACGCAAGTCGAAAAGTAGTTAATCACGCATTGATTTCATTTAAAAAAATATAATATTATGTTTGTAAATCCTTTAAATATATTTTAGCAGGAGTATTATGCACGACCGCCGCTTTTCGTCGCGCAAAACTTGTCAAATTACCAATTAATCCTATCTACTACCTACCTACTACCTACCCACTTCAGGTCACAAGGAATCCGTGCCAAGAATCCAGTTTGCACGACCTACTTGTATCATTTCAGCGAGAGATTTGTTCGCGACATTGCGGCGCGCCTCGCGCGTCACACGACGCCGCGCACCCCGCGTGTCACACGACGCTATGCCGACGCTGCCGCGCGCTGTGGTGCCACCGATCACATTCATACTATGCAGGTCGCGATTGTGCGGTGCGGATTGTCGCGGGGCCAACAAATGAGTAAAGGGAGCCTGACATGACAAACAATCGACAAATCACCTAAGAAGTCGTTTCCAACGGAGGCAGTAATAACTAATAAAAACGGTTCACGCTCCACCGCGCGCCGCCCGCGCACAAACGGTTCACGCACCACCGCGCGCCGCCCGCGCACAAAGGGACACCCTGTTTATCATACCCGAGCGACCGTTAATTGCTACTTTGCGCAATTAATATCATTTACTGCTTCTTCTGTTTTCTCAACATACTACAGTCAGTTTTCGACCTAATTGAAATACAGAGTGCAAGTTACAGCGATACAATATATGAAATAACAGCAGTTCACAAATAGCTAAAGCTATTTGCGTTTTTCTGAAGTTCCCCATTCGTCAGAAGGCGCTGCATAAGGTTTCCTACCAGCAGCGCAGGCAGGTGCAGCCGGGGGCAGCTCGTAGTCTTGGCACGCGACTCGTACTAGTCATAATAAAATTCGCAGTCAACAAGTGCTAAGTGCACTTACAGACAACTGGTTTGAAGTTGTAAAATGAAATCGGTACGGAGTGCATTTAGATGTCGCTGCAGAGAACGACATTGTTTCAAGCAGGGTTCATTACAGCGCGACGCGACCCCGCGCCGCGACGCGACTAAGTAACCACTAAAAATAAATAAAATAATAATAAAAAGTTTAAATTGTCAGCCTGGCGCTGCCCACCCTCGAAACAAGACATTACGGTAGTTTCAACAAATGATTACCGACTCGTGTTTAATAACCCGGCGGCAAAAATACCATAAGGCTCCTCATCTAGTTATAGGCGCACGTGAACGACACACTATTGTGATATCAAGGAGGCACCGATTGGATTCGCCACAATAACCGCCTGACAATGGATCTGGGTTAAGATGACAGCAGCAGGATTGGATTCGATCGCAGTGGCCGCACATTACGGCCTCTCATGAATAGAAGCCAATCAGTGAGAACATAACTGTGGAACGCACAGTGATATATAATAAGCACAAATGTTTACCGCGCCTGCTTATGTGAAGTGCAACATTGTTCCACGCTATCATGCAACATTGTTCCACCTCATTGAATTGGCAATCTCCTAAAGCAGTGGAGAGCCTCATCACCGCCCTCATAATAATTTGTACATTTGCGTCGGGTCGGTTCCGGCGCGGCGATGCGCGCTCGCTGCGATATTAATCCCGCTACATAACGAGATCAATGAAATGGCCCAAAAAAAGCGGATCCAATCATCGCCGGCGGACGCCGTCCGTTTTAATCGCTCATTATATAAATTCGCTGGGCACATCGTTTGTGTCGTCACGCGCCGCCCGCCCACACAGCTCGCTGTTGCAATAACCACGCGGCACTTCAAACTACAAGATCTGAATTCGCGACGGACTAGTCGCTGCACAGCTGTGTCTGGTTAGGCATCGTCTCCAGCTGAGCGACGTTTCGTTCTAAACAATACGTAGCTTTACATTTGAATTACGAAACATTTGGATCCTCAGGCTATTGAATGGTACATCTTATAGAACGTGGCAAAAGGAAAGAAATCGCAAAACTGAACAAATTCTCGTAAAAGTAGGTAACAAGAAGGAAGTTGATAGTATAGCACTTGCATGGCCTTGTAAAAACTATGTGAAATAGTTGAGAGGGCCACATCTGTGTCCGTGTCCTTTCTCGAAGTAGGGTAATGTAAGGAGAGGATAGTTTTAAAATTACAAAGTAGGTCGAGAGTCGAGGTGATTTATGGCGATGCCATAGGAGATGATTAATGGAGGCGGCGCAGGTGAGGCGGGCGGCGCGGGGGGCGGCGCTAGTCAACACGCTCGATCAACAGCCAGCCAGAGGGGAATCCCATAAGTCTTATTAACATTCGCACTACAGCTCGTACTTTTGTATACAGACGTAAACAGCCTGTTCCATATTGAATTCAAAAGATGTCCCATAATACGAGAGACTAACACAAGTATAGAGTGTGGAATATATCATTGAATGCAACAAAAACTTGTACCAACGTACCTGCTATTTGATGTGACAACAAGTTCCTGAAAATCATTAGATCGTATGACACGACACACACGCAGCGGGAGGGGGCGCCACAAGTTGAGACATAAATCCTTGCCCCCTTCAAATAAATCTCAACAAAGAATTTTACGGAATGTTCGCTCCTTCAGTCCATTGCGAACTCTCCGACACTCGACTAAAAGCGGAGAACGAGTTACCTACATCGTAAGTAGTAGTAGTGGATAGTTCTTTAGAACTATCTTATAATCTGATACAAATAGTATCCCAGTTAGTGAGATCGTCGGCGGAGGCGGCCACCCCGCGCCCGCGCCCGCGTCCGCGCCTCCAGCCCGTGAGTAGAAACACGTTTGTTATTGCTGGAACGGAACGGAGACCCAATAGCGACGCAAACATACGCGAAACGCAATAAAAACAACACGAGCCGCGCCGACGACATGCCAGATTCTTGTAACGCTCTAATACCCTTTATATACATGTACGTTAAAATATAACTACTACACGTCTTTTCAACGATTTCTATCAATGTTAATGAAATCGAGGGAAAAATCCAGCAGGACAGCAGACTTTCACCGTTAAAACAAAGGCAGAAATGTTCTCACGGAACAAAGCTATCACATGGATGTACTCTACACCGCTACACTTCACATGTGAGTCGGAACGAGTCCACAGGCCCCTGCACCTACGTCCGCCCACGGCGTGTCCACGCGCCGTCACCGGACACAATCCCTCAATCAAATACCACTCCAATGCACGTCACTGCACGGCGCGGCGCCACGGCGGGCGGCGGAACACTCGAGCCTGCCTAGTTGCACAAGCGCCTGCAGCGCCAGCCCTCGGTTCGCGGAATGAATGTTTCCCTAATTGTACCATGTTATTGCTCACGTGAGATCGGTAAAGAATGTATTCCTGAGGCATCCGATTCTTTTTATTTATTTATTTATTGCATCATATTATGGTAGGTACATACATTTGTTAGGACTTTTTGACTATATCCTATTGCAACACCCTACATATGGCCAGATACGTTATTTAATACTAATTTAATAAAATGGTATGAAATGTAAGTATGTCAAATAAAATGAATGCAAGATTTCAATGATATGCCACAAATTTAACACTTAAAAATCATTTAGTTTGTATTCCACCAACATTTCTCATTAATTCCATGGGGAATCTACGAATAAATAAAAAGTGCCTGTTTGTTATGTCAAAATTACACAAATGCACACGAAAATTATCACGGTACATAATATTATAACATTTTCTTATAAATAGACAGTCTGTTTGTTTTGGCTAACCTCCGAAACAGTAGTCCGACTTTGACAGGGCTTTCGCTGGCAGATAGCTAATGTTATGGCAAATAACTTAGACTAAGTATTTTTATTTTCGAAAAAAAATTAGCAATTAGGGTTATTAGTTTTTTTAGTGAATTACCCACACCCCACCCACACTAAGGGGGGAATTCCCCCTCAGGAAAAAGTCCCGTCAAGGTCGTACACGTTTGTACGTTCCATGCAAAAAAATATTACAACCCATGAAAATGTGGATTGTAAGTGGGCGAAGCCCTCGGCGAAGACTGCTCGTCAAATGGGTACCTTCACTCAAAAACACAGAAATCTAAATAATAAAGCACTTATTATTTAGATTTCTGTGCTCAAAAAGGTCTGTACATGGGCGTATTGCTCAGATCGTTGCTAGCATCAGTATCGAAAGTAAACAGCAGTTTTTGAGATGATTAGAAGGATGATCGCGCTCAGCTCGAAAGAACAGATGCTGAGTGCAGTTCGCTGTTGCCCGTGGGCCGCCGAGCGCCCGGCACTAAGTCGCCGCTGGCTCGATCACTCTGTGCCCTGTGCACATGCCTGGCTGGTCTACAGCCAAATCTGCCTAACCAATCATTATAAAAAGATTAAACAGGGCTTATTATAAAGCTGATCTAAAATAAGTCTTAATAAATAAAAGCGAGCCTACTGGGAGTAGTCGATAAGTTTCCAATTAGTCTCCGTAATATCGGCTCCCGGTGAGCAGCCTCGGCCGGCGCGGCGCCAAGGGACCAGGATCCGTAATATCGACTCCCGGTGAGCAGCCTCGACCGGCGCGGCGCCGAGGGACCAGAGTCCGTAATATCGGCTCCCGGTGAGCAGCCTCGGCCGGCGCGGCGCCAAGGGATCAGGATCCGTAATATCAGCTCCCGGTGAGCAGCCTCGGCCGGCGCGGTGCCGAGGGACCAGAGTTTGTAATATCGGCTCCCGGTGAGCAGCCTCGACCGGCGCGGCGCCGAGGGACCAGAGTCCGTAATATCGGCTCCCGGTGAGCAGCCTCGGCTGGCGCCGCGCCAAGGGACCAGGATCCGTAATATCGGCTCCCGGTGAGCAGCCTCGGCCGGCGCGGTGCCGAGGGACCAGAGTCCGTAATATCGGCTCCCGGTGAGCAGCCTCGGCTGGCGCCGCACCAAGGGACCGGGATCCGTAATATCGGTTCGCGGTGAGCAGCCTCGGCCGACGCGGTGCCGAGGGACCAGGATCCGTAATATCGGCTCCCGTTGAGCTGCCTCGGCTGGCGCGGCGCCGAGGGACCAGAGTTTGTAATATCGGCTCCCGGTGAGCAGCCTCGACCGACGCGGCGCCGAGGGACCAGAGTCCGTAATATCGGCTCCCGGTGAGCAGCCTCGGCTGGCGCCGCGCCAAGGGACCGGGATCCGTAATATCGGCTCCCGGTGAGCAGCCTCGGCCGGCGCGGTGCCGAGGGACCAGAGTCCGTAATATCGGCTCCCGGTGAGCAGCCTCGGCCGGCGCGGCGCCAAGGGACCGGGATCCGTAATATCGGCTCCCGGTGAGCAGCCTCGGCCGGCGCGGTGCCAAGGGACCAGGATCCGTAATATCGGCTCCCGCTGAGCAGCCTCGGCCGGCGCGGCGCCAAGGGACCAGGATCCGTAATATCGGATCCCGGTGAGCAGCCTCGGCTGGCGCGGCGCCGAGGGACCAGAGTCCGTAATATCGGCTCCCGTTGAGCTGCTTCGGCCGGCGCGGCGCCGAGGGACCAGAGTTTGTAATATCGGCTCCCGTTGAGCAGCCTTGGCCGCCGCGGCGCCGAGGGACCAGAGTCCGTAATATCGGCTCCCGGTGAGCAGCCTCGGCCGGCGCGGCGCCGAGGGACCAGTCCGTAATATCGGCTCCCGGTGAGCAGCCTTGGCCGCCGCGGCGCCGAGGGACCAGAGTCCGTAATATCGGCTCCCGGTGAGCAGCCTCGGCCGGCGCGGCGCCGAGGGACCAGAGTCCGTAATATCGGCTCCCCGTGGGCAGCTTCGGCCGGCGCGGCGCCGAGGGACCAGAGTCCGTAATATCGGCTCCCGTTGAGCAGCCTTAGCCGCCGCGGCGCCGAGGGACCAGAGTCCGTAATATGGGCTCCCGTTTAGCAGCCTTGACCGCCGCGGCGCCGAGGGACCAGAGTCCGTAATATCGGCTCCCGGTGAGCAGCCTAGGCCGGCGCGGCGCCCAGGGACCAGAGTCCTTAATATCAGTCCGGTGTGAACACTCGCTCAGTGAACAAGTTTCGTGGAATATTCCGTTTCATAGATCGTAAACCTTTTTTTTTGTCAGCTAACTGACCTACCGTCACTATTTGAAGATGTGAAGACTATTAAGGTGGAGCTACAGGACCTGAAGGCTAGCTATGAATATATGGGCACGCGTTTAGATTGCTTCTCTGCTAAGGTGGCTAAGGTTGAGAACAGATTGTCTAGGATGGAGCATCTGCATGCTGTCATCTATAGCCTAGAAAATAAAGTTTCATCCCTGAAAGTCCAGCTGTCTGCCGCCGACCAACGCTCCCGACTCAGCAACGTGGAGATAAAAGGGGTTCCGCTCAAAAAAGATGAGAACCTATTCTCCATCATCGATGCTATAGGAAAGGAGATTAACTGCCGTGTACCTGGGGCCCAAATAAATTATTTGTATAGAGTACCACTGCACGGTTCCAAGGAAAGGGTATCGTAGTGAGCTTCACCAACCGCTACACGAAGGAGGAGTTTGTGGCAGCAGCACGGGCGCGCAAGGGGCTAGCGGCCACTGACATAGGGTTCCGTGACTCAGTTAGACGCGTCTACATAAATGATCACCTCAGTATGGATTATAAAATATTGCTTATTTAGGTTAAGTCGCTGGCCAAGGAGAATGGTTTCAATTTCGTGTGGATGAAGTATGGAAAAATTCATGTACGGAAGAATGATACTTCCCCAGTATTCACCATTACCCAGGGGAGTAATTTAAACAAACTTCGTAATCTGGTACCAGTGTCATCTAGGTTATTGTAATAGTTTCATTGCCTTACCTAGTCGTTGTGCGTTAAATGTTCCTATAGTTAGTGTTAATACCAATATGTTTATTACCCCTGGCTCGGTCGCTGTCGGGCCCGCTCGCTATTGTTCTATCGCCAATCTACCGCTCCTACCTTCACTGCGCCGAATGATTCATTTTCATTACTATGCAGCGCGCTTCGAATGCACTCGCGCTATGCTCGGCTCGCTTCATTATTTAATACATTTTTGTTAATACATGTTCAGGGATGCTTCGTTTACTGTGCCGATACATTAGTATTAGTGTTTACTTTCACAGTGGTTCTAGTGTAGTGCGCGTGCTATGCGCGTGTGTAGATTTGGATAGAAACTAATTATCGATCTATTAGCAGAACTTAAGAGGGCTCGTACCAAAACATCTGGTTTTACCGTAATCTGTGTTTGAGTGCATACTGTATAATATTATTAACTGAGTCGAATACACACAATTTTAATCAGTTTAATTCAAAAATTCAAATTAAATTTATTAAATATCTCTGCTTTCGGCTTAAAATTCCTTATAAGTCCTTCGGTTATGATCTACTCTGTAAAAAGTTTAACTTTCTTCCTCTTTCAAAAAGCGTGAAATTGCTGATCTATATTTCCTCCTCCTCAGTAAAATAGACATTCATGCCCCATCCAAAATCACCCGATTTAGTCCTACCGTTTCTATACCTATTGTTGGCACAAACTATAGACAAAATTCATTTTTATGGCGAACTAGCGATTTTTTCAAAATAAATTTTGCGAGCAACCCAATTTAGACACAGATCTATTCTGTACGAGCGTAAGTTCAGCCAGACAGCGACTGCCCAGAAGTTAGTTCAATAGTGACGTGGGTACTTAGGTTTACATTTATTTTATGTACATAGTTTGCAGATTTATTTTATTCCATGTCATTGTCGTTCGAGCTGTTGTGTTTTAATAGTTCACAATTGTTAGTTAAAGATTTTCACTACACGTGAAAATCTTTAATTGGCTTTCTGTTGTTATTACTGTAACCAGCTGGAGCCCAATTCTGCTAGCCAATCGCTTCGTGTGACGATTTTGCGTCAGTCACGTAGAATTCTTAAAGGAAATTTTTCACGAGAAATAGATAATGGTTTCAAACTTGAGGCAATTGACGTGCGTCCCTCCATCTGTAGTTTCTTTCATCTATGGTAATTCTACCGTAGATGAACGGACCGAAACGTGTACTTCTGTGAGGATACCATTGTCATAGAAGACCACAAATTAGCTTATCAGAATAGGGCTCCTGAATAGGGAGGTTCTAGTGCCGGTGCAATTGTGTGAATTAGTGTGCGGCGCGGCGAGACGCGGCACGGGACGGTGGTGGTAATGTTCGGAAATAGGATTGTGTACAGTACAGAGTACAGACGAAAGCATTATTTGCGGCCTCGTGTAACTCGATTACCGGCCGCCCCGCCGCCGCCCCGCCGCCGCACCACCACCGGACCGCCCCGCGGCTGACACTTTTCCTAATAAATATTTAACGATGTCACAGTCGACTTACAGGAATAGCTTCCAATAGAACGTAAATTTTATTACAGAATGACGAAAGCGATGGCCGTCGAGCCGTTGGGCGACGACAGAGTTCTATTTACGTGTTTTGTTGTTGTCAAGCGACACGCCGCCAGCCGTGGCGGGTTGATTAACAGATCATTGCTTTGTTTAAACAAAAAAACAAACAAAAGATTTTATTTTCGAAATAGAGAACAATAGAAAAACTTATATTAAAATTCTTATGGGTCTCTATGAACTGATTGATTATAGATCTTGATATAATGTAAGTTCTCGAATCCTTGCCCTTACTAAGATAACCTTGTATGAAGATGCGCGGGACCCCAGCTTCAAGTGCACTCCTGTAGTACACACCTACCAGTTACAACCAGAAAACGTATGTATTTAATGTTAAAACTATGTTTAAAGAACTGTTAATGTTATGTTATGTTAGTAATCAGCCAGAAAGAGAGATACTGTGTGTTTTTGTTGTAGGTGTGATAGATAGTGAATGTACGAGTATGTGTTTGATCTGCTGAGGACACCGTCTCGTGAGAGTCAACAGGCAACAGTAGGTGGCGCGAATGTAGAGCTTGTGTTTGTGAGTGTGCAGTTGTTTGCATAGCGAATGTAGAGCTTGTGTTTGTGAGTATGCAGTTGTTTGCATAGCGAATGTAGAGCTTGTGTTTGTGAGTGTGCAGTTGTTTGCATAGCGAATGTAGAGCTTGTGTTTGTGAGTGTGCAGTTGTTTGCATAGCTAATGTAGAGCTTGTGTTTGTGAGTGTGCAGTTGTTTGCATAGCTAATGTAGAGCTTGTGTTTGTGAGTGTGCAGTTGTTTGCATAGCTAATGTAGAGCTTGTGTTTGTGAGTGTGCAGTTGTTTGCATAGCTAATGTAGAGCTTGTGTTTGTGAGTGTGCAGTTGTTTGCATAGCTAATGTAGAGCTTGTGTTTGTGAGTGTGCAGTTGTTTGCATAGCTAATGTAGAGCTTGTGTTTGTGAGTGTGCAGTTGTTTGCATAGCTAATGTAGAGCTTGTGTTTGTGAGTGTGCAGTTGTTTGCATAGCTAATGTAGAGCTTGTGTTTGTGAGTGTGCAGTTGTTTGCATAGCTAATGTAGAGCTTGTGTTTGTGAGTGTGCAGTTGTTTGCATAGCTAATGTAGAGCTTGTGTTTGTGAGTGTGCAGTTGTTTGCATAGCTAATGTAGAGCTTGTGTTTGTGAGTGTGCAGTTGTTTGCATAGCTAATGTAGAGCTTGTGTTTGTGAGTGTGCAGTTGTTTGCATAGCTAATGTAGAGCTTGTGTTTGTGAGTGTGCAGTTGTTTGCATAGCTAATGTAGAGCTTGTGTTTGTGAGTGTGCAGTTGTTTGCATAGCTAATGTAGAGCTTGTGTTTGTGAGTGTGCAGTTGTTTGCATAGCTAATGTATTTATGACAGGACCATAAGGAGGGCTTCCGTTTCATGATAGTTCTAAGTATTAAAAACACTTTAATAGTAATTTAATATTGCGAGGCGGATGATTTACTGATGGGTGAAAGTTAATTAATTTTATTGTATAGATATGGAAAGAGACAGTATAAGTGTTTGTGTGCAAATGCAGTTTGACATTAATTAATTATTTATTAGTTCTTCCTTTGTGAATCTTCTGTACGAGTATGTCTGGGATTATCTTGTGCTTGTGTTTAACAACTACTTGTGATTTCTGAACTCAAAAAAAATTGTCAAAGCATTTACTTTAGTCATTTTGAAAGAATAATATGGTGTTTTCTCAATATGTGATCATTCTGCTGTACAAATATAAATGAATGCGTCCAAGCGGACTACCGAATCTCTCAGAAGGTTGCCCGACGCGCCCGAATCAACTCCGTGTGTTCGGAAAAATTAAAAAGCAATCCGTAGAGCCGAGCCAATCTGACCAGGCGGGGGGCGCGGGGCAAGATAGAAACTACGAATTAATAGTAAAAGTTGAAGTGATTGAAGTCGCCCGCGCCAGCACTAGACGCGTTCAACACCTCCACTGCCGCCGCCGGGGCTCGCTTGCTTCTCGCTCGCTGCATATTAAACGGAACAAATGGACGAGCCTTGTTTCTATTTCGGATTTCAATTTGGGATGAAATTCAACGCTCTACTAAAATATTCCCGCTTACATTGTGCTCAGCGCTGATTCAAAATAACTTACGTTTTACGATATTTTGTGGTTGTAGTTTTGTAGTCTAACAAATGGCCAGACAAATCTAGTTTTTTAAAAATACCATCGTGAAAAAATGTAGTCTCGAAAGGAGACGTGATGCTCATACAACATAATACTAGATTGACATTGTGCTTTTTATTATTAAAGTGAGTAAGCCCCACGTAAGCCCTCACACCTGCAAGCCCCACGTAAGCCCTCACACCTGCATGACTGCATTTTCCAAGTTTCAGATCGTGTATTGTAAGTAAGTGGTTGACATAGGTAGTGAACTTAGGTAAACACACATTTTACATAAACATATACAGAAAAGTACGAATTATCATGCTACGGAAATTCGAACTCATTAGTCTCCACGCGAGAAAAGTAAAAGCACGTAAAGTGAATGAAAATGAAAAATAGCGACAAGATAAGATCGTGGCCGGCATGGCATGCTGCATACTGCGGGCGATGCAATGCAACTTCTCAACTTCCACACTGGGAGCTACGGAACTTGTCGACTCGCACAAATTCACTTAGGGCTCGCAAAACTTTCCGCTTACGTTTCAAAATGAGCTCTATCTCGGAGCAATAAAAGCAGAAAGTTAAATCCTATCGGCGACCCGCAAGTTAAGAGGGCGACCTCAAAGTTGCGCGCATCTGTTACGTACTTAGAAAACTGTTTGTTTACGTTGGCAGTCGCCGCCGTGCCCACGTGACAAGGTGCTAGGTACTTCGCGAACTGGTTAGTGATTCGCTTGCTACGACGCACTTTATTATGGTTTAATGACTAAAAGACAACAGCTATGTCCCCGTGTTCGTTCACTTCGTGAACAAATAGCTCCAAAACAAAAACAAAGCCCAAGGCGTCACTTTTCACTCGTAACTTACTCCAGAAATTTAAATTTTCTGATTATTATACTGGCTTATTTCGGCATTTGCAGACAGAGATAGAAATATACGGTACATTAGTGCGAAAAAGAGATAGCAATACACGTATTGTTGCGAGTCGAGTTCGTCAACTCACACATTAATCTTGTCCCAACTGGTGTGAGTTGATGAATCGTAAAAATTATATTATTTTCATTCTGCAACTCGCGCCACCCTTTCTTTTCATTGAATTTATAAGTCGAGTACAATCACAGAAAAAAACGTACTTTTCAGGTTCCCATACAGAGTACAGTTTTATGTATGTAAAGTTTAAAATTCTATGTGGAACTTTTCTATCATTTGTTTTCATTTTACATTAAAACACAAAATAACATGGTGTGTTCATAATAAATAATTATGCCTCTTGCCTATTATTTTACTAATTTTTTTTTAGGTTGACTGTACGCAAATTCACCCAAAAAAAATAGAGCGCGTTGCAGAACGAAGAGTATAGCATTTTTACGATTCGTCAGCTCACACCAGTTGGGACAAGATTGATGGTGTGAGTTGAAGAATGACTCGGCGAGTCGCCGTGCATGGGTAGCGTCAACTTATTTGTGGTATCCTACCTGTTTAAACGTGTATTTGAAGGTAGGGCAATAAACAGTTGGTTCGTTGACTTGTAGTACTATGAGTGAGCTCCCACTATTATAATATTTATGATGTTCATATAATTGTTGGATTTGTTAGTAAATTCAAAATATTGCACATAATTTAATTTATTACATATTATTTAATAGATAAATCAGAGATTTAATAGAGACGGTGATTTGATATTTTTTTAAACAAAATAGTAAAAAGTGATAATTATTATTCCTCATTTCCCCCTAATATTTTTGTTAACCGTACTATCGTAAAACTCAGGGAACTCCCGAATTTGTTTATAATATAGTGGGATCGTACTAGCGACTAATATGTTGTCTCGGTCGCACGCACTTCGGTCATCTTTCCATCTTTCTTTGTTGTTCATTATATTGCACAAGATTGGAAATGTAACTGTGAGCCATATGTGTTCGCTTGTAGTTGTAACGCAGGCCAGTTGTTGAGTACGCGCTGCGCTGGGAGAACGTACCATATCAACAGATTTTACTTATATATAATGTTTGAATAGAGTTGAATAAAGAATAACAGCACCCTCTAAAACTTTCACAAAACGATTGGCAATACCTATATAATAAGCCCCCGTCTTCGCTCGCGCCTGAAGATAAATAAAAAGGATTTACAATCGCGTTCGACTCCCATTCATTCACACCGCTCCGCTGTATTTGCATTTACTCCACTTGCGCATCTCGTTGAGTTGATCAATTTAATTCAAAATTAACCAGGCGTATTTCCTGATTAACTAGATCCCTATTATCGTTGTAGAACCCCCTTTATGTGTAGGTATTAAATAATTTGATAATTAAAGAAATAGATGATCTGAGTATGTATTAATTAATTAATTAAAGTTCTACGAATCGTTTCCACTGGAGGTCGTCCCTCGGCCGCGGGGAAGTGGGGGGCGAGGACTCGTGAATATTTGAAGAGCCGCAAATAAATCAGAATTACAGTTTAGGAATATTGAAACAACTGAAATAGGTAAGTAGGATTTAGGAACCTCCAACAAAGCAAAAAGAAACGCTATAGAGGTAGTAAAACTAATTTCACCACAATTAATAGTGTACGACTCAACTTTAAAACGCAACACTTCTCGTGAAAGGAGGTGCTCTATGTGGTGACTGCAGTGTGGCGACAACGTGTGTGTAAATGCCGCGATTCGTCCGGGGGCGAGGCGTGGCGGGGCGCGAGGCGGCCGCCGGCGCGGCGGCGGCGGGACGTGCAATATCGCCGCGGCGGCGTGGAGTGCCACTCGTCAGAATCACTTTGAGAGCCGACTGATCCCAGCAGATATTGACTCCCCTTTACCTTAACTACCTAAATTACCCGCGTTAAAGGGCGAAGACAACATAATTCGTTTCTAAGGGAAATGTTTTTGTCGTGGGGTAGAATAAACGCGCGACAGTTATTGACTCATAGAGTCGGAATACAACCCTCAGATTATACCTACGACTAGTTAGTTCTAAGAATCAATTAAATATCAAATCTGAAATTAGCTGAATGGTGGGTTGCTTTATTAGCCAAAAGCTATTAATTTAAATAATGCGTAATGTGTGCAATGAAATAGGTGAATTAACGGCGCAATTACAGCTTTTAGCGCCGCCGTTAGGCGCGCCGCCCGCCGCCGCGGGGACCCATACTCCTGGGGTGCCTGTCTCATTTACATACTACTACAGTTCATCTTCTGAACATTACACCTGAACATAACGGAACAAAGCTCTCACAAAGATTTATCTACATAAGTACAAGTACTTACTGCAATCAAAATTTAATTAAAAATATCGATATCTTGATTTTGTGCCAAGTCATTAAGTATGTTGAAGTTATTTAGGTCTTAAACATAGAGACTCTTGTCGAAATCTTTTATCTGATTTAGGTATAATAACATTTACCAGAGAAGTTATACTGCAGTGCCTAATCTTCGTAAAAAAAAAATAAACGGGATTTTCCGACACTGGCCACATCAAAATTATAATACGCGCCATGGTGGATAAATTGCGCATCCGGCATGTAAACCATGCAAACTTTCCAAAAGTTACTTGTGTATTGCCATAAAAATGTTCAACAAACTGAGTGACGAACTATAAGAACATAATTTTGTATATTATAAAAGAAAAGTTACAGTTAAGTACAATCTTATTTGACATGCAGTAATAATAATAATAATTACCCAGACAACAATGTCAGGGTAATTATTATTAATATTACTCATACAGTTATCATTTTAATAGGTAAGTATACAAATTGTTTGTTACAATTGTTTGTTTTGTTTAAATCAATTTGTATTTTATTGTGCCTAGCTTTAAATTTATTTTGACAATGCCCCTATACAGCAGCTTTTATGGCATTTCTTGACAATTATATCTTAATTTTATTACATGATTTAATTATTTATTGTGATTTTATAAACACTAGGTCCTTTTACAGTCAACTCTAATAATTATTGTGATTTTATGAACACTAGGTCCTTTTACAGTCAAGTCTAATAATTATTGTGATTTTATAAACACTAGGTCCTTTTACAGTCAACTCTAATAATTTTCATTTTATTGTACATAAAGGAATCACTGTCTGTCTGTTTTTTCTTTCTGCGTACAATCCCTTAAGGCGCTTCATTTTTCCTTTTGTAATAATAACTTGTGTTTTAAATATAATAGTCCTTTAGAAATTTAGTAAACAACGACATCAAGTGTATAGAGGTATATAATACCTACAGTGGAAATAATTGAAATGTAGAGAACCCGACACTAAGTACCTAGGTACCACCCCTTGAACCCGACACTAAGTACCTAGGTACCACCCCTTGAACGCGACACTAAGTACCTAGGTACCACCCCTTGAACCCGACACTAAGTACCTAGGTACCACTCCTTGAACCCGACACTAAGTACCTAGGTACCACCCGTTGAACCCGACACTAAGTACCTAGGTACCACTCCTTGAACCCGACACTAAGTACCTAGGTACCACCCCTTGAACCCGACACTAAGTACCTAGGTACCACCCCTTGAACCCGACACTAAGTACCTAGGTACCACCCCTTGAACCCGACACTAAGTACCTAGGTACCACTCCTTGAACCCGACACTAAGTACCTAGGTACCACCCGTTGAACCCGACACTAAGTACCTAGGTACCACTCCTTGAACCCGACACTAAGTACCTAGGTACCACCCCTTGAACCCGACACTAAGTACCTAGGTACCACCCCTTGAACCCGACACTAAGTAATTGAAATGTAGAGAACCCGACACTAAGTACCTAGGTACCACCCCTTGAACCCGACACTAAGTACCTAGGTACCACCCCTTGAACCCGACACTAAGTACCTAGGTACCACCCCTTGAACCCGACACTGAGTACCTAGGTACCACTCCTTGAACCCGACACTAAGTACCTAGGTACCACCCGTTGAACCCGACACTAAGTACCTAGGTACCACTCCTTGAACCCGACACTAAGTACCTAGGTACCACCCCTTGAACCCGACACTAAGTACCTAGGTACCACCCCTTGAACCCGACACTAAGTACCTAGGTACCACCCCTTGAACCCGACACTAAGTACCTAGGTACCACTCCTTGAACCCGACACTAAGTACCTAGGTACCACCCGTTGAACCCGACACTAAGTACCTAGGTACCACTCCTTGAACCCGACACTAAGTACCTAGGTACCACCCGTTGAACCCGACACTAAGTACCGAGGTACCACTCCTTGAACCCGACACTAAGTACCTAGGTACCACCCCTTGAACCCGACACTAAGTACCTAGGTACCACTCCTTGAACCCGACACTAAGTACCTAGGTACCACCCCTTGAACCCGACACTAAGTACCTAGGTACCACCCCTTGAACCCGACACTAAGTACCTAGGTACCACCCCTTGAACCCGACACTAAGTACCTAGGTACCACTCCTTGAACCCGACACTAAGTACCTAGGTACCACCCGTTGAACCCGACACTAAGTACCTAGGTACCACTCCTTGAACCCGACACTAAGTACATACCTAGGTACCACCCCTTGAACCCGACACTAAGTACCTAGGTACCACTCCTTGAACCCGACACTAAGTACCTAGGTACCACCCCTTGAACCCGACACTAAGTACCTAGGTACCACCCCTTGAACCCGACACTAAGTACCTAGGTACCACCCCTTGAACCCGACACTAAGTACCTAGGTACCACTCCTTGAACCCGACACTAAGTACCTAGGTACCACCCGTTGAACCCGACACTAAGTACCTAGGTACCACTCCTTGAACCCGACACTAAGTACCTAGGTACCACCCCTTGAACCCGACACTAAGTACCTAGGTACCACTCCTTGAACCCGACACTAAGTACCTAGGTACCACCCCTTGAACCCGACACTAAGTACCTAGGTACCACCCCTTGAACCCGACACTAAGTACCTAGGTACCACCCCTTGAACCCGACACTAAGTACCTAGGTACCACTCCTTGAACCCGACACTAAGTACCTAGGTACCACCCGTTGAACCCGACACTAAGTACCTAGGTACCACTCCTTGAACCCGACACTAAGTACCTAGGTACCACCCCTTGAACCCGACACTAAGTACCTAGGTACCACTCCTTGAACCCGACACTAAGTACCTAGGTACCACCCGTTGAACCCGACACTAAGTACCTAGGTACCACTCCTTGAACCCGACACTAAGTACCTAGGTACCACCCCTTGAACCCGACACTAAGTACCTAGGTACCACTACACTATGTTATTAAAAAGACGTTGTACGACGTTGTTTTTGTGTGTTGTGTCAATGGTTGTGTTCTATTATGTTTGAATAAATAAATATCTAACACCCTTATTCATAATGGTCTGCTAACATAAAACAGTTGCTAAGCAGTGTTATTTGTCACTCGTCAGTCATTATTTCAATAGAAGAAGACAAAGTGGGAAATAGCAATGTTTTAAGTTAGCAGACTATTATGAATAAGGTAAACGTCTAAATGTAACTAAATAGTGCACCAACTGTATAATGCCTCAGCGCGCTATGTGCTGCAGTCCCCGGCTGCAGGCGGGGAATGAATCTCAGAGGCAAAACGGAAATGTGAGACTCTTCCGGATAAATGCAGCATTGCATCCTTTAGTAAAACATGACGCAAAGTGCCGCTCGCTGGCGGCGGCGGCGCGCTACTGTCTTCCCGGTCATCGGTAATATATTAGAATAACGTAATATCCGAAATAGGATAGGTAAATATATTTTTTTTTTACTAACATGTGTTGTCCCACTACTGAAACTAGGAACCCTACTCTGTGGAGGCACTTGGTTGCCCCAAAGTGGAAGAATACAGCATCTGTATGCACTTTCTCTCTCTTCCGTGTGTTCTCCTAGTCGTCGGAGTTCAGAAAGTCCTATAAAATCCCAGTTAAGGTCTTTGAGGGAGTTCTCGAGTTCGACGAGGCGACCATCGCTCATCAGAGTTCTAACATTGTGTGTTAAAATATTTAACAAATTGAAGTCCTTTATAACGTTAGCTGTAGTCGTTTGACGGTGGGACCTCGCCCAGAGATCCTTCGCACCCCTGACCCAAGGGCTGGCGGCGCTCATCAACGCCAGATGAATACTATTATAATAAAAAGGGTAAATTAAATAAATTGTTAAAATACGAGCTTGAAAGGGACGTATCGGAAATAGGCTGCTCTGGCGATGGCGTAAATCATTCCCTGATGCTAATGGCGGCGCGGCGCTATCGCGATGTCTGATAGCGACCGCGCCGCGCCGCGCCGGACAGGCAGTCGTATTACAATTAACTTAAATTAATGTTAGACGGCCGTTTTTATTTTATGCTTCGTGGGATGTTTGAATATTTCCCAAAGTATATGTCTGATGTTGCAAAAAACATCTAGTAAAATTAAAATGAGTCGTGTTATATTAAATCAAAATCACTCTCATCAATGGAAATGACCTGCTACATAGTAAGCAGTTCGGGTTTACTCACGGCAGGTCAACTACTGATGCCGGTGTTGAGTTAGTATCGCATATTTTTGATGCTTGGGAGAAGTCGCAAGATGCATTAGGCATTTTTTGCGACTTGTCAAAAGCATTCGATTGCGTACACCATAAAACATTAATCAGGAAACTAAATCACAATGGAATAAGGAACAGCTCTTTGGGTCTTCTTACATCTTATTTGAGTAATAGGATACAAAGAGTTGACATTAATGGGAAACGGTCTTCGGGGTCTGTAGTTACAATGGGTGTACCGCAGGAATCTATCCTCGGCCCTTTCCTATTTTTAATTTATATTAACGACCTGCCTCATCTTGTTAAGAATAATCACGAGATTGTATTGTTTGCTAATGATACTTCATTAATTTTTAAAATGAAACGACAAGACACGAATTTCAACGATATGAATAATGCAATCTCAAAAGTAGTCCATTGGTTTAGTGCCAATAATCTTTTGCTTAACGAAACCAAAACGAAATGTTTTAGATTTATTCTAACTAATGTTATACAAGTTCAGGCTGATGTAAATGTAAAAGGAGAAACGTTAAAAATTGTAGAAAGTACCGTTTTCTTAGGAATCACCTTAGATAATAAACTTCAATGGGGTGCACACATAGAAAAGCTATCGAAGAGACTAAGTTCTGCAGCATATGCTGTCAAAAAATCCGTCATCTTACAGACGTGGATACATCTAGACTTGTTTATTTCAGCTACTTCCATAGTATTATGCCTTATGGTATTCTACTGTGGGGGAACGCTGCTGATATTAACACCGTATTTGTGTTGCAGAAGAGGCATGTTCGTGCTATCTACCTCTATAGTATGGGTCCCAGAGAATCCCTGCGTGATAAATTCAAAGAAATAAACATAAACTCGCTGTGCCCACAACTAGACTACACAAAATTAATGTATCTTTTAAAGGGCAATGTATACGCTTCTACAACAAAACTCCTAGTGAGTTGCAAAAATTATCAGTAAATAAATTTAAACAAATTATCAAAACCTTCCTGTGTAAAAAGGCCTACTATAAAATATCAAATTATCTAGAGGATAAAAAAGCGTGGGACGAAATTTGCTCCAACTCGAAAAATAACAACTAACTAACAGGCTAAAGGTTTCTTCGTCGCTTCTTTACTTTAGTCTATACCGAAGCGATTGAAATCAAAAATATCACTTTATTTCCGTGTCAGAGTTTAATTATTAAGAATTTGACCTTTTCTAAGAATACATTTATTGTATTTATGGAAATAAATAGTTTTTGACTTTGACTTTGACTCTAATGAATCCCTTTCATTTAGATGAAAGTAACTTAATGACGCGACCTCTTGCGTTCTTTCTAATTTGACGTCTTGTGAGTTGTTGCAATAAGCTATTGGATACCTAACAACCCACACTACCTTATCATTATGGAGAGAATTGCTATTAGACGCCGCCGTGACGGGGTCACTAACATTCTCTTATAGTGAGCAAGTGTCAGCTACGGAGCGCAAGGGACCGGGAGGCGGAGCGTAGTCACGCGGGTAATAAAGCGGTTTGAGTAGTTGAATCTCATCTTGTTATTAATATATCAGATGACTCTACGCTTTCATTTAACTGGTTGACGATCTCCCCAGGACCAAGAAGCCGAGAAATCGCTGTTAAACCGCCCGACCAAGTGTTACACGAACAGTACTCCCCACCGCCCGCCCCGCGCCACGCTCCCGCCCCGGCTCGTGCCGCCCACGTGCTATCAAGAGATCCACATATACAGTGCCATCTTTACGATAAGGGCACACGGGACACGGGCCCAAGGCCCTCATCGTCAGCCCCCTAGTCAGCCGTCAGTGCAATAAATTTCTAAAATTTGTATAAAAAAATATTCCTTTCGGGTACGCACATTCGGGTTCGCACATTCGGGTTCGCACATTCATGTTCGCACATTCGGATTCGCACATTCGGGTTCGCACATTCGGGTTCGCATATTCGGGTACGCACATTCGGGTTCGCACATTCACTCAAAACATGGTAAAATAAAACCTGTAGGTAAATAATGAAATACGTATGTGACGTACGAGTATGTATTATATTATATAACTTAATTAAACAAACAAATAACCACGCACAGATAGATCTCAGAGCGCGCGTCCGCTCCCATGGCGCAACTAGTTCTTAATAAAGCTTATTCATAAAAAAGAAACACCTAGGTTTTACCTAGCACCTAGGTCTAAATCTATGTATGTTTATCTTAAATCTAGATCTAATTGCAAAAGTTACAGCTAGTTATATCAAAGGTATTTCACGACCCCGTCACTAGCAACAACGTCATCGTAGTTGCTCAAACTGGGAATAGCATAGGTGCTGAAACTGTGGTGCTCTAAAACTCGGTGTTCAAATGGGAGTACTTCCTATTATTAATGACATTGCCGAGTTTCACAGAAAACGTGGCATTGCCACTTCCCAGGCACGAAATATGTATGTAGTTCTACGTTTCGCCATCATTTTAACTAGCGGCGTAACCGGTGGGGAGGGGAGGAGTCCGCCCCGAGTAGCTCCAAGGGTAACACATAATGAAAACTCACACGCACAGCCAGATAATAATGAAAAATCGCGGGTCGCTTCGCTCACCGTTGATTCTGTGGTTCGCTTCGCTCACTGTTGATTATCTTTCTTTATTTTTAATCGCCGAAAACCTTAGAAATTGTTCTTAGCTCATCTGTATCTTAGCGTCCTTGACTTGCTAAGCATGCCTCACCAATTTCAAAAAAGGGTGCGGCTCACTCCACTGGCCGATATTTATTTTGTATTAGATTCTTACCAACTTTCTTAGCCGCCGCAATGTCTCAAAAATTTTCAGGGCTTGATTATCTATTTTTCATACTCTACTTAACTTGTTCGTGACCACCCTAAAAAGTAACAAACATTTAGGCGTCTCGCTCTGCTCGCCGTTATGCATCTTATGCACATTTTTTTTTATTTCTAAGTTTTTTGTAAATCGCCGAAATCAATCGCTGCGGCTATCTCCGCTCATAGCTTTTTATCTACCACCGCAAAGTCCTTAAAATTTTCCCTGTCCGCTGTTATTTATTTTTCTTTTTAATTGCTTGTTAACACCCGAAAAAGTTACAAAAATTTCATTGATCACTCCTCTCGGCGTTATGTCTTTTTGTATTCGATTGATTGTAGATAAGCATAACTTATGTAGGACAGCCTGGAATTATTTTTTATTTTCATTAACTATATGTATTTATAATAGGAAGCTTAGCTAATTTTAATCAGACACCATAAGAGTTTTTTTAACCTTTTTTTAAACAGTGAACATTTGAATAGTTATAAAAATACCTGGAGAGTAAAATTAACATCACTATCTAGCGGTCATCTACACAAACCACTTTTATTGCAAAGTCGGGTTTGCAGTCTTTACAATCGCGGTGTAAGAACCGAATGGACGTATTTGTATTTTCACAATTTTTAAAAGCTAAAATTCTATCACGAAGACATTAATGCACATGAGCTCGAATCAGAACGTTTTTATTTAACGCAGTTTTTAAAGCATGCATAACAAAGGAATCAGCGGATTCCAGTACTTAATTTACCTATATTAATAAAGACAGATAAATTAGTAGAAACTTTTCCAAACGTTGAAATTGCTACAAGAATGGTCCTTTGCTATTATGCAATGGTTACCAAATGTAGTGGAGAATGCTCATTTTCACAGCTACAAAGACCAAAAACATTAATTACGAACAACTATGTTACAATAACGACTAACTAAATTGTCAATTATGTTCATAGAAAGTGATATAGGTACTTCTAAAATAGACTGAAGACATAATATAGAACATTTTGCACAACAGTAATCCCAATAGAACCCGCTGTCATAAATAACCAACTTAAACCACCAGCATACTTATCTAACTTATAGAGGTATTTGATTTGTAACAATAAACCTTAATAAATATAAGATCATAGCAGAAAAATGTTTTTATCATTTACTTTTCAGGTACTTTATTACCCATTGGTTTGGGTACCCAAAGGAGGCCAACGCCTATAACTAAGCCTCCGCTGTCTGTCCGTCAATCAGCGGGCTGTATCTAATGTAACATAGAAACTGTAAAGATCTGGAAATTTCACATATATTATATTTTATAGTAGTGTATTTGTCTTGCCGCTACAACAACAAAAAAATAATAATTAAAATTAAAGGGTTCCAATACAAAAAACGGGGCTATTTTTGCTGTACGTTTGCCAAGGATGTATCTCTTCTTCTTCTTCTTCTTGTCAGATGGCTTCTGCGACTGGGTTGTCGCAATTTCGCCAGGATGTAGGATGTATCTCTTGAACCGTAATAGGTAGACATTTGACAGGATTTTGACAGGGTGTATGACTATTGCCGCTTTAACAACAAATAATAACAATAAAATAAATTTAACAATGAAGGGGGCCAACATCCATACTACGTTGAGTACTGATCACCGAAGTCTGGCCGCGTTATGTACGATTCTTGCTTTTTTCAATACATTCAAAAAAATAAGTATTTTGGTTTTAATTTGTTTAGAAAACTATTTCGCTAAAAATAGTTTTCTACTTACTTTGCGAAATTGGTACGAACCTTCCGTATGCGAGTTGACTCGCACTTGGCTTGGGTTTTATTTTACTTTCCAACAGGACCCCAAATTTTTGTGTGCCCGGGGCCCTGGCATGGCCTAAGACGGCCCTGCGCACATATGTACCTACTCGTAGCTAACTGGCATGCATCTTACAGGATAGTCGTTTCCGAGTATATAAGTCTGTTCCGAACAGTATAATCCCAGCTTTTAGTGACAATTTCCGGTACGCGTTCGGAATTGTACAATTTGCTAGATTTTATTACTATTTTTGTAGCATTTCGTAGCATTTCGTAGTAATAGTCTGTAAAGTAGCGGCTCGCTCTCCGCCGCGCCGCGCCGCGTCCGGCGAGGCGAGGGTAGAGCGTTCAGACACCACTCGCCGTCCAATTACTTACCCTTGCGCCGCCGATACCATCGCTACTGTTGCTGCTCCGCCAGCGCCGCGCCGTGCAGGTGACTCGACAGATAAAAACACCATTTCGTAGACTGGGACCTTTCTGTGCATGATTTTGGACGTACATGCTGAAAGACAGATTGAAGTGCAAATGAAATTCTTTCGTTCAACCTCGGAAGAGTTTCTTGTTTAGAGCGTAGACGAGATTTTCAGATGACAATGCAGAGTATTTGAGACTTAGGGTTCCGCAGTCAAACAAAGGCTGCGTAATAGCTGTCCTTTCGCCTGTACTTGCTCTCCGCACTTGGCGCTGGCTCCGTCACAGCATAAAGTATTATTAATATCCTAAAAGCGTTTTCTGATAATATTTGAAAAGCTATTTATCTTTCGAAGGTGTGAGTCTGCGTGTGAGCGGGAAACAATTTGAAACAAATGATCCGCAACCGTTCCCCGCTCCGCGCCACGCCGCGCCCCGCTCCACCGCGCCCCGTCGCGCCACCGCCGAGCCATGTTCTTGTGTATTATTAATGAAATAATAAATGAAACGTATTAAACTTTGAATAATGGAGCACATCATGCCTAATGCTCACGGGAATTGAATAATGCTTAGAATGTATGGATACAGACACGAGGCGCAGATACAATCATCTAATTAGATACCAGCGCTGTTGTGTGCGTGCCGTGGACTGTGCTCCGCTTGTATGTTGGACGGTACAACTGTTGTGTGCGTGCCGTGGACTGTGCTCCGCTTGTATGTTGGATGGTACAACTGTTGTGTGCGTGCCGTGGAATGTGCTCCGCTTGTATGTTGGACGGTACAACTGTTGTGTGCGTGCCGTGGACTGTGCTCCGCTTGTATGTTGGATGGTACAACTGTTGTGTGCGTGCCGTGGACTGTGCTCCGCTTGTATGTTGGATGGTACAACTGTTGTGTGCGTGCCGTGGAATGTGCTCCGCTTGTATGTTGGACGGTACAACTGTTGTGTGCGTGCCGTGGACTGTGCTCCGCTTGTATGTTGGATGGTACAACTGTTGTGTGCGTGCCGTGGAATGTGCTCCGCTTGTATGTTGGACGGTACAACTGTTGTGTGCGTGCCGTGGACTGTGCTCCGCTTGTATGTTGGACGGTACAACTGTTGTGTGCGTGCCGTGGACTGTGCTCCGCTTGTATGTTGGACGGTACAACTGTTGTGTGCGTGCCGTGGACTGTGCTCCGCTTGTATGTTGGACGGTACAACTGTTGTGTGCGTGCAGTGGACTGTGCTCCGCTTGTATGTTGTACGGTACAACAGTTGTGTGCGTGCCGTGGACTGTGCTCCGCTTGTATGTTGTACGGTACAACTTGTACCGTGCAAAGTACACATAATCTAATCAAAAACATAAATGTGAAAACTAGTCATCTTTGTTCAGATAGTGGCTACACCTTCATTTATTGTTTATTTATTGATAATAAGTTGTTTTTTGTTCTCTCATGTATTATATAATTTCTTCTATGTACATATGTACTAAGTTGATTGTAATCTATGTAATCTTGTAATGTTGATCTGTTCACTTTGCTTGTTCACACTTTCTATGTATCTACTATTCTTCTTACTCGTGAAAACCTTTTACTAGCCCTCTGTTTCTATTAGTAATCAAATTTTATCCCAAATGTCTTTTATTTTTTTCATATTTTGTTACAAATTAACTTGACACCTATCTACACCTGTATTATGATATCAAACTACAAACTTGGCTAACTTCACAGTTATGTTTTTGTTTAGATTTTGTTACTTTTTGATAAGTTTTTAAAGGTACGCAACCCAAGACCATGAGTAAGTTTTTTATATGCAGGTAGGTACTTACAAATTCATAGAATTAGTAAGAGACGTAATTTTCTGTATTCAGGGGGTCCTACTCGGGAAAGGAAAATCGAAGTTTCTTTTTCGTACTCATATGTCGCTTGCTTATGATTAGCGCTTGCACGAAAACGAATCAGAAACTTCGATTTCGTTTTTACGAGTACGGGCCCAGGCTTCTACAGTATAAAAGATAGATAGATAGATAGACAATGCTTTATTCATCACCTTATAAAACAGATAGTACTCATTGTATATAATGTAGGGAACAGCAATGGAACTGGCGGCCTTATCGCTTAAAGCGATTTCTTCCAGGCAACCAAAACGATGGTGAGAAAAATAAAGGATGGCGGTGCTTACAACATTAATTCGAACTATTTTTACAAACTAATACACATCATACTTACTTACTAAAATAATACACTAATACATATAACAAAATAATAATACTTAGTAACTCTAAGGGACATGCTAAATATTCTAGTGTGACGTGACATTTAAAAAGTAATTATAGACATTCCTTTTGAAGGCGTGATGTGATGTGGCCTTTTTGATATCCACTGGCAAATCGTTCCAAAGTCTGACAGCTTGAGCAGTGAAAGAGTTGCTGTAAAAAGATGTTCTCTGCACTGGAGATACAAGTAGCAGGGTATCCGATGACCTTAGAGAGAGACCGTGAGAAGAATGCAGAAACTGAAATCTCTCCTTAAGATAGGATGGGGAAAGGGGATTGAAAAGTATAGAGAACAGCAGAGACAGAATATGCAGGTTACAGCGCTGGCGAATAGGAAGCCATTTGAGCTGAGCCCGGTAGGCAGACACATGGTCGTACTTACGGAGGCCAAAGATAAAACGGATGCACACGTTTTGTAGGCGCTCCAGTTTATTCAGCTGTTCCTCTGTAAGGTCCAAATAACATGCATCCGCATAATCAAGGACAGGTAGGAGAAGAGAATGGGCAAGAGCAGTTTTGGTAGCCGTGGGTAGAAAGTTTCGCAATCTCCTCAGAGAACCAGCAGACGCAAACAGCTTTCGACTGGTCACCTCCATCTGCGCCCCCCAGGACAGAGTACGGTCAAACAGAACCCCTAAGTTTTTGATGGCCTCGCTGAAGGGGATGGCTATCCCATTAAAAACAACTTGCGGAATTGCCGACCAGTCCAGATAACACAAGGTTCTAGAGCTGCCGACTATTTCGTCTGAGTTTTGGAAGGGTTGATTTTTAGTCCGTTGCGTTCAAACATCACTCATTATCTAATATCTAGTATGCAATCAGTTGAGGAGGTCGTTCTAACCTTGTGCGTTCTCGTCAGCGCGATCTAGATCTCGTACACTTTTACAAGCGACATCTAGTTATACATTCATAAAACTAATGCAACGATTGGACTCAGGGTTTGTTCACACGATCTTTCACACATTTTTATCAATAATTCCGAAACTAGTAATTATAAATAAAAATAATTTGATGGTTTTTATAGCAAACATCACTTTGTCGACTGATTTTGTTTTTCCGGCCTATCTTTTGTTGTATGAGAGTTAGGGTTTATACTATGATAGTTGTTAGAAATGTCACTTTTCGGAGTTCAATAACTCAAGCACCTTATATGTCCTTTATTTTAGACATCCTGTATAGTTATAGTTTATATTTATTAAAGTAAACGCGAATATTAGCCTGTAATTATTATAAGTAAGAACTTGTTAATAGCCACCTGTCTCTTCACACATCGCTATTATGTAGGTACTGAAAGATCCCTTAACCTCTCAACAGTGCAGAGGCTCAATTAAGGCTTTTGTAAAATATCCGTTAACAGTGCAGAGGACTATTTCGGCCCAGTCAGCTGGCACCCACTTTACGCTCAACTTCAGGATAATATAAATAAATAAAAAATATTTATAAAATTTTAAATCCCTGCACTATTTATGAATCTAACTAGACATGCAAAATTTCATGCCTGTAGGTTCGAGATATATAAGGGTCTAAAAGCGTGCCCAATGGTTCATGTAAAGATACTAACTGCTATTGCGTCGCCCGTCTCTTTCGGAACTTGGCTGACGCTCTAGCGCGCGTCTAGATTATTTACCACAATAGATAAAAATTTTTACTTAGATCTATGCGAAACACAATTACCAACCTATGTAGATTACAAACCGATTCTTTCTCTAGCTACTTACATTGTTATCATGATGACCTTAAGTAGCAATAATCTTGTTTATTTCATTGTCCTGCTAGTAATATCCTCCTATTAATATAAATAAAATTAATTACCATTCGTGTTCAGAACCAGCCTAATTTTGAACGCAGGTTTGCCACCGAGCCGGAAGGAGCTCGAATTCGTATTTGTAAAATGTATTTCCTGCAGGTTGCGGTCGCAGTGGACTGGGAAAGGCGAGCGCGGGAACAAAAGCGGGTTTCTGACAGTTTTCAATGGAATGTTTCATCGCCGCCAGCGAGAATTTATTTAAAAACTAAAAAATACGCCTTCTCTCCCGCTTCCGGGGTCACCGAAAACGCAGCCTTTGGGTGGCGGCAGCGCAGCGCGGCGCGGGCTGTGCTATTAGTTTCTCATGAGGCGACTGCAACAAAGCGTGAACAAGTGGAGCGAACAAAAACTTACGTCGGCCAGACTCCCGCAAACTTACGTCCGCCAGACTCCCGCCAACTGCACACAAATGAGTCGCCGATGAAACACCTACCTACCTAGGACGTACGTACTGCTGCAAACGTGCTCGACAACGGTCCACTGCAAGAAATGTTTATTAAATTGTCATTCTGTTCAAAACAAGATAAACATTTTATTTTATCATAATATCGCGAGTAGAATATCGTGAGTGAGTGTTTCGTGAGTGAATAGAGCTTGTACAGAAAATTACCGATTCATAAAGATTGTTTTATTCTGATGCGTCCAATATTAATGAGTAGCTAGTTCTCTGAGAGCGGATGGCTTTTCGACAAAAACTACATCCCATTATGCGAATATTGGCGATCCATCAACCGAGCGTCCCGTCCCCTGTCACTGCGAGATATGTGCCCCCGAGACAATCCCAGCGCTGACCTCCGACCGCGCTTGTGTCCCCACTCCCTAGCCGGGACGTGCTGACGTAGCGGTGAACTCAACACGACATTAGGTAAATAAGTATTACTTCAGTTCCAGACAGGGCCTCTACGTAATTCTAGACTGCGAAGATTCGCCGTACACCATACACGACTACCGAATACCGATACACTAGTCTGATCCTATCGTGGCACTAGGGGCACAATAAAGCGCAATGAAAGTGCACGTAACATCCTGATTGCATATCCGGCGTAGAGCCGCCGCGGGTTGCGCACTACCTGACTCACTTGTTGAGCCGACACTCGACGCCCCCTGCCCCCTGCCCCCAGCCCACCGCGTCCTAGCTATTCCAAACTGAACTACCTACCTACCTGCGCCTACGATTGATGATAATAATTACATTACTTGGACTGAAGAGGAATTATTTGAGGTACCTACTTATGTGTTGTTATGATGACCATGCCATAAGGAATCCTAACCCTCTTGGAAATCAAACATTAAGTATGTGGACTTCTATTATATTCTATTTTGTTTATATGAACATTTATCTAGGCAAACAAATAGCGTTTCACAGACAGAACAATGAACATGAAAGAAGAGCTACAAACTCCTGGAAAAATTCTGGTCCCTTAAGGAAGTACTGAATAGTGATATGCCTATGAAAAATTAAACAGAGAATCATGGATTCGTGTATCCTTCCTTCACTAACATATGCCAGCCAAACATTGATGGTTACATATAGAATGAAGATCATAATTCGGTCAGGCCAAAGAACTATAAAATCCAAAAGTAAAATCCAAAAGATAAGCGAACAGAGTTCACCGATGCTCTACACTACTAACAAAAACTAAAGTGGCGCTGGGCAGGGCACATAACTCGAATGACAGACAATCGATGGACTCACCGTCACACAACCTGGTCAGGGCCGACAGGCAACAGAAACCGAGGCAGACCAACTGCTCGGTGGGCAGATGACATAATTCTAGTGGCTGGCAAACACTGGATGAACACAGCTAATGATAGAGACACCTGGAAATCTCTTGAGGAGGCCTTCACCCTCGACCAGAGGGTTCTTGAGAAAAGGACTTTATACCTACCGAGTGCTAATTTTTATAAAGATAATATTTTTTAAGAAACCTTATATATAATAAGTCGGTCAGTGTTTTCAAGTTTTTTGTAAATAGAATTTCAAAAAATAAAAGGCTCTTTTATTTTATTATGTACATATTGTCCAGTTATTCGTGGTACTTAGGTACCGATGAGTAGCTGGTCTCGGCGGCACACGTCCAGTTCAGCGCACTCGTCGCAAGCTATCGGTATACGTTTCTATAAATAAAGCAGGAAGTCGCAGGTTTCAATAAAACTCAGAAATCAATAAGCAATCAAGGTGTACGTACATGGCCACTTGGTTCCTGTAAAACATGGATTTCCAGTATCACAGGAAATTACAATATCGGGAAGAACGAAATGAATGTAATAACGGCTATCAGTCGCACGCTGCCGCCCGCCCGCCTGGCGGCGCGGCGGCGGCGGGGCGGGCCACGGACACAGACCGGCAAACGAGCTGCATGTGACGCAAATATTGATTGTTCAACAGTCGACATATCGACAAAGTAAGATGCTTACTTTAAATTTTTAATGAATCCCACAGATATACAAATCAACTAATAGCGCCTGCGTTAATGCAGTTTCCTAGCTTAGCTCCTCGTGTAGATCGGCCACGTAGCGCTGGCGTGGCCAATAAGAGAGTGGCGTCGTTTGGCACTCGCGTCGACTCCAAGCCTGCCGGTAACGACGGATCCTCTAGAGGTTACGATCTACACGGTATTGTACGCCACTAACAAATTAACAACTACCGTTTTGTTGATACCAGTAATTCCGTTCAAAAGAATCAATTTGGCTGTGCAAAGAAACAGCTGCAAAATAATTGCAATCTACGATACGCTTTTGCGAAGAAGAAATATAACTGTAAGAAGATCGTGTCAATGTTCCTTGGCTATTGAAATTAGACAGAAATTCCCGTTTGTTGAGTTGTTGAGCTAAACAAAACTTGTTATCTCGCTCGTCAGCCGCCAACGCCCGTGCTGGCGGCGACGTCTGTGTCCTATCGTGCTGGCGGCGACGTCTGTGTCTCTATCGTGCGGGCGGCGACGTCTGTGTCTCTATCGTGCGGGCGGCGACGTCTGTGTCTCTATCGTGCGAGCGGCGACGTCTGTGTCTCTATCGTGCGGGCGGCACGTCTGTGTCTCTATCGTGCGGGCGGCGACGTCAGTGTCTCTATCGTGCGGGCGGCGACGTCTGTGTCTCTATCGTGCGGAAGGCGACGTCAGTGTCTCTATCGTGCGGAAGGCGACGTCAGTGTCTCTATCGTACGGAAGGCGACGTCAGTGTCTCTATCGTGCGGAAGGCGACGTCTGTGTCTCTATCGTGCGGAAGGTGACGTCTGTGTCTCTATCGTGCGGGCGGCGACGTCTGTGTCTCTATCGTGCGGGCGGCGACGTCAGTGTCTCTATCGTGCGAGTGGCGACGTCAGTGTCTCTATCGTGCGGGCGGCGACGCCAGTGTCTCTATCGTGCGGGCGGCGACGTCAGTGTCTCTATCGTGCGGGCGGCGACGTCTGTGTCTCTATCGTGCGGGCGGCGACGTCAGTGTCTCTATCGTGCGGGCGGCGACGTCAGTGTCTCTATCGTTTGCACTACCCTAGAAACACACCAAACGGTTTCGCTGTGACAGACACGTATCAAGGAACAGACAACCATCATCCCTATCATCAATTTGTATCGTACTTAGTTGATATAGCAGTTCTTTCCCTTCGACACGTCGTCTCAGCATGTAGCAGACAACCAACAAACCTACATGTGTTCTAGGTTCCGACTTGTTCCTGAAGTCAAAGTGTAACACAAGACTGCCACAGGTGACGAGGGCTTCAGAAGTTAGTTAGCCGGTCAATGTCCTTCACCTCGCCCGAGGCCGCCAAGGAGGGCGCGGTGCGGGTGCCAACACCTAATACACAACATTACCAACATTAACAAAGTTTGGTGATCGGCGAATCCAACTTCATAGTTCTTATCATATTATTTCTAAGCCTGAGCGACACACAACTTGTTCTTATAAATTGTTCGTAATCCGCAGTCAACAGTGAGTGTGACGTTAGCGTATCGGCACGCGACAGCGCGGGGGAGCCGCTGCAATGGCGCGTAAAAGCAAAGTGCGCCGTGGAGCTATCGAAGCCACACACTTATTATGTGTCGGTAGTTATGGTTACAGTTATTGTATCGGAAAGCAGTTAGTCGACGCCGTCCCTGGCGCACATCCGTCAGGGATGCAGGCCCCTCCGCGTGCTCTGTGTCTGCCAGTTGACAATAAAGTGCAACAAATAAGTAATCACTAAAGCATCACTAGAAGCAGCTGCTAATCATTGCTTGTCGGTGACGAAGTGAGCGGACTTCGATTCGGTTCGTGGAACGACCAGATAAGCGGCGACCGGCCATTTCATTTAAAATTGAGTAATTACTTAAAAGCCTACAACCTACTTAGTGCCTTTGATGCCGAGAGGCTGTTAGTGTCGGTCACGGTCAGAAAACACTGTTGTCATGGAAATGCTTTACCACGCTATACCTACTGTTTGATAAGTAACGAAGTACTTAGCTCACCCGCGCCGAAGATAGAACCTACCTTGGGATATTGTTCAACAAACGCTTCGTATCTCGTTCTCTACAAATATGACGGCTACCTACGTACCTATTCGCAGCCTGTTGGCGGAACGGCGGCGGGATGGTGGCGGGACGGCGGCGGGATGGTGGCGGACGTCAGCGAATCTCATTCTGAATTGCACACGCCCCACACTCGCTAGTCGTCCCATTCATATTCACCGGGAAATCACGATTTTTCCGGGTACGGTGAAATTTAATTCATTCAAACACTGGGCTATGAAGTCGACTGTGCTACGGCTTAGACTGCGCCACGACGTAGACGCTGCTACAATGTAGACTGTGCTACGACGTAGACTCTGCTACAATGTAGACTGTGCTACGTCTCAGACTGTGCTACGACGTAGACGCTGCTACAATGTAGACTGTGCTACGCCTCAGACTGCGCTACGACGTAGACGCTGCTACGATGTAGACTGTGCTACGACGTATACACTGCTACAATGTAGACTGCGCCACGACGTAGACGCTCCTACAATGTAGACTGTGCTACGACGTATACTCTGCTACAATGTAGACTGTGCTACGACGTAGACTCTGCTACAATGTAGACTGTGCTACGCCTCAGACTGTGCTATGACGTAGACGCTGCTACGCCTCAGACTGTGCTACGAGGTAAACGCTGCTATAATGTAGACTGTGCTACACGGCTTAGGCTGTGCTACGTACGACATAAATACAACATTGTCAAATAATTATTAAGTGTAGGAGCTAAAGTATTTGTTGGAAAAGAAGCAGTACAAAGCTAGACCAATCATGAAGATGTGTGGAGCTGTGAGTCACTTATTATTGAGTTTCAAACTCAACAACAATAGGCAACCTAACCTTGTGATCTTGTAATCGTGTAATGGACGAAAGGAATATTGAAGATTCTCATATGTCATGTCTGAAGGACCGGAGCCTCATTTATCAGTGATCTCGTGCATTCTATGAAGGTCACTCCTACCGCGACGCGGAAGCCGTGCGAATGCCCACATTGCAATTTAAAACGAGGAGCCACTGCTAGACTCCATGCTTCGGCAGCGTCGTGATGCTCGTCATCCAACTAATCACTACCTACTCGTACGCACTTGTCAGTTATTGTAATTTGTTTAGTGATAAATATATAATATAACAAGTGTATGTAGTGGTAAACAATAAGGCTTTAAAAGATATTCAATAATAAAATGTAACAGGACCGATTTCCTACTTGTTTCCCCGCTTAAATTCAAATACTAGTACAAATCAGTTCCATTAAATTAATAAGCTGTAACATGGTGTATCCAATGGTTATAATTTGTTGAATTATAAATGTACTAATATAGTAACTGTATATTGTGGTAAACAGTAAGGTTTAAAAGATATTCTGTAATAAAATGTAACGGGCTTGATTTCCTATTTGTTTGCCTCTCAAATTCAAATACTAAGACAAATTCCTTTTATTTAATGATTAAGCTATTTCATATTGGATGTAGAGGTACTAATTATCTTATTTGTTAATTTATATTTAAGAACATTTGTCATGGATATTTTATCATATTAGAAGATATTTCAATGTATTTAGTAATTAAATGATGTGCCCAACCCTCTAGTCGAAGTTTGACGGTATCACTCGAAATGTAACGAAGAAACAAGTTCGTTTTGTTGAACCAATGCTATAAATAAGAAAGCCTGGCTGGCTGGCTCTCTCACTCTGTTCTGAACCTGTAAGCTGAAAGCATCTCTCATTATGGTAAGCTTTTGTACATTGTAGCACCTTTTTCTAGATGTGTCCTAGCTTGTTTTAGCATTGGAATTGTTGAAGGTAAAGTTAGAATTATAAGGATATGTATTCTTTTAGAATGTTTCTATTTCTATGGTTTAATGCTTCTATTTAAAAACAAACATATATTAGATACATAAGTGATTATATAAATGTGCTGGTGGTTTCTTTTTCACTTCTTCCACCAGTGGACAAAAGAGCGAAGTGAAGAGAAACTCAATAACTTTACTTCTTATTTGATAGTAATTATTGCTTTTGTTATACTACGTTTCTGTCTATTTGTTCCTAAATTTACTTATTATTTACGATGCTCCCAACTCTGGAAATTCCCATTGCTTACACAGCAGTTGGACAGCATGATGCATGACACTTTAATCAAAATTTTTAATATACCTTTGGATGACAGAACGTGGCACCAGGCCACTCTTCCTATTAGGATGGGAGGTCTAGGTGTCCGCAAAATTTCTAGTGTTTCACTCCCAGCATTTTATCTTCAGTACATGGTACTAAAGATCTTGTTCATAGCATTTTGGCTAAATGTCAAAATTATGAAATCACAGGTATCAATGAAGCTTTAGACTCATGGAAAATAGCCTGTCCTGACCAGAATCTGCCCAAAGTCCTTTCTTCTCAGAGACTGTGGGATGAGCCACTATGTGAGCTAGTACGGAAAGATATTATTAATACGTCAACTAGCTCATCAGAACGTGCTCGTCTACTCGCCGTTTCCGAGTGGGAATCAGGACTTTGGTTACAGGTTCTGCCTTCCAAAAATCTAGGTACCCTTTTAGATAATAACTCATTTCGGGTGGCCACCTCTTTGCGTTTAGGTTCTCCTTGCCTAGTTGCACACCGTTGTCAGTGTGGTGAAACCGTTGATAAGTTTGGTCACCATCCACTGGCATGTGTCTCTAGTGCAGGACGTGTGCCCCGTCATAGTTCTATTAATGACATCATCCGTCGGGCTTTTACCAGTGTCAGTGTGGCAGCTACCCTCGAACCACGTGGCCTTATGCGAGATGATGGTAAAAGACCTGACGGTATGACTCTGATTCCCTGGAAGATGGGTCGGCCTTTAGTTTGGGATGCCACGTGTGTAGATACCCTAGCGCCTTCACATCTTGCAGGGACATCGGTAAGGGCCGGCTCCGCAGCAACATCAGCGGAGTCCCTCAAACGGCGAAAATACGCTAATCTTGACCGAGGTTACCTATTTGAGCCGTTTGGGGTTGAAACCCTTGGTCCTTGGGGACCTGGAGCACACGCCATTTATAAAGATATTACCAAACTTCTTGTAGAGTCGACAGGTGATCGGAATGCTGGCTTCTATTTCGGTCAACGAATTAGCATTGCCATTCAACGTGGTAATGCTGCCAGCATTCTGGGCACTCTGCCTTCTGGTGACGGCTTAGATTTTTAAGAAATAGATATTAAGTGTATATACTAGTTGTAATTGTTTTATTCTGTTATTATCTGAAAAAAATAGATATTGCATTAAAGGTGGTTTCCGTAATTATTGGTTGGTATTTCACTTGTCTACCTATGTGCTTATTTTGTAAGCCTAAAGAAATAAAGTTATTGACTTCTGACTTCTGATTTCATTATTCTCAATTCCCAAAATGTTAGGTTGCAAAGTAAGGTAGGCAATTCCATGATTCTATCGAATTAAGATAATTTACTAGGTAGGTAAAGCCCTTTAAATCTAACACACTCGTAGTTAGCGAACAATCAAACGTTCATTCAAACCATTTGAAAACAAGGTAATTCATAGTTGAAGTCGCGAGATTGGATAAAGAACATTTGTGAACATCAGAGACTTAGGAGAGCCGTTTATATTGGAAACACAAAAAGGTTAAAATACTCACATCAAAGTATAGATTACGTACCTACATCCAGTATGCAGTATTACTTGAGTTATCACTGCGAGAAGTTGAGCGCAAAAAGTCGCCGCGAGGCGCGGGTTGTCTCGCTGTATATGTATACTGTAGGGTACTGTAGGTACATATGTAATACGAAGTTCGGTCTGGCGAGCCGTAAGTGGGCTCATGATAGAAACGACAATACGTTATGTCTGGAGGGTCACCGTCATCGAAATCTATTGAGTCGAGAGATCGAGTTGTTAAAGTTTTATTAACGAGTCCCGTATATCTGGCTAAGCTAGATCCTGTATTGTTGCGTGCCGGACTAAGCTCTGTTCTTTTAGAAAAACAATTTCACTGAGGAATGAAGACAACAACGTGGAGCGTCTTCCATCTTCCGCGCTTACTGAAGGCCCACCCCACCCCGAGCGATCGGAACATGGCTGATTGTGGGCGAACCTGGCCGAGCGACACCGAGTGTCTGAATCATCGCACGTAGTATTATTGCGCAAGCGGGGAGCATCTCTGGTGCGGCGGGGCCGGACCAGCTCCAACAGTATTCTGAGCGTGTTCGCCAATAGGTTTGACTGCATCTACATGTGTCACACTTCAAAGATGCACGGTTGCTTATAATAATAATATTCTAAAACACAACATTGCCAAATAATTATTTTAAATATTCTTTCTCTTTGTATTGATTATTGTGTATTATGTTCAATTTGATTATTGTGTACCAGTTTTATTTAATATGTAAGCTATACTGTCTATGTCTGAAATAAAAATCAATTATTTTACACTAGTCCCATGGGAGTTGGGGAGGCCCATTGTGTGGGACGCTACATGCGTCGACACACTTGCGCCTTCCCATCTTCCGAGGACATCCGTAAGGGCTGGTGCGGCGGTAGATTTGGCCGAGGATCTCAAGAGACGCAAATATGCAGGTCTCGACAGAGCCTACATATTTGCTCCCTTTGGGGTCGACACCCTAGGTCCGTGGGGTACCGAGGCTCTCCGGGTTTTTAAAAAGTTATCTGAGCGTCTGGTCGACGCGACGCGTGACCCGAGAGCTGGCGGATATCTGGCGCAGCGCATCAGCATTGGCATACAGCGGGGCAATGCAGCCAGCGTCTTGGGGACGCTTCCGACTGGTATTGATATGGATCAGTTGAGCTACCTGTAGATTGTTTGCAACAGTCTGCAGTTAGCTTAATTGTTTCAATTGTAAATACTAGTTCTAATTTGTTTTTATTATTGAATTGTAATTTTCTTTGTCAATAAATTATTTTATTATTATTATAGTTAGGTACTAAATATCTCATTGATCGCACCGCACTGTAACGCATGACACCGCATCGCACCGCACTCGGCAGTCGGCAGTAAGTAGCAGGTACTCTACCTTTGTGGGTAATTAGTATGCTACGGATGCAGGTGGCGAGTGCGCTCCCGCCGGCCCTGAATATTCATGCGCAGGCGAGCGAGCGCGCCAGCGGGCGGCAACCAAACAGTTTCTAAAATTCTAAAAACGTGCCCACGCGTGGGTCGCACGCGGGCCAGCTATCAGCTATCAAAAAATTAAACACAACGATAGAGGTACAACGATTGCTAAAGGTAACCTAGCTAGAGAGACCTGTAGAAACTAACAATCTAAGCCCGATAATACCAAACCGTACAAGCTGTACTAAACCAGCAGAGGTAGTTTCTTTCATACCTATGTTCGGTGTGCTTTAAAGACAGTCTTACTTCCAAAGGAGCCAAAAGGTCCAATGGAAGAAGGAGAGGAGGAGGAAATGATGAGGAGCCGGTAATTTTTTCAATGCAAATCTCCTCTTTAGTGTGAGATTTTTATGATGACGAGCGAGCAGAGATCCAACCCTGCCGCCGGGGCTGGCTGTCGCAAGGACCGGCTTAACCACTATGCCTACCGTTCAGAATTGGCTATACCTAACTACCTCTTAGGGCTATACGAACTTCTTCTATATTCGTGACTTTGACAATTGACATCGCGTACTTTCAACTTCTTTATTTTGGCGCCGCTTGCTTTTCGCTACGACATCGCGTACTTTGTATGACCGTTAGGTTTTTCCTGCGTATCGTAAACATAATGAAACGCGCAATTAGAAACTGACTTTGGCAGAATTGTGTCAAACCATGATACAGTGCCAAAGATAAAAGAAGAAGAAGAAGAAGACATCATGAAAATTCGGTAATGGTTCTTAAAGTTTGTATGTATGTTTTTGTTTAGTACATTTGGTATATGTATAGGTAGTTGTCTTACTCTTGTACATATTTTTTAATATACCTGCCTACTGATAAAACCCTGACGAGTTAGTCTTATTTTTGTTTTTTTTTATTATAAGTTGATCCGTGAACTACTTAGCACATAATGCTTGCAAAAGTTACTTCAAAAACCAAAAGAGGAACAAAATTGCCATAAAAAAAGAGCAGTACACATTTTTCGTGCACACGTTAAAATATCATCTCGTTTTTCATTATTAATATCTGCTGATGAGTCTGAGCTGAGCTAATGCCTATTGGATAAGAAGTGCTTGTGTTCCAGGCTTCAGGACTCCACACTGTGTGTGGAGAACTGGCCGACATGAATGAATGAACACTTTATTGCACTTAAAAAATAACATAGTAAAAATGTATGTTATGACATTTTACTGAACCAGGGAGTATACGACTTGCTAGGTATTATGTGAATGCTGTAAGTGAACCCTAAGTGTTGAAAACTGACCCACCAGTCGCATGGCATCGGACAGTAGGTTAGTGGAATCCTAATTTGCGCTGAAATTACTCAGATCATCATCACACTCATCTAAAATCATCAAACTGCTCTGTCATCCATGATCAATCAACTTGTCGTTAAATATAGAAAAACACATCCAATAGGTATTTATTGTTTCGTCTAATACTTACAGTCCGCTTGCTCGTATGAAATCGTATTTGTCAACCTGAGTAGGTACCGAATCATAACCATTTATTTGCCAGAGTATTTGTATAATAGTTCTTAAAATTAAATATGTCCATATACAATCTACCCATCAAGGTGTGCAAAATGTTATACATCATTACATTACATTAAGCGAACACCTACTGTTAGAGGTACCGTGAAATAATAACTCCAACGCTGAATTCGCAACTGGTTTATTTGTTAGATTTAAGTTAACATGAAGACATTATGCGGAAGATAAGAAATCACGTTGATACATATCCTCACGTAGATATTGCTAAGCTATAATAACTAGGAAGTTAGGTAACCTTGATTATCACACGCATAGACTGAATAACACATTGTACCTTGTACATCTTGGCCACTTAAAAAAGGGAAAACAATGTAATGTGTAAGAACTGTGTAACACAAAAATCCAGACACAACTAGGATTATTCCCTGATAATGTCACTACATTGTACTCCGTACATCCTGGCCACTCGCAAAAGGAAACAAGTATTTATTAAAACATGACAAAAAACAAAGTATTCGCATAAAAGTGTAAGATTGTAAATAAATGTAAATGAATGTAAACTTTAAAAACTGTATGAGGTATAGAGATCTTAATGTTTTCAACTGTCACTTATTAAAGTGGGAATATTATATATTTAACCCTAAGCTCCATCGCGAAACACTCGGTGCTGCTTCATTTCGTGCTTCTTCTATCGTGGGAATATTCAACCCTGAGCTCCATCGCGAAACACTCAGCGCTGCTTCATTGCGTGTTTCCACCGTCGGGATATTCAACCCGGAGCTCCATCGCGAAACACTCAGCGCTGCTTCATTCCACGCTGCTTGATGCTGTGCTGCCTTAGGGCCTTCCACAAGGGCCGCCGAGTTGACCGTCGCTGTCAGATGAGGTCCTGCGTCGGCTCGCTGCGGCCTTCTCCGTCGTTGTGTACGAGAAAAACATTGGCTTCGGCTTTTATGACTTCGATTTTTTCCAAGGGATTCGGTTTGTAGCTGATGCACGCTGTGGCGAATCCCTTCTATCTGCTGCGTCATAGCCTTAAATCGAATGTTCATAATATCCTCGATCGTTTTCATAACTCCGTATCCGTTATGTTCGCCATTCCTGATAGTGACCATCCAAGAATTCTCATGTGCAGCCAGCACATGAGAATTCTTGGATGGTCCAGAAGGTTTCCAAAATGCGTCATGCAATAAAGAATTGTGTCGACCTTGGCAAACTCTACATGAGCGCCTTGAACGGCACTGACCTACCTCATGCTGAAGTAGGCAATTTTGACAAATGCCTAACTGCGTCGTTGCATTTAACTTGTCTTTGGCATTTAGTTCTATGAAATCGTCACATTTGTATATTGCGTGATTGTGGCTACAATAAGGACAGGTCAATAATGTGCAAGCTGTTGAAATAAATCCAAGGTCGCCTGACTTACTGTAGCTTGATTGTTGTTGATTATTTAGCTTGCTGCATGTTCCCTTTGACTGGCTGAAGGGTTTCTTTCCTTGACAGGGATTTGATCTCAGGGGCTGCCGCACTAAAGTATCCATATCCTTCTTCATTGTGAGTGAACTGGATTTCGAGGGCTTCAGCACTGTTGTATCCTTTTCCCTTTTCATTAATGGTGCTAGATTGCTGAACTTATTTTCCATGAAGTCCAGAAGCTTATCTAGTCTGTCTATACTTGTCAGAAGGTGCTTATGAGTCTTCTGACTGGCTGGATCCTTGAGGAAGTTGCTCCTGATGTGTAACATAGCTTCAAGAATCTCCTCAAGGCTCTCCTTCAAGTTATCCATGATTAGTATGTTAAACAAGACCTCTTTGATATAGGATACTTGTCCAAGAGCTGCTCCGAGATGTGGGTTCCGACGAGCAATGTAGGGAACACAATTCGCACAATACTACGTGTGTATGCGACGTAGTAGCCTTATGATAACGTTTTAGTAACGTACGTAATCACGTTGTCCTTCGAGAGACAGTGGTGAGCGCGACCGCGGATTTAGACTGTGAATCCGGCTCGAAGAATGTTAGAGGTACCGTGAAATGATACTCCAACGCTGATAATTCGCAACTGGTTTATTTGTTAGATTTAAGTTAACATGAAGACATTATGCGGAAGATAAGAAATCACGTTGATACATATCCTCACGTAGATATTGCTAAGCTATAATAACTAGGAAGTTAGGTAACCTTGATTATCACACGCATAGACTGAATAACACATTGTACCTTGTACACCTACTGTCTATATCTCTGTCTAGCCTAGTCACTCTTCCACGTCTAAACACGCCAAAAATATTTATTCCTTTTTTGGTATAAGCCTGACTGGAATAATATAAATGCCTTCTAAGCATGTTAGGGCAGTGTTCCTGTCTCAGCGTATGCGAATAGTGTACGTAAGGATGCGGGGGGCAGCCGCGGTGTGAGGGGGAGGGGCAGGGGGGTCATATTCCCGCTCCACAGGCGCTCTTCTGTATGCTGACGAACCGCGCGACCTCGAGGAAGGGACCGAGGAGTGTGACACAGGACTTGCTATTTTATCACTTCACTCGCGTGACTATGTCGTGAGCGATCAGCAGTCGACTCTCAACCCGGCGCTATCCGTCTCTCGAGCTCCGCACAATCCAACCGAGACATGAACATCACTCTCTACAAGCGGGAACAACGGACAATAGATGCATGATTCATTTAATTGTTAATAGCCTCTCTCAACTGAGTTAATGAAATCAAACAACAACAATTCCCTCTCCGCAGTAATGAAGCGTTTCCACTTTACGGTATCTGCGAGGAGTAAATCTCGGAGTGGCTAAAGTGTCCATTAATAGATAAGTGGCGGATAAGGCTGTGCTGATATAACATCGCGGCGGCGGCGCCGGCCGCGGCACCGCTAGGCGAGGCGAGTCCCCGCACCGGTGTGTCTGACAGGTGTGGAGCAATAATGCAGATCCTCCGCGATCGCTGCCGCCGCCGCCGCCGCCGGCGCGAGGTGACGAGGGTTGGCTAATGAGGGGGCTCATTACTCGCCGATCTTTATTTATAGAGCCCTGTTCCCGCGTGCCTTCAGCTCCGCGCGTCCACGCCGCTCATCTGTCCCTACTTCTACTTCTCTCGCTGACGACAGAGGAATGCAATGTACTTACTTGAGTGAAAGGCGAGGGCGGGTGGCCCTATTACCTTCCTAAATCTTTGCAATGGTTTACGCATCTACCTCTAATAAAAACTGCTATGGGACTTTAACAGTGATCCTAAGCGTCCTAAGCCGAGGCCAGCATTTCATAGATCGTTACGAGTACCTACTAGCGGTTCATGTCCCATGTGGAGTTCATTTATGTGAAAAAATAGCAAATAACAGCCTCCCCGGAGCCAAGGGCCGACGCACGTCGAGCCAACTCAAGCCCAATATAACTAAAGTACCTACTGTTATTATAGCGCCCAACTCGCATAACTATTTAAATGTACGGCTGCCGAGTTTACCTACGCGATTTTATTATCGCCCCATTCAGTTTTATTTCAGGATAGGTACCTAAGTAATCCCTATACTAGGTCAAAAACTATCTAATAATAAAATTTGAAATTTAATCTTCGCGATCGCATAGAGTGTAGGTTTTACTTGTATGAGTATTTTTGTATACTTATTCATTGAGCCGCAAATGTCACGACGTGACGCGTATCCACATCTCAAAACAGTTATTGAAATGTCTGTAGGTTTAATACTTTTTGAAATATTTTTTAAAAACTCGAAAAAATACCCATTCCCCAACCCTATCTCCGAAGATTGCAGAGCGATCCATATGAAAGTTATAGTTTTGTAGTTTTTTTTTTATTTGTTTATATTAAACATTATTTACATACTTATGCTACAGCTAACATAAACCGTTGATCGGTTTGTCCGTCAGCCTCAGTCTCTATGGTAAGTACATATATTAACTAATGAATACAACAACTCGTACACTTATCATAGGCTAATAAATACAATATGCACCCACCGCAGCGCAGCGCGCAGGTCAGAAACTGAATGTAGGTACCTCTTCGTTATAAATAGTTGTGAATAGCACTGGAAGCCAAGATACACAAGCGGGGGACAATGATACTGTCCAGTGAACGAGCGATATTACTATATATAGATATGGATCGTTTGTAGATATGGATTTATATTTTACAGGGAAAATATAGAAAAGTCTTGTAGGTAGATCACTTTTAGAAAAATGGTTAAAAGGGAGGGGAATAACTTTAAAAAGGGGGGGCTACCTTAGAGAGTGGGGTATTCAATTAAGGGTATTGGTTTGTGCATCTCAAAACAGTTTTTGATGTCAAATTTTACCCATACCCCCCCTATCTCCGAAGTTTACAGAGCGATTCATCTGAAATGTATGTAGCGTTTATAGATATGGATCTATATTTAACAGGAAAAATATAGACAGTCTGTAAGTAGACTACTTTTTGAAAAATTGTCAAAAACAGGGGGATAATTTTCAAAAGGGGGGCGACCTCACCGAGTGGTGTATCAAATGAAAAGTATTGGTTTGTATTGTACATTTCAAAACAGTTTTTGAAATTTCTGTAGGTTTCATACTTTTCGAAATATTTTGAAAAAAGACGAAATTTTACCCATCCCCCCTATCTCCGAAGTTTGCAGAGCGATCCATCTTAAATGCATCTAGCGTTTGTAAATATGGATCTATATTTTGCAGGAAAAATATAGACAAGTCTGTAAGTAGAGCACTTTTTGAAAAATTGTCAAAAGGGGTGGGGGATAATTTTCAAAAGGGGGCTACCTCACCGAGTGGGGTATCAAATGAAAGGTATTAGTTTGCAAATTTCAAAACAGTTTTTTAAATTTCTGTAGGTTTAATACTTTTTCAAATATTTTGAAATAAATCGAAAAAATACCCATTCCCCCCCTATCTCCGAAGACTGCAGAGCGACCCATCTCAAATGTACGTAGGGTTTGTAGACATGGATCTCTAAGTAAAGTAGTAGTAGTGGAGTCTGTAAGTCGAACACTTTTTGAAAAATGTCAAAAAGGGGGCGGGATAGTTTTCAACAGGGGAGGCTACCTCACGCAGTGGGGTATTAATGAAAGGTATCGGTTTGTACATCTCAAAACAGTTTAAGAAATTTCTGTAGGTTTCATACTTTTAGAAATATTTTGAGAAAACTAGGAAATTTTACTAATACCCTCTATACCTACTCCGAAGTTTGCAAACCGATCCATCTGAAATGTAGGTACCTTTAATTTTTGGTATTCATCAAATAGCAAAGTCTCTAACCAGTACCTATAGAGGTAGAACATATGGTATACTGGACAACCGTTCGAAACCCTCGGCGCGCTAGTCACACTTGCACTTGACGGATCTTGTTTATTATCCTGAGGGAAATGCGCACGCATATCGTACTGCAACGGGGAGATAGTACGATTATCGGGGACTCCAACACCACTAAAACCCTCAGGGTGTTTTCGTCTATGCCGCTTGTCCACCACAAGCGGCATAGACGAAAACACCCTGTCAGCCGAGTGGCCCCGCCGCCTGCCACGCGGTCGCAGAGGATACGGAGAGCGGCCCTCGCCGTACCGACCCTCCTCCTCCCCTGCGACCCCGCCAAGGCCGCGGGAGGCAGGGGAGCGGCATACCTCAATACCGGCACTCCTCTCCCGCAGCGGCCTCCACCTCTCTGCGGCCATGCTGCCCGTACAGCACAGCACAGCCGCACACCTCCAGCTGCGGTACCTCCCATACGACACCGCAACCTACTACGGCTCTAACTGGGCTTAGAGACTGACACTGCCCCATGGATTCGTCTTAGCTTCATCGCGGGTGACCAGGCCGCAATTACTACCCCCGCCCCGGCAAGGCGGGAACCCTTCGGGGGGGGGGGGGGGGGTGCTGATAATATACCTAAATATTCTATATTATTATATAGGTTGGTTAGGGTCTGTTATAATGGTGGTCTGTATTGTCATTGTGTACCTCTTTATGTAGGATACCTAGCCTAGCCTAGGCACTACCTACCACGCTAACGAAGTAGCGGGTAACAGCTAGTATTGCTATTGCGATTGTTTTTGTAATGAATAAATACATTAAAAAATGCGGCTCCGCGAGTTCTGTCTTTACTAAGTACTCTAGACTAGAAGCTCCACCACAGCCTCCGCCGTCTGCGTTACAAACAACTTTCTGCCAAAAGCAATTTTAAATTGATTCGCTATCCGCTGGGTACTTCCTTTAGCGAGCAGCTCCAGTTCACACGAGATATTCGACAAAAGAATTCAATAATATATGGGGCGACCTACATCCCCATTATACGCAGAATTACTCAAACCTCGGTTTATTGGTGATCAATCTCTCTCTACTAATGGCATTCCGGGAGCAAGACGAGCCCGCGGCGGAGCGCGACGACCGGCGGCGGCGGCGTGCGGGACCATAATGCAGTGTGAAAATGGTGTGTATTCAATGTCTCTGCTGCAACACAATAGGTATGGCGAGTAATCGGGTCAGCGAACAGCACGTAGTTGTACAGCACCGTGCGCGCGGCACCCCTTCAGCGATGCAAATAACACTTTCATAAAGTTACACATCTCATACAATGTTGGCTTTGAAAAATGGTAAGCAACAACTGAGGAAAACAAGCAATTAAACCAAGAGAAGAAAAATACGGTTCATAAACGTTTTCGGGAAGAATTGGGTTTGATTATCGATAAACCGCGGCAAGTTAGCGGCAACACTAGTCAAATGATGGCAATACTGCAAGAAGATTTTTTAAGCAATACCATTTGTACTGCAGAAATAACAGGTGTAGATGAGCAACTAATACGCAGATTGTACATATATAGTCCTACAAGCTGTATCATCAGGTGTTGTGATTGGTGCTCATGAGTTCGGCGAGTATGCTCTAGAAACGACAAGAATATACCTCTACATACGTCAGTAACACAGAATTTAAATTATTAGGCGTTATATTAGATACCTATTTCAATTGGAAGAGTTATATTGACACGCTAATGAATAAAGTTTACCTACGCCCTTAGTATTTTAACACGTAATACTGATTATCAAACCGCCCTATCAGCATATTACGCTAATGCCTATTCTTGATTTAATTATTTAATTATACTGTGGGGAAATAGTGTTGACTTCAACGATATCTTTATTATACAAAAAAAACTGATTAGAATATTAACTAATATAAAGCAAAGACAAAGCTGTAGGCCGCACTTTAAAAATCTAAAAATGCATGCTTTTAACCTTGCCCTGAATGCACATAATGCACATGACCATATTCGTTAAAAAATATCGACATTTTTTAAATCTAAATCTGAACATTTTACTAACTACAATATACGAAATAAAGACAAACTAATTCTACCTACGACTACCCTTACGCTATTTAGCAAAGGTTCTAACTCACGATTAGTAAATATTTATATTAAAATACCTAGCCCCATAAAAGATCTAAATGTTATTACTCCGTTGACGAATTTTTAAATGATAACTCTAAAATATAACTATTTGGCTGCCTGAGTAAAGAACTGACGTACTTACGAGTACCCAGTTATTATTACAATTGTTTTGATTCTTGCAGCTGACTCTGCCTATATTTTCCAACTACTATGTTTCTAGCTATAAATAGATTATAAATGTAACTACCTATTTTAATACTGTTTAAATAAATTGCTGCGCCCTTACAGGGTACATGTACTTACCCCTAAGCTAAAACAATGTATTAATGTATACGTATGACGCAAAATAAATCTGAATCTAAATTCTTGTGAAGGTCCGACTCATCTCGGATCTGGAAGTGAATCAAATATATTGATCAAGTACTTGGATCATAAATAATGTTTATCCTTAGGTATATGCCCATGCATTAAACCTATTTTATGTATGTACTAATAAGAAACAATATAAAATAAATTTGAATAAAAACTAACCATATTTATCTTAGTTATAAAATTGTAGTAAAATATAATGTTAAAACATTTTTATATTATGCTTGATTTTTTTTATTATACAAACATACATCACATTTAAGCCGAACCATAGATTTATTTGGTGTAGCTCCGGAATCATAAAATAAAATGCGAGTAAAACCGCGAGCTCACAGTAGTTTTTGTTAAAAGTGTTATTGATAAAATTCCTATAATGTGTACTCCATGTGTGCAAAATTTCAAGTTAATAAGATTAAAAATAAAGAAGTTACAGATTTTTGATCAGCAAATCACCTATATTTTCCATAATGCGCCGCCCTTGGTGAGGGTATAGCCATTCCGTGTGAACTTTCCCGTGGAGCTACTTACCTACTGCGTTCACTTATCCAGGATACCTATTCCCGATCGAGCTAGATCAGGTAGATAATGCAGTATAACTTACCCTGGACATGGAAATAAGTATACCGGTATATCATTTTAGGTATTGGGTTGCTATTAAGCTAAAATAGTTAGTTAAGGTAGATACGCATAATAGATAAGCTTCAACAAGAATGCCCCCCACTCCTCGTCCTAGACCAGTCAAGTTTTTATATCAGTTGATAATATAAGACATCAAATAATATCCCAAAAGATTTTTCGACTTCGACGGGACTTAAACCCGCGTCTTTCCCTCAGTACGGGAGCGTGCTAACCAACTACACAACGAGGTCAAGTGACGTAGGAGTCGAAACTGACAAGTGAACTGTCAAGTGACGTAGGGCTAAATGTAGACGAAAATAATTTTTGGGACATTGTTATGAATTAACCCAGTGTGAGGATTACGCACTATAATAATAAAAACCTTAGAAATGAGCCCGTTGTGTAGTTGGTTAGCACGTTCCCGTACTGAGGGAAAGACGCAGGTTCAAGTCCCGTCGAAGTCGAAAAAAATGCTTGGGATATTATTTGATTTCTTATAAATGAACCCAGTGTGAGGCTTACGCACTATAATAATAAAAACTTTAATAATAAAAACCTCAGTCGGTAATAGTTCATTTGTCGCAAAGCACATCATCATCATCATCTTTGGGTTACTTGTAAGTAGATGCAACCCTTTCAGGAGGTGATAGTAGGGTTCAGTAGAAACCAATTTGCCTATGAGGTACCCTGGTCTAAAGTTAAGCCCCTTCGAGATATTTGAACTTTTAATATTTTTAGTGAAAGTGTCACCTTGAAGTTGAAGAATTGTGATATTTTTTTAAAAACATCTCTTTTTGTAGGTTTTTCAGTGTTTTTTTGTAAAAAATAGCTCACTAAATCAGAATAGCCTTTGAAAGTCTAAGAAATATTAAAAATTTGACAAAGCATTTTTTTAATCGACGTTTTTTTTTGAAACTTACTACCTGAGTCCTTTGATATCGAATTTTTATAATGATCGTACACAGATGGCCCATGGCACCTTTTTGGATAGCTAAAAACATGTAGATTTTTTTAAAATAATCTGCACAAAAAATGCTTTGTCAAATTTTTACTTTAAATTCAGATTTAAAGGGCCTACCGCTCTAGCGTTTACCTTATTTCTTAGACTTTCAAAGGCTATTCTGATTTAGTGAGCTATTTTTTACAAAAAAACACTGAAAAACCTACAAAAAGAGATGTTTTTAAAAAAATATCACAATTCTTCTACTTCAAGGTGACACTTTCACTAAAAATATTAAAAGTTCAAATATCTCGAAGGGGCTTAACTTTAGACCAGGGTACCTCATAGGCAAATTGGTTTCTACTGAACCCTACTATCACCTCCTGAAAGGATTGCATCTACTTACAAGTAACCCTGTATAAAACAATAATTATATATGAACAAGAATACGATACGATTCTCATGTGTATTTACATAGGTAGGTACTTGCATAAGATGATCAGTATTCAAAAAAACTTCTTCAACGGGCGATGCTGATGTCAGCTTTTCACTTTATAGCAACAGTAACTAGAAATCGTAGGTGTAATCGTAGGTAGTCGTACTGCGGCGGCCGCGGGCGGGCGGCGCGAGTCCGCGCTGGGGCTCTACGGGCCCGCTGCAGCGCTGTGCCGCCCGTCGTTGGAAGGTACAACCACGTACAAGCTATTGAATATCAGGTTAACGTTGCACAGACCGAACTCTATGTCTTTTGGCGAATTAGAGCCTCAGCGATGCAGCGCGCCTCCTATCACCGGCTAGGGATCAAGAGAGCACATGCGCAAGAGTAGATTGAGGACTCACCCGGGCAGTGCGCGCAGCGAGCGGCCCCTCGTGCGGCGGCGGTGCGTGCTGCGGGCCCGGCGTGCGGCTGCGTCGCGTGCAGAGCGCGCGCGCGTGCGGCGGCGCGGGGTCGGGCGTGCGCGCGCGGCGTGCGGGCGGCAGCGCCAGCAGCTGGCGGTACAGCTCGAGCTCGTGGTAGAACTCCTGCTCGCCCCCCTCCGCTGTCCCAGCCCCCGCGGCCGCCACCCCCGCGCCCACCTCCGCCGTCAGTCCGTTGAGCACGAGCCTGCGCGCCGGCGCCGCCATGCCGCGCGCTCACGTCGCGTCGCGCACAACCACTCTCACATCACATCACGGCGCAACACGCCTGCGTCTAACTGCATTAATGGGGAGCTAAGAATAATATGAATTTGAAATGGCTAAAGTCTCCGGCTACAGTTTGTCTGGCCAGCCCCGCGCGGTGCGGCTCGAGGGGCGGGCGCGCTACTAGCTGGACATGTGCAATTAAGGTATCAGTAGGTTACATCCCACTCACAGCCCAGCTTCCGACAAGAGAAACTAGATTCAAAACATTATATTCTTGCTAAATTGGCTTCTCCTTCCTGAATGGCAGCCGGCACAGGTATACAGGATGGATTTTTTAAGTAAGGACAGGTACCTTAACCGGTGCAGCTACAGGATAATGGTCTATGAGACTATCTATAATTTTTTGTTATATTTCCATCCCCATTCACAAATTTAAAAAAAAAATACAGTTAGCAAGAAAATGGGCATTTTACACAAAAACTTTTGTGATGCCAATCCAACCTGTTTCACTGATCAAAAACTTATAGCGGACCAACTGAAGTTGGAGTACGTATTAAAAATAAGATCCGTCGAGTGCGAGTGTGACTCGTGCGCCGAGGGCTTCGAACGGTTGTCAAGTATGTATGTACTATTAGGTACTATAGGTTGTTTTCAAAATATTTCAAAAAGTATGTAACCTACAGGAATTTCAAAAACTGTTTTGAGATATATACAAACCTATACCTTATATTTAAACACCACTCGGTGAGGTAGCCCCCCTTTTGAAAATTACCCTCCCCACCCCCTCTTTTTAACCAGTTTTCAAAAAGTGGTCTACTTACAGGCTTCTCTATATTTTTCCTGTAAAATATAGATTCATATCTACAAACACTATATACAATTCAGATGGATCGCTCTGCAGACTTCGGAGATAGGGAGGACTTTTAACAATGTATTTCAAAAAGTATGTAACCTACAGAAGTTTTAAGAACTGTTTTGAAATATATAATTTTTTCCTTTCATTTGACACCCACCTTGACATTGCAGGTCTCTTTTAAAATTTCGACATCACAATTTGTAGGTACTGAAAATTTTCAACTCAATTTTTAATTCTTTTTTTCTTTTATTCCGTACAAGCGCACGAAATGTATGATTATTTTCAATTTCATATTATTTGCTGCTGCAGTTGCTGAGATTTAGAGAGATTATTAGAGATTATTAAAGACGGAAAAACGGACAGAAAAAGCAAGACCATAAGGGTTTCGAAACCGATCTTCGAAAGCCTAAAAATCAGAAATCGCAATAAACTTTTTCCATTTTCTAAGAAATAATCGCAGCTTCGAAAATCTAGTGAAACTAAAATACTAAAAAAACATAAAAGACAAACTGATTATAAACGTAGGTTTGTAATTGTTAACAAATGAAAAATGTCTAGGTACCTATCGTGTGAAATTTTGATAAATAAATCTTTTAAATCAATCATGGTCATGGCAGCGCTGCTTCATTCCGTGCTTCTATCGTGGGGATATTCAACCCTGAGCTCCATCGCGAAACACTCGGCGCCGCTTCATTCCGTGCTTCTATCGTGGAGATATTTAACCCTGAGCTCCATCGCGAAACACTCGGCGCTGCTTCATTCCGTGCTTCTATCGTGGAGATATTTAACCCTGAGCTCCATCGCGAAACACTCGGCGCTGCTTCATTCCGTGCTTCTATCGTGGAGATATTTAACCCTGAGCTCCATCGCGAAACACTCGGCGCTGCTTCATTCCGTGCTTCTATCGTGGAGATATTTAACCCTGAGCTCCATCGCGAAACACTCGGCGCTGCTTCATTCCGTGCTTCTATCGTGGGGATATTCAACCCTGAGCTCCATCGCGAAACACTCGGCGCCGCTTCATTCCGTGCTTCTATCGTGGGGATATTCAACCCTGAAGTCCAGAAGCTTATCTAGTCTGTCTATACTTGTCACAAGGTGCTTTTGTCACAAGTTTTTTTTTAAAGTACAGAGTCTGTGTAATACGGGGTGATTGGTAGCTAGGGCCAAGTACAGAGTCTGTGTAATACAGGGTGATTGGTAGCTGAGGCAAAGTACAGAGTCTGTGTAATACAGAGTGATTGGTAGCTGGGGCAAAGTACAGAGTCTGTGTAATACAGGGTGATTGGTAGCTGGGTGCAAAGCTTCAAGGAGAAGCGAGAATAGACCATTTAGAACCATTTGAGCTATCATATGGTGGTCTACCTAAGACGAAGTCACACTATCGATTTTTTTACGAATTATTTAGGTTTTAGGAGAGAAAACCCCGAATTCAACGGTTAAATGCTAATGATGGTCAGTTTACACAATAATTGAACTGTTTTTATTTTATCTTATTAACATAATTTGTCTCAGCTATCTGTGACTACAGGCATCACTTAGTTTTGATGTTCAAATCGACTGCCTCGGTTCCTAGCACCAATATCTCGAAGACGCAGCCGTAAGGCTGCGTCTTCGACGATTGGACGTTAAAGTATTTTTAAAAATAGCCTATTTTTTGTCTATTCCACTACTTTTTGTAGTTTTGTAATTTACGATTTTAATAAATTTGACGTATAAGCACTATTATTTTGTAGTACTACTTCCTGTAACCATTAGATCTAAGTTTTTCCTGTGAATACCTACTGACAACACTCTAGACTATTATACCTTGTTGGAGAACAAGAAACGATCATATTGTTACGTACCTACATCTGCAACATACTCGTAACTGCCATTTTTTTTACGTTTCTCAAAGAAAAAGGTTATGGAGTTTCATAGTCAGTCAGTCAGTCAGTAAAAACGTAAACTACAACCTACTTGTCGGTCTGAGATCCTTTCTTCAATAAATATTGTTAACAATCATTATCTGTATCCCGACTTCAACCATTTTTTTTGTTTTTATCTAAACTACTACTAACTCAAAGCTAATGTAATAACAACAACGACAAGGCGAGTGGGAAGGTTAGGTAGAGGAGACTAATATAATAACAACAACGACAAGGCGAATGGGAAGGTTAGGTAGAGGAGACTAATATAATAACAACAACGACAAGGCGAGTGGGAAGGTTAGGTAGAGGAGACTAATATAATATCAACAACGACAAGGCGAGTGGGAAGGTTAGGTAGAGGAGACTAATATAATAACAACAACGACAAGGCGAGTGGGAAGGTTAGGTAGAGGAGACTAATATAATATCAACAACGACAAGGCGAGTGGGAAGGTTAGGTAGAGGAGACTAATATAATAACAACAACGACAAGGCGAGTGGGAAGGTTAGGTAGAGGAGACTAATATTATATCAACAACGACAAGGCGAGTGGGAAGGTTAGGTAGAGGAGACTAATATAATAACAACAACGACAAGGCGAGTAGGAAGGTTAGGTAGAGGAGACTAATATAATATCAACAACGACAAGGCGAGTGGGAAGGTTAGGTAGAGGAGACTAATATAATATCAACAACGACAAGGCGAGTGGGAAGGTTAGGTAGAGGAGACTAATATAATAACAACAACGACAAGGCGAGTGGGAAGGTTAGGTAGAGGAGACTAATATAATACCAACTTATTAAAAATTTAAGGGTAAAACAGATGTAGATAAATAAGGGGTAACATTTAGTCGGTCAGCAAATTAAAGAGGATTTGATCAGACCAAAAATGGATTTTGCCATGATGCCATGATGTAGAGAAAGTGAATTGAGCTGCATCTAGTGGTCGTCAAAAATGTCTTAATTGGTCAGAGCAAGTAATGTTTAGGCAGCCTAAACATTTATGTAATAGTTCATTAAATTTTCTGCTGTATAATACTTTAGTAAAGCAGCAGCAAATTCCGGAAAAAAAATATAGCAAATTCAGGTTTAATATAATAGGCTGTAAATTGAACATCTTTGGAGTTTATACAGGGCAACGTCTGTGGGCTCTCAATCTGACATACCTTATTGTTTATACAGGGCAACGTCTGTGGGCTCTCAATCTGACATACCTTATTGTTTATACAAGGCAACGTCTGTGGGCTCTCAATCTGACATACCTTATTGTTTATACAGGGCAACGTCTGTGGGCTCTCAATCTGACATACCTTATTGTTTATACAGGGCAACGTCTGTGGGCTCTCAATCTGACATACCTTATTGTTTATACAAGGCAACGTCTGTGGGCTCTCAATCTGACATACCTTATTGTTTATACAGGGCAACGTCTGTGGGCTCTCAATCTGACATACCATATTGTTTATACAAGGCAACGTCTGTGGGCTCTCAATCTGACATACCTTATTGTTTATACAAGGCAACGTCTGTGGGCTCTCAATCTGACATACCTTATTGTTCCGATATTGAGACTAGTTCGACGATTAATAGAAATAAAATAATATACCATCAAAATCTAACCAACATAAAATTACATTTATTAAATTGGACAAGTTTAAATTGCGAATAATTAAATTTATTTTATGTATAGGTACTTCTGCTGACCAAAACATATAATACTGTCCAAATAGTTTTGAGCTGATATTTACATCTGATCGAATACCTATTTAAAATAAATACCAATTAATTTACTTCTATAATTAAGTACCTACGTAGTAGGTACCTACCTATTTGGATAATTGGTAAAGGTATTATTACCTAACATAATATTGTCCTAAACTAAGCTAATGTCAAAATAGCATCGCGGGAATGTTGGCTACGCTCAAAATAACATTTTCTACCCAGACCTAGACCTTTCTTCTAAATACTTCCTCACAAACCGATTTAAGTTAGTTCGCTACCTGTATTATCAAAAGTTTCAAATAATAATTAGAAGAAGAGATCGCAGCAGCTGCGCCGTAGGATCGCGAAGTAGTAGAGAGACCTGCGGATCTGCGGACTCGGCGGCGCGCGGGGGAGTCGCGTGCTCGCGGCGCGGGCCGCGCGGACACTGACGGACGGACGGCCGCCGCGCCGCGCCGTGCAGCGAGCGCGCAGCCATCGCGTTAGTAGGTAGATACGTACGTAACGTACATAACTGTACTTGCAACAGAATATGCCATAGGTATGTATGAGTTATTATAACTCCCTCCATAAAATACCTCAGCTCATTCCTTATGAACGAGCCTCTAAGCATTACCTGCCTATTTAGAGTATTTAGTTAGTTTCATAGCAGGTAAGTACTTATTAAAATGTTTCCTTTTTCCGGTCGGTGGTAGGTTTGGTAAGTACCTTCCTATACTTACCTACATTGATGATAATGATAACCACCAATCCGAGCACACAGTGGGCTGGCAGAGCGCGAGTGCAGCAGTGGGCTGGCAGAGCGCGAGTGCAGCAGTGGGCTAGCAGAGCGCGAGTGCAGCCGATAAAGCAGAAATACAGAAATACAATTTATTTATAAAGCCGATTTACATGTGAATAACTATTTATAAGTATAAAATCGTAAACAAGTTCTTAAATAATTCGAATTACACACAGAAATAATACAAAAATTGCAATTAAATAAATTATTAAAAAGTCAAACTAGGTAGGTACATAAAATAATACAAAATTAATTATCATTAGTCTCCTTTTTCTCGAATAGTTCAGTTCAAAGATCTTTATTTCTCATTTACAACAAACATGTTACTTACATGAGAAACTTATGCTAGTAATATTATTATGTTATTTTCGTCTCTTATGGTTTAGTTTAGTAGGTTATATATCTTTGCAATGTAGTTTTATACACGCCAAACGTTCTAGCTCCTTTAATATCTTCAGGTAGCCTGTTATAGAATTGGGCACCTTCGAAAGTAATCGTCTTTTTACCCTGCTGAGTTCTAATTGTAGGCAAAACAAGATGGTCACCTCTTCGTCTACTGTATTTACTGTGTAGTTGGCTTTTTTTGATGAATGTGATATTTGTATGAATGGTTTTGTTAAGGATTCTACGTATAAGTAAACAGGTTGTATAGATATATAGTTGTTTAATGTTCATTAATTTAGTTTCTTTATAGATTTTAACTGTAGGTGTTAGAAATGGATAGTGAAATAGAATTTTAATAATTTTGTTCTGTAGTCTTTGTAGCTCATTCAGTTTATAGTTTGGTGCGTTACCCCATATTTCTATAAGGTACGTTAGGTGTGATTTTACTAAAGAGTTGTAAATGTTTAAGCGGACCCGCCTTGGAAAACATCTAACGCTTTTTCGAAGCGATCCAGCAAGCGCTGATAGCTTAGATTTAACGTGATCTATTTGGACGTGCCCGTTGAGTTTTAAATCCAGCCTTAACCCCAAGTATTTCTCATCATTATTTTCTTGTAAAACTGTTCCATTGATTGTCAGAGCTGAGTATGTTTGTAGTATTTTGTTTTTAGCTTTAAATATGATATAGCAGGTTTTTGAAATGTTTATAGTCAAGAGGTTGTATTGAAACCATTTAAACAGAGTGTTAAGATCCTGTTGGGCTTCTACTATCATTTCGGTAATAGACGATCCAAAATATAATAGGCACGTATCGTCAGCATATAGTGCAATTTGCCCTCGCAGGCCAATCTCGAAGATATTATTTATGTAAACTAGAAAGAGCAAAGGTCCTAAAACTGAGCCCTGCGGTATGCCGCACGTGACTGGCAAAGAACTACTTTTTGTGTCATTTATCTTTACCGTTTGGGATCGGTTAGTAAGATAAGATTCAAACATTCTGAGAGCCTCGCTAGTAACTCCAATCCTCTGCAGTTTTTTTAGTAGAAGTTTATGGCTGACGGTGTCAAAGGCTTTCTGTAAGTCAATAAAAACCCCTAAGACAACATTTTTGCGATCAATGTTAAGGTTTATTTTAGTCACTAAATCGATAGTAGCGGATAATGTATTAGATTTTGCTCTAAACCCTGAGGTGTAGTATGTAACGTAAGTAACTATGTCATAAGCTAGATAAGATATATTCATTAGTAATAAATCAATTGTAGTCAGATGCAGTCGTTTTAATTACAACTCCATAAGCCATACTTCCCCTCATGGCGACCCTGCCATAAAAGGCGCGCGCGATGATCGGGTTTCCGCGCGGCGAATGCGAGCGCGATGTTTTTGGATAATATTAATATCAAGAACGTTTAAAAAATAAAACCTTGACGCGCGAAAGTTAATAAAATAAAACAAAATGTGTCGGTCTAACGTTGAGAAGGAGACAGTATTCCTCAATCAAAATGCAGTTGGATCTAATAATGGACATTTAGAAGATGCGTTGGACCCAGCAGGAGTATCAAAGAACAAACAGGGGCTCCGTCTCGCACCGTCGTCGACAGCAACAGCAGATATATCCAGAAATGAAAATAGAAGAAAGTAAAATGTAATACAAATGAAAAGTGATCAAAAGTGCAGTGTGCACATGCAGTGAGAGTGCTATTATTATTAATTTGTTTTTTTTACGACCATAATAAGTGCGTTTTACATAAATAAGAAAAAGTGCGGATAAGTGAACTTTAATGTGAAAACCGGAAATCCATAATTATGACATTTTACAATAATAACGAGAAAATTAAAACATTATTTTACGAACAGTAAGAATAAGTACTTTAAAAACACGGTTGTTAACCTATCATAAAATTCCTATCATTATGAATTCGTGCCCTTATATGGAGAGTTCCGAGAGTTCCGAGAACATAGAATACTACTACCGTAATGTACTCGAAGCTAAAATGGTATGTAATTTTAAAACTTATTAATATTGTGTATTAAACTAAATGGAAAAAGAATTATTAGATTGTCTTTATAAACTAGTAGAAATAAAGAAATATTTAGTTAAGAAAGGAAAATCAAGATATAAAGGTAATGTAATTAAAAATAAATTGGATGAAACAGAAAGTTTTTATGAGAAATGTAAAACATTGATTGAATTATTGAATAAAAGTGAAAGTTCTGTTGAAACGTTTGAAAAGTGTATAAAATTGATTGAAGAAAATTACTTTAAAATAAAAGGACTTTGTAAAGAAACTACAGATAGTAGTTCTAAATGTAGCGATAGTGATTGTGAATTTAGTGAAGCTAGTGCATTTAATAATTCAACCATGGAGTTCGATCTAAAAACGGCGTGTAGCTTGATCCCTGTAATGAACAATAATGGAAGTAACATCAAAGGTATCATTGACTCTGTGGAAATGTATTCAGAAATGCTATCAGAGGCAGGAACACAGTTACTAATAAAATTCGTAGTGAAAAGTAGATTGTCAGAGAATGCAAAATTGCGAGTGTCTAGGGAATATTCAGCCATAAGCGATCTTATCACAGACTTGCGGAAAAACTTATTGCCTAAACAGTCATTTGCGGCTATACAATCTAGATTATTAACAGCAAAACAAGGTTGGCGCACAATCGACCAGTACGCGACAGAGATCGAGAAGTTATTTACTAATCTCACAGTTTCGCAAGCAGATGGTAATGCTAATAACTATACCGTTCTGCAACTATTAAACGAGAAATTAGCCATTAAACGATTTTCAGAAGGGTTACGCGACAGCAGGCTTAACACGATTATAGCGGCGCGTAACTACGAGAACTTGAAGGATGCCATCCAAGGAGCTAAAGATGAAGAGTTGTCAGCTGAGTCTACTCCAAAAGGTGACCAAAACATCATGCATTTTTCGAGAGGAAGAGGTAAGTCGCATTTCTATAACAATTTCAGGAATGGTCAGAGAAATTACCGTGGTTACTCGAACTCGAACGTGAACTCGAACTACAGAGGTAATTATTTCAGCCGAGGGAACAACCATAACAACAGAGGTAATTTTTCCTATTCTCGTGGCCAACCCCGACCCCAAAATTATGCTCGTGGTAATAATAGAGGTTCATATTATGGGTACAATAATCAGCGTAGACGAGGTTACCAAGGTCCGAATGAGAACCGATTGAGTTATGAGACGCGTGGTAGAGGAAACAACCATCGTGTGTTATGTACGGAGCAACCGAACAATAATGATTCGGTAAATACGGAACAAAAAGCTGAAGGAAATGACATGCAGTTTTTTCGATTTTAAGCATAACATCTTAGCATTTTACGGTAAAGCTAAATTTATGTCGTTTTACATTGGCAATAGAAAGTATTTTTGGTTATTAGATACAAGAGCATCATTATCTGTAATAAAAAGCGACTCATTACCTAGTGAGAGTGCCATAATAGGAGAGGAGACATCTGTAAATGGCATAGCAGGTCAAATAACATCAACCGGTTTTGTTCATCTTAGTTTGATGCATCTAGAGGTAGAAGATAAACATCGTGTCGAATTTGATATCAAGCTTCATATTTTCGATAACATACCGTTAAAGGCTGATGGAATATTAGGCTTAGACTTTTTGTGTCGCTATGCATCAAATATCAATTTCAAGACAAACATCATAACACTTTCTAAATATGGTATGGAATATCCTTTGAAATTGTTTGACACTATCAATTACTCGAACGAAGTGTTACACATTCCAGCACGAAGTGAATCTATTCATTATTTACTTTTAAACACTGATATGGAAGATGATTGCATTGTTCAAAACCAACAATTAACGGAAAATATTTTTCTAGCAGGAAGTATAGGCAAGGTACGGGACAACAGATTACCTGTAAACATTTTGAACACAAGTGAACATGACGTTACATTACCAATGTTTCAACCTGAATTATTTTTATTAAAAGACTATGATTTATGTAATTTTGAACAAACTTCGAATGGTTTAGGAAGAGCGAAAACGTTACTTCAAACATTAAAGTTAGATCATCTTAACGAAGAAGAACGGAAATCAATTCAAGCATTATGTGCTAAATATTCTGATGTTTTCTTTTTGCCAGGTGACAAGTTGTCGACAACAAACGTTTATGAACAGTCAATAACTTTAAAACCAAATGTTGGTCCAGTGCACGTTAAACAGTATCGATTGCCACATGCTTTGAAAAATGAATTAACTAACCAAGTAAAAAAGCTGTTAAATAGCGATATAATAGAAGAAGCCAAATGCGAGTGGTCTAGTCCGATATTACTGGTACCCAAGAAAAGCACAAATAATAACAAGAAATGGCGATTAGTAGTTGATTATCGGAAACTAAATGATTGTATCGTTGATGATAAGTTCCCATTACCTAGCATAACAGAGATTCTAGACTCGTTGTCAGGTTCAGTCTATTTTACGCATTTAGACCTTAATCAAGGATATTATCAAGTTCGATTAGATAAGCAAAGCAGAGAGTACACAGCTTTTACTACTAACACGAGACAATACCAAATGACAAGATTACCAATGGGATTGAAAAAAAGCCCAAGTGCCTTTAGTAGAGTAATGTCAGTGGCAATGTCAGGCTTAACTTTTGATAAATGTTTTATTTATCTAGATGATTTAGTAGTTTTCGGTAGAAATTTAGATATACATAACAAAAACTTAACTGATGTACTAATCCGACTAAGAAAAGTAAATTTAAAATTAAATCCAGAAAAATGTAACTTTTTGAAAAAAGAAATTTTATATTTGGGTCACATAGTATCGAAAAACGGAGTTTTACCTGATCCAGCTAAAGTTGAAGTATTGCATAATTATCCGATACCAAGTAATACAGATGAGGTAAAGAGATTTGTAGCATTTTGCAACTACTATAGAAAATTCATTAAAAACTTTGCAGACATAACTTACCCACTTAATAAACTAACAAGAAAATATGAAACATTCGTTTGGACACCTCAATGTCAGAATGCATTCGAAAAATTGAAAAGTGCCTTAAGCACTCCACCTGTTTTAGAATTTCCAGATTTTTCTGAAGATAATGAATTTATAATACAAACAGATGCATCAGGTACCGCTGTTGGTGCAGTGTTGTGCAATAAAATATGAAACCAGTCGCGTATGCTATCAGACCACTTAATAAGGGAGAATTGAATTATCCAACTATTCAACAAGAATTAGTAGCTATTGTCTGGGCTGTTAAATATTTTAGACCTTACTTTTATGGAAAAACGCTTATATGTGATCCGTCATTATGGTGAATATAATGACGGATCACAGACCTTTGATTTATTTATTTTCGATGAAAGATCCAACTAGTAGACTTCTTAAATTTCGACTAGCTCTAGAAGAGTATAATTTTAAAATAATATATGTGAAAGGAAAAGAGAATAGTGTCGCAGATGCACTTTCTAGGATTAATTTAACATCTGATACGTTAAAACAGATGAATGAGGAAATAATTTCTGAGCACAGACAAGAAAAATAAATCAGGATTTGAACATAGCTATTTTTAGTAAAGAAAACGACAAGTGGCCTGATCAACCACAAGTTGTAAATATTCTAAAAATGCCTAGTGATTCTGTGGAATTGACCTTTATTGAAAAAGACGAATTAAACAATTTAAGAAAAAAAAATGGGATAGATAAAGAAAAAGAAAGTCTTATTTATAGTGAGGAAAAAAGAACATTGTACCTATATTAATCTTGATTTCAGAGCACAATTTACGCGAGACGAATTTGTGACTAAATTAGGAGAATTTTGCAAAGAGATAAAAATAAATGAACTATGCATAGTAAAAATTAAGAAATATGTAAGTTTTATAGAAGACTTATTAAAAGAAATAAAAGAAAGAAAGGACTGGAAAGGGCCAAGAGTGTATGTATTAAAAGGAGTAAGAAGAATAGAAAACGAAGATGAAAAGAATTATATTTTACATGATTTTCATTTGCTTCCCACTGCAGGTCATGCTGGTGTGCGTAGAATGACAAATAACATAAAAAGACGATTTTACTGGCCAGGTTTAGACAGAGACGTTAAAGAATTTGTGAGTAAATGCATTAAATGCCAAAAAATTAAGCATTGTAAGTATGTCAAGACGCCCATGGAGATAACTACAACACCTTCTTTTGCTTTTAAGAATATCTATTAGGTCCTTACATATGAAATTGGCGTTTTGTATGGGAGGAACAAAAAGTCGAATATTTTTTAATATAATATATTCAATTAATCAAAGTATGAACCATTATTTTCTATGCACTTTTGCCATCTTATAGGTAGTTCATTGATCCCTTTACTAAAAAAACCAGTCGGACGGGAATCAATAAAATCTTTGAAGGCGATTTGGACTGCCCCATCGGAGTTGAATTTTTTCCCTTGCAAGAAGTTATCCAAATTTCGAAAAAAATGGTAATCTGTTGGAGCAAGGTCCGGGGAGTACGGAGGATGTCTTAGACTTTCCAATTGAAGCTCTTCTAATTTAGTAGCCGTCTGTTGCGCAGTGTGTGGTCTAGCGTTGTCGTGAAGCAGCAGTGGCGTGGAGCGATTGACCAGCCTAGGTTGTTTAGCCGCTAGCTTTTCCATCATGGTTTGCAATTGCTGACAATAGACATCAGCCGTAATAGTCTGGCCAGATTTGAGAAAACTGTAATGAACAATACCGGCACTAGTCCACCAAACGCTTACAAGTAACTTTTTTGGGGTTAATTTTCGCTTGGGGCAGGATTTGGCTGGCTGGCCAGGATCCAACCATTGCGCTGAGCGCTTCCGATTATCGTAAAGAACCCATTTTTCATCACAGGTAATGATTCGGTTTAAAATACCTTCATTATTGTGCCGGTTTAGTAATGTAACGCAGCAGTCGACGCGCGTTTGCCGGTTTGCTTCAGTCAATTCGTGAGGTACCCACCTTTCAAGCTTTTTAATCTTCCCAATTTGCTTCAAGTGAATTAAAACAGTTTTATCACTAACATCGCAGCCTGCAGCTAACTCGGACGTGGTTTGCGATGGATCCGCTTCCACAATAGCCTTCAACTCTTCATTATCAACTTGAGTCTCAGGCCGTCCACGGGGCTTGTTCTGCAGGTCAAAATTTCCAGAACGAAAACGTTGGAACCAAAAACGAACTGTGTTTTCTTTTGCAACACGACCGCCATACACATCATTCACCCTTCGAGTTGTTTCCGCAGCACTAGTGCCACGGCGGAACTCGTACTCGTAAATAATGCGATATTTTAAGTTTTCCATTTTGTAAAATGAGTGACGCAAACAGAAAAAAACAGAAGAAAAAAAACAAATGAATGACGATCATCGAAGCACAAATACATGAGTCTATAGCTGTACAAATTTGAATTTGGAATTCCTTACCAAAGAGGAGAAATTTGTGATTAATGTGGCCAGTACGAAAAACGCCAATTTCATATGTAAGGACCTAATATTTGGATATCGTTGGTCCATTAGATAAAGATATTGAAGATAATCGTTATATCTTAACATTGCAATGTGGTTTAAGCAATTTTGTAGAAGCATATCCGTTAAATAATAAGGAAACAGTAAGTATAGCTAATGCTTTAGTTAATAATTTTATTTTAAGGTTTGGTACACCGAAAGTCATCATAACAGATCGCGGAACAGAGTTCGTATCTTCAGTGATGGAGCAGGTACGAGTATGTAAACTACTTGAAATAGAAAAACTAACATCCACTTCATACCACCATCAAACGATAGGTGCATTAGAAAATTCACATAAAAATCTGGGTGCATTTTTACGAATAATGAGCAATGGACAAAAAGATACATAGAGTCATTGGTTACCATTCTGGTGTTATAATTTCAATAACACAGTTCATACAGAGACTAAATACACACCTTTCGAATTAGTTTTTGGTAGAACTAGTATAATATCATGTAGAGTAAGTGATTATATTAAACCTTTGTATAACCCCAAAGATTATCCATTAAAATACAGGTTACAAGTAGCACACCGAGATGCTCGTAACAACTTACTTTTAAGCAAACATAATCGAAAGAATACTTAGTTATGGCATCAGGGTCTGTATTCAGCGTCCCATAAGATCGGACATTGCCTGTTAGATAATATACGCCCACACGCTTTCTCACGAGCAATTTCGCTGAGGTAAGCGTCTAGACATTCTTATCAACGTCCTGTGATGCGAGAACTCCGGTCTAAAAGCCTCAGTCGTAATTAAGTCACCATTGTATAATCATTAAAATATTAAATTCAACTTCAATTTAATTATTTTAATTGTTTTTAAAAATACTTTCCACGCTTTCCCAAACAAGTCTGGCGCAGCCTATTGGATTTTCCACGCATTTCCCGTGAATCCGTAATCGCGAAAACCCCAAAATTGGTCTAGCGAAGACGCGAAATTCCGGAACCGTCTCTACGCGGCAGTGGAAACCAAGAACCAAATAAATTCGACTCCCGGTGATCGCGTGTGATTGTGACTCTGATTCGGCTCCTGGAGGACATGGGATCGAGCAGCTTGTGAGTTAACCTTTTCACTTCCTGTATTATACTCCTGTGTCTTTTCCACCCTTTTTCCCCGAACTCAAATCGTCGGGCTTATTAATTGCGTTTATCTGATTTTGTTTGCACTAGAAATCGGCATTCCGTTATTCTCGCGATTAATTTGTGAAGTTGTAAGTACTAGTATTTAGCCCTAAAATAGGCTTATTGATTTGCACAAAAATTGGTGAATCAGTGTATTTTAAGAAATTAAATTTATTTGATTTTTGTATCGAAAAAATTAAATACCTCTAAAACTGACAAGTAGGTTACTGCATAGTATAGTAATTAATAGATTAAATTAGTATTGGTAAAATGTCGACTGTCAAGGCAATACCGAAAGACACCTTGTCACTTATTCCAAGATATGACGGAGAGGAAAATCACTTGAATCTTTTCCTTTCGAAATGCGATTATGTAGTTGAAGGCGCCTCTATTGAGGGAAACCAGGATCAAGTTTTGTACTTGTTTCATGCCGTATCGAGTAGACTTACTGGTAGAGCTGCGACTCTACTTAGCGACCATCCGAATATCAAGTCATATGATGTACTAAAGGAGCTACTTACGCAACATTTCGGTGATCCTCGATCAGAAGAGTGCATAGCGATAGAACTCGAACAGTTAAAAATCAAGATTGGGGAAACGTACATACAGTTTTGTCGAATTCAGAATGTGCGTAGTTCTTTGTTTGCGAAAGTGAATAGACTTACCGATGAAGGAATCAAAGCTGCAAAAATGATCGTGTATAACAATATGGCTCTTAACACGTTTCTGTTCAACTTACCGGAGGAGATGATTCGTATTGTGAGGTTAAAAATTTGCTCCAATTTGGAAAATGCTTTGAGTATGTAACGGAAGAGGTAAATTTCAAATTTCAGTATGATGCAAAAACTAAATTACTAAAACAAACAGCTGCACAACCAAGCGCACAAAATTCACAAAACACACCTTTTGGTGTATTTTGTGCCTGCTCAACCAACTCCAGCGGTTCAAGGCCAAGGTTTTAAATTCGGCATTCCACAAAATAATTTCAGATTTGGCATTCCCCAAAACATCTTTAGATTCGGCATTCCTCAAAATCAAGGTGGGTTTAGACCTAACTTTGTTCCACAAATGCGATTTGCACCGCCTACTCAAGGTTTTCGTTTCGGGATACCTCAGAACTTACCGCAGCGTAATTTCGGCTCAGGCTTTCAGGCTGTTCCACAACGTGCGCCGTTCCAATATGGAGCATTCAAATTCGGTATCCCTTCACAAAACCAACCTCAAAACCAAAATAAATTTGGTGTGCCCCAACAACAGGTTCAAGCTCCTAGGCTCCAAGATACAGATGTATCAATGCGTACGGCTCCGATTCGACAAAACATGATTGCAAACGATCTGTATTGTATGGATGGCAATGGATTTGATAGTGATTATGGTTATGACACGAGTATGAATGATATGTATGGCTATGTAGAGTATCCTGTAGGTGATTGCAATTACATTGAGCTCGAAGGAAATAATTCCTTCAATCCGGAAAACGTCAACACGGATAAGGTTAATATGGACAACATCAGTTTGGACACGCAAGAACCTGAAAATTTTCAGAAAATTGTCTCGAAGGATACGGGGAAATGATAAGTCTAAACTATTGTAACAGTATATTGAAATTTCCTCACATTGACATACCGGAAATAGGCGCAAAGTTTTTAATTGACCCCGGAAGTAGTAGGTCTTTTATAAGCCCTGCCAAAGCTTATGAATTTTTCAATGACTTCAGATACTACGAACCGTTCACAGTGGTAAGCACTCATGCTCAAAGCGTGCACAATGAGATCATATACATACCACTACTGAAGACCTTTAGGAGCACGCTTCCTCATAAATTCTACGTTTATGATGTTGACGGACGATACGACGGCTTGATAGGATCTGACCTTTAAAAAAAGTTAGGAGCTAACATCGATATGTGCAACCAAATGTTAGTAACGCACAATGCGGCAATTCCAATCGTCTATAATCCACCTTATGAGATTGATGTACCGCCACGGACTGAGACTAGGGTTAAAATTACCACGACCCTGAAAACCGGTGACGCTATCATGGAATTCCTTCAACTTCAGGAAGGCGTTCGCATGCCTAGCGCCCTTGTTAGGTGTGAAAACTATTTTGCTGAAACGGTTATTCAAAATGTAACAGATAACACCTACAAACTTCAGTTCAAGGAACCTTTTGAAGTCACGGTATTCGAAAATCAAGAGTGTGAGATAAATTTTATGAAAGATGACTGCATTATTGATGATATTTTGAAAGAGAATTTAAAAAAGTTACGATTAGATCACATGAACAAGGAGGAACACGAAAACATTTTTAAATTATGCAACGAATACCGCAACATATTTTATAGTGACAAAATACCTTTGTCCTTCACAAATCAAGTGAAACATAACATCAGGACAACCAACGAAGACCCGATTTATATTCGACCATATCGACACCCACCTATTCTAAATGAGGAAATTCATAAACAGGTAGAAAAACTATTGGCAGATAACGTAATTGTAGACTCTCATTCTCCATGGAGTGCCCCAGTTCACCTGGTTCTAAAAAAATTAGACGCATCTGGAGAAAGAAAATATAGAATGGTGATCGCGTCGTCTAAATGAGATCACAGTCGATGATAAGTATCCACTACCCAATATCACTGATCTTCTAGATAAGATAGGTAAAGCCCAATATTTTAGCACCTTAGACCTTGCTAGTGGGTATCATCAAATAGAAGTCAATGAGGCGGATAGATCAAAAACGGCTTTTTGAACCCAGACGGGTCACTATGAATTTAAAAGGCTCCCGTTTGGTTTAAAAACAGCTCCAGCGACGTTTCAACGTGCGATGGATAATATATTGCGAGGTCTTCAAGGTATTCACTGCTTAGTATACCTTGATGATACTCGTATCATAGTATGTTCATCTAGCCTACAAGAACATGTAGACAAGCTTCGAAAAATATTCGAACGGCTCAGGGAAACTAATTTAAAAGTAACCCTCGACAAATGCGAGTTTCTTAGGAAGGAGGTCCTTTATTTAGGTCACACCATCACCAAGGACGGCCTTTTACCTAATGACGACAAAATTAAAGCGGTCATGAAATTTCCCTTACCAAAAACAGCAACAGAAATTAAAAGTTTTCTTGGTCTAGTAGGATATTATCGTAAATTCATAAAAGATTTTGCTAAATTGACACAGCCACTTACGAAATGTTTAAAAAAACTTAATAAAATTTATTACACAAAAAAAGAATATATCGACGCATTTGAAAAGTGTAAAGAGATTTTAACTAACGCGCCGCTCTTACAATTTCCCGACTTTTCTAAGCCATTCGTCCTTACGACGGATGCATCCAACTTTGCAGTAGGAGCTATCCTATCGCAAGGACCTAAAGGAAATGATAAGCCCATAGCTTACGCAAGTAGGACTTTGAATGACGCCGAAACGAGATACAGTACCATCGAAAAGGAACTTCTAGCAATAATATGGGCTGTGAAACATTTTCGCCCCTATTTGTATGGGCGAAAATTCGTGATTTTCACGGATCATAGACCCTTAACTTGGCTTAAATCTTTAAAAGAGCCCAATAGTAAATTAACAAGATGGAAATTAAGATTATCGGAATTTGATTATGATATTCAACATAAAGAAGGCAAGCTAAATTTAAACGCAGACGCTTTATCCCGAATTAGGCTAAACGTGCTAGGAGAAAATGATGATGTTTCGATGAAGGTAAATCTTGACAGTAAAGAGCAAAAACTTCAGCGGCACATAAATGATTTAACTGAAGAAATCGCTCGGTTAAGTAAAGATCACAAGGACGATTCTCGAGCCTCCACCCCTCGTCAAAGAACACCATCCCCGATAACAATATCATCTGGATCGAAGAAAAGCAATAAGTCAGTAACAGCTGGCGGTAGGCGGTCTCCTTATTCGATTCCATCTTTAGGTAGTACCACTGCCTCTGAAGGTCGTGCTGAAAGCATAGGCAAGATACATTCGGCGCGAGATTTAGATACTGATGGTATTCTTATCCTCCAAGAGGCCATTGATACGAAACCGAACCAGATTCTGATCCGTACCTGGAACAGAGATGAGTTATCGGTTAAAGACATATCTAGGCCAAAACAAAAGGTGTTGGAAGTTCACTTACCAACAAATAACTCGGAACTGGTAAAAAGATTTCTGAAAAGCTATATTCGACCCAAAATAAAATATTTCTTTTATTTCGAAGATGCGGTGTAATGCGCAAACAGTTTTCAGAAGTCACCCTGTCGCTCTTTCAAAAGGGCACGGTTAAATTTTATGATTGTACTAAGAGAGTAGTTTATGTAGATAGCGAAGAGGAACAACGAAACATTGTGCTTAAATATCACGAGGGTAAAAACAGCCATAGGGGAATAAAAGAGACGTTAGTACATCTAAGACGTACCTTTTACTGGAATAACATGGACCAAACAGTAGCCAGCTTCATCAATGCATGTGAACTTTGTAAAAAAATGAAATACGATCGCAAACCCTTAAAACCAGAATTACAACTATCACAGACTCAAGTTAAACCTTTTCAGGAATTATTTATAGACACATTTTCGATTGAAGGAAAGCATTACCTGACAATAGTAGATGCCTTCAGCAAACTTGGTCAAGCTTTCGAAATCAATAAGAGCACTAAATCAACCCCTGAAGCTATAAGAGCCCTCATAAAATACTTCTCTTTATATGGAACACCTTGTAGAATAAGTTTGGATCCAGGAACCGAGTTTAATATTAGGTCCTTACATATGAAATTGGCGTTTTTCGTACTGGCCACTTTAATCACAAATTTCTCCTCTTTGGTAAGGAATTCCAAATTCAAATTTGTACAGCTATAGACTCATGTATTTGTGCTTCGATGATCGTCATTCATTTGTTTTTTTTCTTCTGTTTTTTTCTGTTTGCGTCACTCATTTTACAAAATGGAAAACTTAAAATATCGCATTATTTACGAGTACGAGTTCCGCCGTGGCACTAGTGCTGCGGAAACAACTCGAAGGGTGAATGATGTGTATGGCGGTCGTGTTGCAAAAGAAAACACAGTTCGTTTTTGGTTCCAACGTTTTCGTTCTGGAAATTTTGACCTGCAGAACAAGCCCCGTGGACGGCCTGAGACTCAAGTTGATAATGAAGAGTTGAAGGCTATTGTGGAAGCGGATCCATCGCAAACCACGTCCGAGTTAGCTGCAGGCTGCGATGTTAGTGATAAAACTGTTTTAATTCACTTGAAGCAAATTGGGAAGATTAAAAAGCTTGAAAGGTGGGTACCTCACGAATTGACTGAAGCAAACCGGCAAACGCGCGTCGACTGCTGCGTTACATTACTAAACCGGCACAATAATGAAGGTATTTTAAACCGAATCATTACCTGTGATGAAAAATGGGTTCTTTACGATAATCGGAAGCGCTCAGCGCAATGGTTGGATCCTGCCCAGCCAGCCAAATCCTGCCCCAAGCGAAAATTAACCCCAAAAAAGTTGTAAGCGTTTGGTGGACTAGTGCCGGTATTGTTCATTACAGTTTTCTCAAATCTGGCCAGACTATTACGGCTGATGTCTATTGTCAGCAATTGCAAACCATGATGGAAAAGCTAGCGGCTAAACAACCTAGGCTGGTCAATCGCTCCACGCCACTGCTGCTTCACGACAACGCTAGACCACACACTGCGCAACAGACGGCTACTAAATTAGAAGAGCTTCAATTGGAAAGTCTAAGACATCCTCCGTACTCCCCGGACCTTGCTCCAACAGATTACCATTTTTTTCGAAATTTGGATAACTTCTTGCAAGGGAAAAAATTCAACTCCGATGGGGCAGTCCAAATCGCCTTCAAAGATTTTATTGATTCCCGTCCGACTGGTTTTTTTAGTAAAGGGATCAATGAACTACCTATAAGATGGCAAAAGTGCATAGAAAATAATGGTTCATACTTTGATTAATTAAATATATTATATTAAAAAATATTCGACTTTTTGTTCCTCCCATACAAAACGCCAATTTCATATGTAAGGACCTAATAATACACTCATGAAAGAAATGATGTCATTTTATAAGATCGACCTGCATATCGGTACCCCCCATAATCCCAACTCTATGGGGATAGTTAAGAGATTCCATTCAACCCTTATAGAGATTTACCGTATAGCAAAGTACGAACAGAAGATCACTGACGCTGCATCTGTGATGGCTTATGCTATAATGTCATATAACCATTCTATCCACTCTACCACCGGTCTTACACCGTTTGAAGTAGTTTTTGGGCACACCGAATCTAACAGCGCATTTTATGTGGATTTCAGTAAACAGTTTACGCAACAATTGGTTAAAGAACACGCAAAACGAACAAAATTTTTGTACGAATATCTTACAGATAAAATTATTGATAAAAAATCAGCGGCAATCGTGAAACATCGGGGAGAAAAGGATTTTGACATAGACATAGGTGATACGGTATTTATCAAAGGAGTGAACACTAGGCGCAGTAAAGATAAACCTCGTTATCAGAAAGCTCAAGTCATCGGAGCCATTCAACGGAATATTGTACCAGTAACAACTCATAATCGGAATACTAAAGTTCCTATTAAAGATATAAGACGTCCTCCACAGGTTGGTCCTTCTGGCGGTCCTAGTGATCCGCAGCCAGGGCCTTCATCTGCAGCCGATTGACAAGAACCCGGGGCTGTTACCTGTAAAGCAAGGTCAAGCTGTTGTTAGCCATGATACGTGGACCGTTATAAAAATCCTAGATCTAAAGCACATTCATGAGCAATTAGAACTAAACATCGATACTTACGTAAGACTAAAGCGACAAATTCAAAGCTGTTACGATAATAAAACATTTGATTATGATTTTACTGAAGTAGAATTAGAAACAGATTTTAACATGAATATAACTTTAGAAAAGTACGAGCAATTGATTCCATCGGTAAGATCTAAGCGCGGTCTCATAAATCCTCTTGGTACTCTTATCAAGACGATTACAGGTAATCTGGATAATGACGACGCTGTATTGTATGAAAGGTTAATTCATGAAATAAAATCTAAACAAGACGCAGTTATGACGACCGATGTGGCGCGGCGGGCGAAGGTCCGCCTGCGACGCAGAAGGTTGCGGGTTCGATTCCCGCCTTGGGACAAATGTTTGTACGATCTGCAAATATTTGTTCCGGGTGTTCTGGGTATTTTCTATATATAATAAAAAATATCTATCTATTTATGTATTGTATTAAGTTTATCAGTCATCTAGTACCCATAACACAAGCTCTGCTTACTTTGGGGCTAGATGATGCTGAGTGGATTGTCCAGCATTATTTATTTATTTATTAATTTATTTATAGTTAATAAGAAAATGACAATTGTCGCCGAAATGGTGGGTAAACTTACAAAAATAGCCAACTCTACCAAAAGCAATTTCATTCAAATTGAAGGTAGTATCCAAGATCTTAATCGTGGTTTAAATAATTCAAAATTAACCCAAGTTGGTAACAAAATTATACACATTTACAACGTCTTTTTGCATAACTTCCAAACTCTCTACATGCGATTGAATGAAATTGAATTAGGAATTTGCTAGGAATAAAATATTACATCCATCTATTTTAGATACTAATGAACTATTTGTATTGTTAAAAGAATTCGAAAAAACCAATAAATTAGTGTTTCCAGTATCACATGAAAATATTGTAAAAATAGAGCAGTGTAGAGATGAAAGCGTATATCAAACAAAATCAGATAAAGTTAATTATGCAAATACCTTTGATAAGAAATGAAGTTTTTTACTATTTTAAATTGACGCCTTTGCCTGTTAACGATAGAGTAAGTCACCAGACAGTCTTTATCCTACCCAAATATCCTTATATCCTTACGAAAGGGTTGAAAACGAAGCCGCTCTCCCAGTCATGCCGAGAAATCGACGAAGCTCGTTTCCTGTGCTTTGAGAGCGATGAACCGCCACTAGCCGAAGACGAATGTATCACGGAGCTCATGACATTCTCTATCAACATCTCGAGCTGTCACCCGGTTCCCGTTACCATCAACGAAATCAAGGCTTTTTCCATACAGCCTAATCGATGGATAATTTACACCAAAACTGATACGTTACTCACCAAGTATTGCTAGAACGAGATATCTCAGGAAAACATCTGTGGAACTTATCTCATGACATTAGACGATAATTGTCAAGTGAAGATAAAGAATTTAAATTTAAAAAGACATTTCACTCATGGATAGGATATAATCTTTACAAAGATTCCCGTAATAAACTTACCTAGAATAATGTCCAGTTCATCGGACACCCAGAGAAAACCCGTCAATCTCAACGGAGTCGATCTTGCCGACATTCAGTTCTTGAATTACTTATTGCAGAAAGGTGGAAGTGAAATTTATAGTGATAATGAAAATAACCATAGTGCTCTAGATTATAAAAGTGTTAGTGTAGGAAACTTAACGTTCTGCTTTATATTAACTTTTTACCTCTTATTGTTAGCATTTAAGCATAGAGTTAAGCAATTATTTTGTAAAACGAGGCAAATTCGAGATAATCCCGAGGATAATCTCGAACTACAGGAGGGAGGAGTTATGGCATCAGGGTCTGTATTCAGCGTCCCATAAGATCGGACATTGCCTGTTAGATAATATACGCCCACACGCTTTCTCACGAGCAATTTCGCTGAGGTAAGCGTCTAGACATTCTTATCAACGTCCTGTGATGCGAGAACTCCGGTCTAAAAGCCTCAGTCGTAATTAAGTCACCATTGTATAATCATTAAAATATTAAATTCAACTTCAATTTAATTATTTGAATTGTTTTTAAAAATACTTTCCACGCTTTCCCAAACAAGTTTACTTATGATAAAAATGTAAACAATGTAACGTATGTTACAGGACAACTATTATTAACTAAGAATGAGACAGCAACTAAATTAGATACGTTATGGGAAGGCCCATTTGTGGTCATAGAAGATTTAGGAGTTAATGTTAAAATAAGTAAAAATAATAAAGATTATATAATCCATAAAAATAGAACTAAACATAAAAAAAAATGTATGTAAACATATTTTTTTTCTATTCACCCCCGAGGTGAGATGTAGTATGTAACGTAAGTAACTATGTCATAAGCTAGATAAGATATATTCATTAGTAATAAATCAATTGTAGTCAGATGCAGTCGTTTTAATTACAACTCCATAAGCCATACTTCCCCTCAACCCATATTGTCGTTCAGAAATAAAGTTACTGGAGCCCAGATAATTATTAAGTCTAGTATACAATATCTTCTCGAGAATCTTTGACATCACTGGTAGTACCGATATCGGGCGATAGTTAGACGGATTAGTTTTAGCTCCGGATTTATAGATTGGGCTGACTTTTGCAGTTTTTAAAGTTTGTGGAAACTCACCAATGGAAAGGAGATTGTTAAAGCAGATAGTTAATTTGGGAAGTATTAATTCTTTTGTGCATTTAATAGATTTTGTAGTAGTTCCATCTATTCCAGTACTGGTGTTTGAATCTAGTTCATTTATCATTTTGTTAAGTTCTGTTTCATCGCATGGTTCTAAAATTGACAAATTGTTTTGGGTAGACGTTAAAGTTGCAGAAGGTAAGGCGTGTGTATTATTATTATGAAATTGTGGTGGAATTCGAGAAGCTAGTACTGACCCTATTGAAGAAAAGAATTTATTAAATTCGGCACATATTTCTGATGGATTTGTAATTGGACCAGATTCAGACATTAGTTTGGGCGGAGCACTAGAGGGCTTCACTTTATTGCCAGCTATTGTATTGATTAGTGTCCACATCTTCTTCGGAAATTTTTCTCATTTTTCAAATTCTTTATAGTAATATGATTCCTTTGTAGTTTTGATTTGTTTTGCTGTATTGTTCCTCAGTCTTTCAAATGTTTCCTTTACTTCGATATTTTCTGGGTCTTTTCGGTAGTTTCTCCATGCTTCATTTCTTTCGTTAATAGATACAATTATATGTTTATTAATCCAATCTTTTTGGGGAAATTCAAAATTTTTATTTTCTTGACTTTGCATTCACTTGATTTCTTTTGTATATAGTTTTCTAAATGAGCATATTCATCAGGAATTGTGCTGCTCTTAACGTCATTATATAGTTTTTGGTAGTCAATAGATTCATATATTGTCTTCAGTTTCGGCGGCGGTTTAAATTTGTTTAGCTGTAGTAAAATTTGTTTATGGTCTGATAGGGATGAGTCTATGATTGTCATATGGAAATTATCATTTGTTAGGTTTGTGCTTACGTGATCAATGATTGATTTAGTACTAGCTGTTTCTCTTGTACAATACTTTTCGTCTATGTTGTTTAATAATTGGTATCCAGCTTCCCTTATGATTGCTTTATATGTTTTAGACTTATTATCTGACTTCAAAAGATTTACATTAAAGTCTCCAAAAACTACTGTTCTTTTTCGGGGTTGAATATGTGACTCGAGAGTTTCCAAAAAGTGCTCATAGTTTGTGTCTCCTGGATAATAAACAACTCCTACATTAAGAGCGTACTTGTCTAGTTGTATCCATAAGTAATTGTTCCCGCCTTCGTAAATTGAATCTACCAATGTGTGCTTTAAATCATTGTGCACATAGATGGAGACACCTCCACCTATTCTATCATTCCTGATGTTGAAGTAGTGTGTGTAGTTTGGTAAGTATAAGACTTGTGCTTGTTCTTCAGATTTGATCCATGTCTCTGTTAAAACTATTATGTGAATTTTGGTAGGTACTGATTTAAGAACACATTTCAGCTCATCAAGCTTGCCACTTTTGCATATACTTCTAATATCGGTGTAGAAGAAGTTTAGGCGCGATTTAGTGTTAGGGAGAGATTGGTAGTCATTTATTAATTGGTGAGTTACATTTCCAAGTGAATTGCTGGCTATTATTTGGTCTGGTCGATTGGCGGGTTCTCTAGGTTTTTTGGAGCATCCATCGTGATTGTGGGAATGCCTTTGACATATCTGATTGTAAGGTTTTGTTCACCATTAGCAAGGCGGCGAGCTAAATCGGCATTCACATCATTAAGGTACTTCATTTGCGAAGGAGTTTGGTCGGAGAATATTCTTATCTTATCTGGACATTTCCATTTGTTGCGTAAGAGAAATTTGGCAGTGTCCTGGTTGCCAAAACATACTTTGATCTTACGATCCTTCCCTGGGATATATTTCCCAATGCATATGAGCTTAGTTGGTTGTGGGCAGTCCGAGACGATTGTGGAAAGAATGTCGACTACTTCCTTAAGGTCTTTTGTACGAAGACGTACCTTCTAGGTATATACCTATCTATGTATCTAATATGACTGAATCGGCATATTTGCGCCCGGAACGGATAGTGCGACACTGACCGCGACGCGAGGGAATCGTTTACTTTGTACCTACGTGTAACTTTTTCAATAAACTTTTGAAAGACCAAAGTGATCAGTGATTTTAATTTAGCACTCAATAACTTAATAACTTTAATGCTAATGTACGACACGTCCGTACATTTGGTCCTTCGGCCTAACTAGTTTTATGGTGTGTTTTGTGACTTGGAAACTGCGAATGCGAATCGGCGGCTTGGCTTCCCACCAGCGGGTCTCACCAGGTTTGTTGAGAAGGCGCATATTTCGTGGCGGAAAGTCGCTTATGCACTGAAGACTACAAGGTAAGGACATTCAAGTACTTTTTGGAGTTCGACGTAAACTACGAGAATCGTCTAAAGAAACTTGGAGAAGAAATAGGTACTGCCCTGTCTTCGTGTCCTGACCTGTACCAGCATACTGGAAACTTCCATTGCGTTACTACTTGTCTACTACTACTAACTAGCACCTATTGAACTATCTTAGGAATAACTAAACTACAAAAATGGATGAACTGTCCAAACAAGCAACTTGTTTTGATTTACTAAAACGTTTATGCTCTAACTACAATAAGGATAGCAGTTCCAGGAAAACTCTAGAATACATAAATAAGCGTATTCAAACACTTAACGAATATTGGCATGATTTTGACTCGAGAAACGAGCTTCTTCTTCAAATAATAGAGGATAAGAGCAAAATTAACTACTTTACTAGCGACGTTTATGGGAAAACTAAAGAACTCTACGAAACTACAAAAGCGAGCATGATGAAATTATTGGCCTCACTCGAAGGCCATGATGTAGGAGAGTCATCGACTATTGATTTCGATCTGTCAGGGATGCTGGAGGAGGACCCTAATACCATCACTGCCAATAACACTACTACGTAGGTGGATGGTTCAATGATAAAGATATTGCAACGCCAAGAATGCAATTTCAAAGCTATGGAACGAGCAATGTCAAAAATTAACATCGACCATATAACTGAAAAATGGGAGTTTGATGATCACCTGTCCATTTTAAAAGGAAAATGGGACCCCATCGACAAACTACACTGGCAACTGGAAGAAGCTCTGATGGGAAGGAATTTGAGTGAAAACTACTCTTCTAAATTTGAAAAGATAGAGAATAAATACGAGGTACTGAAGAAACAACTAAACGACAAAATATGGTCCAACAAACACTATGAAAAATCGGCTCCGAAAATCGAGTTACAAGATTTTAACGGCGACTACGCTCGCTGGATTTCATTTAAAAATCTCTTCATGGAAACAATTCACAAAAATCCCACCATCTCGAAAGCGGAAAAAATGCAACATCTAAAAACTAAACTAAAAGGTAAAGCAGAACGCCTTGTACAACATCTCGCCGTTAGTGCCGAAAATTACGACTCGTGCTGGGAGATATTGAACCATCGGTTTGACAACCGCCGTCTCCAATTTACTTCATTCATGAATGCGATGCAACAGCTTCCAATCATTCAAAGCCCTACTGCGGATAACATCAAGAAAATACACGATATCATTACTGAAAGCCTAAACGGACTAAATAACATGGGCGTGGATATTACGAGCTGGGGCCCGATGATTGTGTACTACATGTCACAAAAATTGGATGCTGCTACTTACAGCGAATACTGCGTAATTACTAACAGAGATTTACCTAACTTAAATGAATTCCTAACTTTTCTAGAAAACCATTTCATGGCCTTAGAAACAGTTAAAAACAGACAGAGAGACACAAACACTTCCCAGAAACAAGCTGGAAATACGAGTACTACTAAAAGATCAACTTACAATGAAAAATCAAACTACAATAAAAAGTCAACCTTAACTAAGGACAATAAAGACCAAGCAAGATCTTACTTTGCTGCTTATGGAAAATGTCCCTTATGTGACGGGAATCATGTTCTAATGCAATGTACTAAATTCATAGAAATGAATGTATCGCAGCGCATCTGTACCGTCGCAAAACTAAAACTCTGCAAAAACTGCTTGTACGATCATGGAAACAAGGAATGCAACTCAACAAAAACATGCAAAGAGTGTGAGAACAAACACCACACGTTACTGCACCATACTAAAAGGTCACAAGCACCTTCTAAAACTAACACTGAAAAATCTTCTACTTCAGAAGAATCTTCTTCCTGTCTCTCTGCTACAGCTGAGAAAAACACAGAGGTACTACTGACTACTGTCAAAATAAAGGTCAAGGCCAACGATGGCACTTACCAAACTTTTAGAGCACTGCTAGACCAAGGCTCTCAGGTTAACTTGATTTCGGAGAACGCAGCCCAATCACTACGCCTGCCACGAAAAAAGTTCAACGCAACGATATCCGGAGTCGGATCCGTGTCGGGAGAATGTAAAGGACGGGTAAAACTTACCTGCAAATCTATACATACTGACTACACTTTTGGCACTCAAGCTTTGATACTAAAAAAGCTAACAAATGATTTGCCAAACTCAACTTTTGAAAAGGCTAACTGGCCACATCTTCAAAACTTAAAACTAGGAGACCCTGACTACAATGTTAGTGGCTCTGTCGACCTACTTCTATCAGCTGATGTTTATGCTGAGATAATAATGGACGGCGTCTTAAGAGGAAACCAAAACTCACCAGTCGCCCAACAAACTCAACTTGGGTGGATACTATGTGGAAAACTGAAAACTTTGCGCTGCCACGCCACCATCATTGACCTCGCAGATATTGCCAAATATTGGGAAAGCGAGGACATTACTCAAAATGAACACGATTAACACCTCAGAACGCGAGGCCTTCGAGCTACAGTCACGAGACACTCAATCGCCGACTTACGAATCTGTGGAGAAGCTGCACAAAACCCTTCGACGGTCAACCTCAATGGTGGAGCGCCCGCACGAGGGCCCGGCGCCGGCAGCACGCGAGCGCCGCCGCGTCCCTCCCGCTCCGCAACGCGTCAAGGATGTGCTAATTTAATTTTGACTAGTGTTTTACTATAAGTAACTTTTTTATAATTAACTTTTATTTACTTTTGCTTTTATTTTTACTTACCTACTTGAACTTTGTTTTTATATTGACTTTGTACAAACGATTCCCTTTGTTGGTTTTATCCTTTTTTGGGTTGGAAATATGTACGAAGACGTACCTTCTAGGTATATACCTATCTATGTATCTAATATGACTGAATCGGCATATTTGCGCCCGGAACGGATAGTGCGACACTGACCGCGACGCGAGGGAATCCTTTACTTTGTAACTACGTGTAACTTTTTCAATAAACTTTTGAAAGACCAAAGTGATCAGTGATTTTAATTTAGCACTCAATAACTTACTTACTTTAATGTACAACACGTCCGTACATTTTTCTCCAATTTACTTCATTCATGAACACGATGTCAACGCCGACGACAAGTGCGAAAAATACTACCAAGAAACAACTACTAGAGCAACTGATGGCAAATATATTGTGAAGATGCCAATGGTCAAAAACTTTGAAGCTGAACTCGGCAACTCAAGGCCAAAAGCAGTCTCACAATTTTTACAACTAGAAAAAAGACTAACTAAAAACAAAAAACTATCTACTATGTACAAGGACTTTATGGATGAGTACTTACAACTAAGTCACATGAAACAAGCTCAGCAAAATAACGAAGGTCAGCAAGTGCAATGCTACCTACCTCATCATGGGGTCCTACGAGAAAACGCTACAACTACTAAATATGCCTACACTGCAGATATTGAGAAGATGTATAGATGCATATGGCTAGCTGAAGATCAACAATCGCTGCAAAAAATCATATTCAGATTTAACATGACTCAGCCACTTCAAAATTACACTCTGTGTAGTTTGAGTTACGGCACAAAATGCGCGCCGTGGCTAGCTATGCGAACACTTAAGCAACTGGCACTGGATTACATGCATAAGTATCCAGCAGCAGCCAAAATACTACAAACTCAATTTTACTTGGACGATTTAATCAGCGGCGATAACTCTCTCGAAAATGCCAAAGAAATGCAAAAATCGCTAATCGAACTACTCAAGGAAGGCGGCATGAACCTACGTAAATGGAGTTCGAATAGCCCTGACCTACTAAAACAACTGTCAGAAGATCAAATTTCTACCACGCGCACGTTTGACTTCGAAGACGAAAACACAAAAAAATTAGGGCTGTCATGGAACCCTAAGCCTGTGTCAGTGTCAAGAAGTATCATAAGAAGCTCTAATGTTATTACGTAAATATAATCCCTACTTAATACCATACTGACCATTATTGTACTTACTTTACTACGCATCAAGGAAGAATGAAAATAGATTCGTCAGTAACTAGATAAGTATTCCATTTATTCAAATCAATGATGATCATGTTAGGTAATAAATAGGGGAATCCATCGTAGACTTCGTCGGTTCTGCTGGGTGTGTGCGCTCAGGCGTCGGTGGCGAGGGGCTGCGCCGCGCGCTCTGCCAGCCGCGCCAGCGCCTGCAGCTGCGGGCGCGGGTCCGCCCGGCGCGCCGCCGCCCGCGCCAGCGCCGCCGCGCGCGCCGGCCAGCGCCACGCCGCCAGCAGCGCCACCCCCACCCCCGCGCACCACAGCGCCGCCAGTGGGAGCAGCACCGCCCCGCGTCCAGCGCGCACACCTGCCGCCCCCGCACCACCGCACGCCACCAGCTCGCGGTCAACGCAGGCGGCGCACCCCACGCCCGCACCCGGCTCCCCACGCCCCGCGCCGTCGCGCCGCGCCGCGAACCACGCCTCCTCCAGCAGACGCAGCGCGGGCGGACAGCTCTTCCAGTGCCGCAGGTGGAAGAACGCGTACGCGATCGCCTCGCTACGACCGCCACGCACCACGTGCTCCGGCGGGAGCGCCAGCGCCCGCAGCTCCAGCAGATACTCGGGCACGCGCGCGTTGCATGCCAGCGCCTCCGCTAGCGCCGCCGCCGCCGCCGCCCGCTCCGCCTCGCGCTCTGGCGCCAGTGCGGCGGCGCGCGCGCGCAGCAGGGCTCGCGTGTAGGCGCGCGCGGCGGTGGCGGGCGCGCCGCGCTCCTCTAGCCGCGCGAGGTGCGCCGCGCAGTCCGGGTACAGGCGCTGCTCCAGCAGCACCTCGAGCAGGTTCTCGTGCGGCGGCGCCCCGCCCCCGCCGCCGCCCCCCGGCTCGCGCGCCAGGTTGCGGAAGGCGCGCGCGGCGGAGCGCAGGCGGCCGAGGCGGCGCTGGCAGGCGGCAGCACGGCGCTTGACGTGCGCGAGCACGGCGGCGTCGCGCGCCCGCACGGCGCCGGCAGCCGGGCCGCGCAGTGAGGCCTCGGCGGCGCGCCAGGCGCGCCGCAGCACACGCTCGGCCTCCAGCACGGTGGGCGCGTCCTCCTCGGCGAGCAGCAGCAGCGCGGCGGCGCAGTCAGGCGCGTGCCGCAGCGCTTCGCGCGCCGCCGCGACGCGCGCGCGCGGCTCGCGCTCGCGCCACGCGCGCCCGAGCGCTTCCTCCGCGGGCCCCTGCAAGCGACCGCTCATCAGCCCGGCGCCGCACACACACACTCACACACTACAGACACGGTGCACTCACGTCGCCGACGCCGCCGAACCAGGCCTGGTGCTCCTGCGCGGTCAAGTTCATGTCGTAGTATGTGAGCGGCGCGCGGCAGGCGGAGGTCCAGAGCCGCGCATACTCGGCGCCGCGCAGTAGGGCCATGGGGTTGCGCCACACGAGGCACTCGTCCGCTCCGCCCGCGTCCCCGGCCGCCCCCGCGCCCTCCGCCACCCGCGCCACGCCCCCCCACCACGAGTGCAGGTGCGCCAGCGACACCTATAAACATTGGTGGTATAACTAAAGCTTAACACTTTTCACTTAAAGTACCTACTGTAGACGACGCACGTTGAAGAGAAATTTTGTTAAGTTTTAAGAACAGGTAACGCCATCTGTTTATTGTTGTGTCTTTTAAATAAATAAGATGACGTTTGCGGGTGGACTATATTTTCCTACCAGCTAGGTAGTTGTAACTTTGGAAGAAGACGGGAACGGTTGCCCGCTCGACGTGGCTCCGTGATAAATTATAATTTTTCGAAACAAATTTTCAATCTCTGCCTGGTGTGCAACCAACTCCTGTCGTTGAAAGCGTGGTTTTATTCGGTCGCCTACAACTTACAAGTATTTAAATATGCTTAAACTAAAATTAATATAATCTAATAAGATTGGTACAAGTAATACAATGAATGAGTACACTCGGTTTAAAGTGGTTTGCCTGTTAGCAAATAGTTGTTAAAGTAGTTTGTATGAGTCACATAAATCCAGATTAACATTAATAATATTAGTAACACAAAATACAGCGTTGCCAAGTAGACTATCGTTATATCGAGGTGCTGAGCTGAGATGTCACTACGAAGCCGCCACCATGAGTGTCCAAGTACAGGGCCAGCAGTCTAAACCCATCTAATTGAGCAGAGGAGTCAGACAGGGGGACGTCATATCTCCGATAATGTTCACGAGCGCGTTGGATGATATTTTTAAGACGCTGGACTGAAAAGGTAAAGGCATTAACATAAACGGCGATTACATCTCGCACGTGCTATTCGCTGATGACATAGTCTTAGGGCGGAGTCGCTAGAGGAGCTGAACCGGATGCTGGAAGTCAAAGTCAAAGTCAAAAACTCTTTATTTCCATAAATACAATAAATGTATACTTAGAAAAGGTCAAATTCTTAATAATTAAACACTGGATGGCCTAGCCACAGCCTCGCGATGCATCGGTATTGGCATGAATTTGGATAAAACCAGTCATTCATGATCAATGGCGACATTGATCCAGGACCGGTCGCCGTAGAAGGCCACCTTCTTGAAATTGTTTCCGAGTACACTTACCTAGGGTAGATTCTGCTGTTAGGCAAAAACAATTTCAAGAAGGAGGCCAAGAGGAGGATTCGACTATGCTGGACAGCGTTTGGGAAACTTCGTCGAGCCTTCTCGCCATCCAAACCGCAATGCTTGAAAACGAAAGTTTTCAACCAGTGCGTCCTACCCGTTATGACCTACGGAGCTGAGAAGTGGACACTCACGGTAGGGCTGGTCCACCAGTTCAAAGTCGCTCAGCGAGCTATGGAAAGAGCTATGCTCGGAGTTTCTCTGAAGGATAGGATTCGTCACGAACACATCCGACAGAGAACCAAAGCTATCGACATAACTCAGAGAATTGGCAGAGCTGAAGTAGCAGTGGGCCGGCCATATCTCGCGAAGAACCGACAACCGCTGAGGTAAACGCGTTCTCGAGTGGAGACCGCGACTCGGCAAACGTAGTGTACGACGCCCTCCAGTCAGGTCGGATGACGATCTGCGAAAGACTGCAGGCAGATGCTGGATGCGGCAAGTTGAAGACAGGGCACTTTGGCGCTCATTAGGGGAGGCCAGGCATATTAATGACTGGCATGTCAGCAACGAAAACTCCATGTCCGACCGCAAACACATCAGTTTTGAGATAAAGGCGTCCCTGGACTCTCAAATCATAACTTATAGGGACCCTAGGGCAACTGACTGGGATGTCTTTAATGACAAACTATGGCTAATGCGCGAAGACTGCCCTAGAAGTATTAAATCCCGCGACAGTTTTGAGATAGCAGTAGCTATCCTTTCAAAAGGCTTCTGCACGGCCTATGAGGAAAGCTGCCCGCTAAAGTCCAAGACCACATGGTGGAACTCCACGCTAGGTAAGCTAAGGAGCAAAACCAGGAAACTTTCCAATAAGGCTAAAAGGACTCGTGAATGGGAGGCCTACCACAAAGCCTTAACGGAATACAACATAGAGATTAGGAAGGCCAAGAGGGGGAGGGAGGAGAAAGCTCTGCGAGGAAATTAAGAGTCTGCCTAGAAGTGCTAGACTTCAAAAACGGTTCTCTAAAGCCAAAACTAATCAAATAGGCCTCCTTAAAAAAGGAGATGACACTTTCACAACAAACGAAAAGGAAACCCTAGAGTTGCTGGCTTCGACCCACTTCCCCGGTTCGCAGGATAAAAGTTCGCTTCGACCTGCGCCTGAAAATCCCTACAAGCCTCTGAATGAGGACTGGAACAGGGCGGCTAGGATTATTTGACCGAACCAGGTCAGGTGGGCCGTCAACTCTCTCAAGACTAACAAAGCATGTGGTGAGGACGATATACTCTCTGTTTTCCTACAGTGGGGAATCGACGTCCTCACTCCATATCTGGTAAAAATCTTTAGGGCGAGTCTCGCCTGGGGATATGTGCCAGACCCTTCGGGTCCTATTTACTTGAAGGAACGCTTTCATTTCCTGGCAGACGATCACAGTAGAAGTCTCCGCTCCTCCGATAATCTACTCCTTTCTATACCAGTGCATAACACCTCCTTGCTTTGCCTTTGGAAATTATTTCTCTATAGAGGCAGTGCGGTTGTGGAATGACTTGCCTCTGGACATTAGAAAGGCAGCTACACGAGATGCTTTTAAGCAAATGGTGCGCAGGCTTTTTCTTAAGAGGTTATACCAATAGTTAATTTACTTCATAAAATGTTTTTGTTTATTGCTTCATATTTATGCTTTAGATAGGTATTTAGGTATAAGTATATATATATATATTTTTTTTTTTTATTAACTATTATTAGCACGCCAACCCCCTGTAAAAACCATATAGTTTTGGTCGGTAGGTAGAAAATGCCTCAGCATTAAGCCCACCCTTTGTACCTTAAAGTGCAATAAAGTGTTAAAATAAATAAATAAATAGATGTTTTGTTAGTCTAAGGTAGAACAAGTGGGAGAGTACAGTTTAAGGTGATTTCTGTGAGAGGAACGGCGAGAAGGTATAGATAGTTTGATGTTAGACAAGAGTGATTGTCCAGCAACTTCTCTCCTCTTCTCCAATGGTAATAGGTGGTGGTGTCTACCAGCTGTCGGTATAATCCGGAATATTCATTTCATGCTTGAAGTTAATGGACTTGAGAAATTTCCTCTGGGGTTCCTCCAATAAATGGGGGGTAATAGGTACTTGTTTTAACTTGTGTTCCACACTAAGGAGGTGTACTAGGTAGGAAGATGAATCAAAACAAACTATTTACACAAGACCATAACATTACAGATGCATCCTGAATGTATAGCTACCGCCGCTCCAGTATCGGCTACAGTACAAGGTTTCAGTTAGCAGATCTGAGCTCACCTGCTCAATGAAGGAGGTGCCATACTTGCGGAAGTACCACCACTCGAAGATGAGGATGAGGCCCGAGATAAGCGAGGAGGTACCCGTCAGCGCCACGTAGAACTTGGGCGGCAGGCCCCCGAGCAACGCGCCGTCCAGCAACATGCCACCGGGAACTAGTTTGCCTACATGCTCATTATCACTTCCCACTCCACTCCTAGCGTCCCATACGCGCCATAATAGTGGCTACAACTTTACTGTAAACTGTCCTCGTCTCATGTGACTCATGTACCAATGTACAATGAAATAAAACCTACAAGGATGTTTTTATTTCCTTAAAATTTAATTTTTGTTTACAAAAAAACTGGTATCGTGTTTCATCTATTCTACACGACACGACACCGTTGTGAGGCTATTTCGCCACCGCCCGCAGTGGGGCGAACGAAACTGCTAAAAAAAGGGCACAGGATTTTTTTTCAATAATTGAAGTTTTTTATGCCAATCGGTGGAGCTCATAGTATCCGTAGATAGTTTGCAGCTCAATAACATTAACCTTATGTCCAACCTTACCAGTGGGCTGATTATACGAATTAGCGCAGGCTTATGTAGCGTGAATAACGCTATATAAGCGTGGATGACACGTAATTTGCGCTATTTAAGCGTGAATAATGAATAACCCATAATCTAATGTCAATTCGCGTGAGATTACTGTCAAAATGGTGCTATTATGCTCCTAGCGCGTGTAGTTAACAATTCACGCGTGTAGTTGCCGCATGGCGTTTAACTGCGTTGAAAATCGTGGAAAAAGTACTGCGATAGGGAAATTTAGTGCTAAATTTTATCGGGGTCGATTTGTAGGCGGATAAAATTAACGCTCATATAAACAAACAAAATAAATGGCCGCATGAGCTAGCGATAAACACGTACCTACCTACTAATTGTAATTGTGTTTTCGAAGTCATAATTTTTCTTGTTTCATTTAAATTATTGATTCAGTGCGCATTTCCGTTGTACTTACTTTCTGCATAAGATACCTACGTTTCATAATATTTACTGAGATTTCATCTTGTGTTGTATTTTAGAAGGTAAGTTATGTACTCATGTATTTGTAAAAACAACTAAAAAAGTTGGTATTCATCGTCAATTACTTTTGTTGTAGTCGACATGGATGTCCATACAAACTCCGTAATACGTTTTTTCTAAAAAATTCAAGACATTATGTACCCACACATGCTTATGTACTACTTTATTCTTCAAGATTATCAATGTTCGTTTCACATGGTTTCACAGTACGGATTGCGTTCTCGTTGAAATGTGGCGACAGCGGCGTAGAAGCAACCGAAGGCGTTTAAAGCGTAGAGCTCTACGAGATCTAAGCCAACCCTTTTGACCTCCCAGAGTCTGAATTTGTTTCGCTATAGAGCGAAACAAATTCATGGTACATGGTGGACACAACAAAGTGATGGTATATAGATAACCGAGCAGCTTAAAAATGGGTTCAAGCCTATCCGCGCAGGAGGGCTGCCAGTACATATAAAAGTGAGTTTAATAAGAATAGTATAATATGAACCTTTGCCTGCCACAATACTTTCTATTTGTTAGTCATAATGATATGATAAACTATTAGATTTGAATAAATCACTGCACCTTATACCTACACTCCAAAATACATCTAGATATATAGGTAATACCTTACTAAATTGTGCCTTAATATGATGCCTCACAGGTCCTAATTGGCCTTCGTATCATTGCAGGCAGATGGCAGTTATCAGATAGGAACCGGCCAGAATTTGGAGTTGTGCGTAGCGCAGCCAACAGTTTCGGTATATTCTGAAGCATTTCACAGATGCTAGAATTCGAATGTAAGTATACTAACTTCTGCCTGGCATAAAATAGCACTGAGTGAAGGATGATTACCTACATAACAGTGAAATTATTTATAGAATCAGTGGTAAAAGCTTTAATTACTGGAAATTTCCTTTTTAAAATAAGTAATAGTGCCATAAAGCCCTATCTACAGATCATCTTATGATTTCAGATTACTGCGCAAGTGGGTTATGTTTTCTTGGCACAAAGGCACAACGGAAGGAAATTTCTGATGGCTTCTTTGCCAAATATGGGGTGGATAATGTGCTATAGACTGCATACATGTGGTATAAACCCCAATCAGCACATTATAAAAATAGAAAGACTATATTATACTCCTTAAACTGTCGGTTGGTAAGTATGTTGATTCTTGATAATGATTGATTGACCTTGCTTACCTACTTCTTTACTTTAGTTCATGACGAACAATACATTTTTGTTTTAGATTGTTGATGTTAACTGCTGGGTACTCGGCATGGTTGCACAATATCCAGGATGGGTCCATGACCAATTATACATCTTCAACAACTCGAATATGAAAAGGGAAATTAAGGAGGTCTATGAGAATGGAGGAAATTACTTTTTGATAGGTCAGTAAGCTTACATCCGTAATGATTTCATCAAACTAGGATAGTTTTTACTGTGGGACAATACGAATTTTTTTTTATTAAATATAAATACGAAAATGAATGAATTAGAAAATTCATACATTGAGTCTAATGAAAAATAACTGAGTACCTAGGTACCTTTATGTACATATTAAATACTTAAATAAATATTTTTATTTCCAGAGACCTTATCATCCCAGACCATGAAGCCGATACTCAATCGGCATGCTACTACTGGTGGCCGTTGCCTCAGTCGCTGATCGGTTCGCTGTGGGGCCTTCCCTGGGAAATCAGGGATCTCACCCGACAGGGCCAGATCGCACTAAGGCTATAAGTGGCGCTGACGGAGGCATCTATGTTGTAGTTAACCACGTAAAAGACCCACCCATCGTAATGGGTTGTGAAGAACTAGGGCCTGGAGAAGAAGCCCAGTTACGCGATCCTGGAAGTGCTGTTCATAATAATCTCTCTGCTGCAGTTCAAGGATATTCCTTCTCCATCAGATAATGTAAAAGTAAGTAAGTAAATCATTTATTTGTCACATAAAATACACATACAAATGGTTTACTCATTACAAAGTGGCAAAATGTATGTTATGTTATTATGATGAGTTTTGGTTCATGTCACGTAAAAGGAACTTTGGCCTTCACCTGCACACTGAGCGATTTGTCGCGATTTACCTCTATCACCCTCAGCGTTCTTAACTGAACTAAATTCTAAACACTGGTTCTTTTTATGTCCTAGATGGTGGTGCGCCTCACCGGGAAAACCCCTTGATGAGAAATGCCTTAATGAAGTCATGTCTGCTTGATTATTATGAATTGGTGTTATTTTATGTACAAAAATAAAACAAACTACATATTTGCCAATTGATGCTTTTACTTTTCATGTTACCATTTGTTGGCCCAACGGGCGAAATTCAGCCTGTGACGCAGGTTGCAGGTTCGATTACTGCCTCGCTCTGGACAAATGTTTGTACAATCTGCAGATATTTGTTCTGGGTGTTTTCTATGTATTTTTACATCAAATATCCTATTATTTGATGTAAAAATACATAGAAATACATTATAAGTTTCAAAGAAAATTACAAACAAATAATAGAAACAAATTAGAACTAGTATTTACAATAACTGCAGATTGGCCCACTGTTTGGCCATTCTGATGCGCTGCTGCAGATACAAATCAGCTTTCAGGTCACGCGTCTCTTCAGTCAATCATCTAGTATCCATAAATGTACAAATAACACAATCTCTGCTTTGGGGCTATGATGCTACTCATATGTGTAATAAAAAGCATTGACAAATATGACAGGATCTTCTATGTCTGTCCGTTACTGGCAATTCTGGCCCAAGCCAGTGGCCACCAAATGGGGCTGAGCCCGAGACTTTTCCAGGCACACCTTAAGTTCCTTCTATGTCTGAAAAAGAAAACGTTAGGTAGGTACATATAGTATCTAAACCAACTAATATTAACAATGTGAATGTTTGGGTCAAGACAAAGCTTTAACTGCTAAATGGATAGGCCCGAAATTTTGAATACCTAGCTGTTGTGGCTAGTAAAAACACAATTACTGTTAGTTAATAATTAAAAACTTACACTTTGAATGTGCGCAATCGATCGGGGCCACAAGAGCCTGCTCGATTGACTAGGCTCTGAAGGTCTTCTCATCTTTTGGCAATCTCAGTGCCACCCCTGTGTGAGATGTAGATTATTCTCCGTTCGCGAAGTAATCGTGGGCGGCCTTAAAATCGATTATGATCACTATATGCCGTTTGTTAGTTCTGGTCTGCCGCCCGTAATTGAAGATTAATCAACTAGAGTTGATGATGAGCTAGAATGGACTCATACAACCAAGGGGGCAGGCAGGCGCAGCGTCAGCCTGCTTTTAAAAACCTTGTACCGAGATAGACTTACGTTGTTGCGGTTGCGACGACTGAGCGTGGCCGCTCATGGATCTCCGCATTTGGATTATTTGGAGACTCATCTTGAAGATAATCAAATTAATCAAGATCCATTTCCATGTACCTAGAACGTTTTTTTTTACGTACTCAACTTCAACTTCTTTATTTTTGGCGCCGCTTGCGCTTGCTCATAGTCATAGGTATATTAATCTCTTGGCGTTTTTGAATGAAAAGATTCCAACTCCAAGCAAATGCTAGAACTTCTAACACTAGGCAGTGTTGCCAACTGTACCATCATCTCAGTAGCTAGATCTTTTGCCGAAAGTTGCCAGATCACCACATTATAAAACGTCAATAGTAAAGTAGTAATTTTATTTCATTAGTAATTTTTGATTGAGCAATCATTATTGAGCAATCATTAATCTTTAAATTGTAATCATTAACGTAGGTACTACAGGTGGTAGGTGACCTTTCCAGTCTCACGATTTATTATTTTCCAAGTTGATTTTATTACATTTTCACTATTTCTAATTTTCGAGCTAATATAATTTGATTTTGCTATTTGACAATTTTTTCTAAACAGTAGTTTTTACTCATTCTTTGAACTCCTGGCTAAAATTGTATTGTTTTTCACTATACAAATTTTATCTACTCTTAAGTCATACCTACTGTTGCCCACTCACTATATATAGTGCATCGGGGTAAGATCGTATTCGGGTTAAGATCGGATAAATCTAATAACTCCCTAATCTAGGGTGTTTTTGGGTTGTTGGCAACATAGTCGGCAACGCCATTTTGTCGAGCCCCCCCCCCATCAATTGCCGTCAGCCGCTAGGTCGTGTAGGACGTGTGATATTTGTGTGAAAATGGAAATGTGTGTGAAAAATGTTTTTCTTGACTAAGACCGGATAATTTTATGTTATAGCACTTAAGATCAGAGCTATAGAAGTGGTTTTAGAAGGTAGTCCGATGTTACCCCGTCAACGTCCGATCTTTCCCGTAGTTTTCAAAATATTATTGTAACTTTAATCGTGATTAGCTCTGTCATCTTTAAGTTTAGAGAATTGTCAAATACTCTGGTTTATAGACCTATCTTTTAAACGAAACTTTGGTATATTTATAGGTGGGCCAGCATTTTTAAAACCTACGAAAAAATATTTTGTAACATCCTAATAGTTTTCTAAAAAAGCATCCGTTCTTACCCCGATGCACCTTAGTTAACTTTTTCTGAGACCATGTTCGATTTGGGTGTGAATATTGAATTAATCGCATTGGCGAATTTATTAAAAAAATACGATACAACTCATTTGGGTTGATACATATGTGAGTAAACCAATGGTATCATTCAAAGAGTTGTTGTTTGTTTTTTAAAAAAGAAAATTTCGTTTTCTGTTTTGTCTCTACTAAATTTTATGACTGGCAGAGTTATGGCAGCACAGACACAGTGAGCGAGAGCGAGCCATGCCATGAAATAAGAAGTTGAACTTGAAGTTGATTTCCCATCTGTGCAAGCAAAACTGTTTACGTAATAGCTCGCAAAAATACCATTAAATTAAAGCAAAATGGTGCGCTTAGGCAAGAAACACGTCGAGATAGCGACCACGTTCGCGTCGTCCGCTGCGGCGTTTGGCGGCACGGCCTTCCTGGGGCTGCTGTACTTCACGGACTGGAAGGTGGTCGTGACGCGCATCCCTTATTACGGAGGCAAGTTCCCCGTCCAAGAGGAGGAGGCGGCGCCCGCTTCCTGAACCGACCCCGGCTTTGACCACATGCCTAGTCTGCTCCATTTAGAGAATATGCGCATCTAGATAAGTGTTTATAAGTTAATAAACGTCATACGTTGAACCAGGTTTTGTGGTTATATTTATTTGCTCGACGATCCCTTCTAGACTAGATCTAGGCGCTCTGTTACTAGCAAATAATGAGTAGTTTTATTTTGCTGGGGACAGTGTTGTTTAATCGTCTTGACATTCATCCATTACATATTTGTTTGAAATATTATGTTGTAGTCAAGTTGACAGGTTTCCGGTTTTTTCCTTTACATTGTCCTTCTACTGAGCAACTCTATTATCCTTAGAGACATAATAGCAAAAGTAGTGTCTCTATTAAATAATAAATCTGTGTATATTGTCAAGCTTATGCATATGTATGTATGTATGCATGAATCACACACTTAGTAGTACTTACAGTTTTAGTTAGCTAATGCCCAGCATTGGCCGGAGGACTGGAAGAGGCTTGCACTGGGCTGATTGAGCTGGCGAGGCCCACGACAGGGGATGTTAACTTTCCATCTCTGAAGCCAGTAGAGTATCATCTCGTCAATTGGAACTTGCTGATATTTATAGGAGTTTTTCCTATGTAGAGATGGAAATCAATTCTTTCCTAGTAGGTACCTAAGTCAGTCAGTCATCTCATCTAGTAGGTAATATGTAAGTAAGTCAGTCTGTCATCTCATAACTGAACTAGTTTTGTAACAAACTTACTGGTGGGTGCAGTCAGCAATGAGGGTTGCTGACTGTATAATCTTCAATATTTCTTGAATGTACAAAAAAATTTCATTTCACTGATGTGAGAAAAGAGAAGTTAGAACATGTTAGAAATTTTCATTATTAACTTACATAAATTGCTGTTTGCGCTGTATTGGAATTGGTTTGTGTTCGGCGACATTCGGTGCTGACTGTACCCATCCGTACTGTACTGTACCTACTGCGGGTTCCATTCCCGATTATTTGTTTTTAAGCACCACAAATGTATCTTTTTCTTTTCCCGATCTGGCTGTTTTTCTATGTTGTATTAGTATTGTAATTGATGGGTATGTAACGTACCATACATAATGCACACCTATTCACAAATAATGTAGGCTCTGGTTCAACTAGCACTAGGTATCAAGTTTCTGTTACCGTGTTTGCCCTATTCTGTAATTGTTACCATTCGTGGACAACGGGGTATACTTAGTTTAGAGTAAGACTACCTACTCATGTTTTAATTTTAGTTTACAGTAAGAGCTGAGTTGTTTGTTGTTGTGAATAAATAAAATAAAAATGTCATCTAGTAAGTACCTATCTATTAATTTGCTTTTGATCTAAATCTACAGCTGTAGTATAACCATAGCTTTAAGTAAAATCTGTATGTATGTATAGTACCTACATTCTCCCAGCGCTTACTCCACAACAGGCCTATGTTGCAAACACCCGCTCACAGTTAGGTACCTACACTTCCAATCTTGTGCAATAATTATATTGAACAAACAGGAGGGCATTGCTGTAGTCTTTTAGTCATTATTTAACACATAATGTACGTACGTCGTCGTAGGAAGCACGCACGCGCAACACGAACGCCCCGGTCCGACTATGACTTGAGGTGGGTGGACCTAATTGCACCTAATTTGAGCCTTTCACTTTCGAGAAGCTAGTACATCATCTCCTCTTTTTTACTTAGATTGATGAGTATAACTTGCATACATAAAGAATGTGATTGAGAATGACATTATCGCACATGCTGTCCCGCTCAGTTGTAATCCAATCTGAGCGGGACAGCATGAGAATGACGCTTTTTCAATTCCATTCTCTTTTTTCGGAGTAAAAATTCAAACATTATAATATCACAAGAAATCATAGGTATTTATCTTTATTATTCTTATGGTGAATGACTATCAATAAAAAAGTGCAAATAATTAACATTTATTTTTATATGTATATCACTACTCACTAGGGCAGGCTCAATAGTTTAGATAGGTACCTACCTACAGTTATGAAAGCAAAGATAACTAGGTAGGTAGGCACCTAAACTACTGCCTACATTTTAAACCTAGTTACATGCCTATGCCTATCGCCTACCTTAAATAATTAATTATTAAAAATAGTTACCTAATTATTTACATAATAGGTAAGTCAATAAACCAGATAGGTCCATGATTGTAAACCTTGTTCTCCTTTCTTATAGAATAAAATAACAAGTAGAATTGTGGAAATAAGATTATATTTGTTTAAGTAGGTAGGTACCTATACCAAAAGCAACAAATACACACTGAACTGAACTGTTAAAAACTGCGTCGCTCGTTTACTGTTTCTGAACTTGGCTGGAGTTCTATTAACGCAACGCAACGTCTCGATCGATACCTATTAATGTGCTGGGAGCTGCAGGGATTGTCAGATTCGTTCGTTATGTAGGTACCTACCTATTTATTGTTAACTTTTCCACAATTAGAAAAGATATAGGTACCTACCTACCTACAGCATGGGACTAAATGATGCTTTGTGAATCATCATCAACCTATATTAGTCCACTGCTGGACATAGGCCTCCCCTAATGAGCGCCATAGCACCCTGTCTTCAACTTGCCGCATCCAGCATTTGCCTGCAGTCTTTCGTCATTCCACCTGGCTGGAGGGCGTCGTCAACTACGTTTGCCGAGTGGCGGTGCCACTCAAGAACACGTTTACCCAAGCGGTTGCCGGTTCTTCGCGAGATAAGGACGGCCCACAGCCCCTTCAGCTTGTTGATGTCGCCCTATTGCACCACTAAGTACCTACCTAGGTACTTAGATGGATTTGTTTATTTTAATAATTTATTTGTATTCTTTTAAGAATTATAATTTACTTATGTAGGCAGGTAGGTAAGTACTCAATAACAGGTTGAGATGATTATTTATTCGTAGTGAGAAGATATAAATCAGATGTTTTTATTTTAAATCCTGTAAGTAGGTAGGTACATAATATAAAATTATAAATCAATTAGTTTTTTCACTGCAACGAAAAACAGAAAGCAGTCAAAAATGTATACCTAGTACCTACTAGGGAGTGCTCACGTTCAGCTTCGGTGTAGGACCTAGGTACATGCACAATGTAGGTACCTACACCTGCTCCCCTGGTTGAAGATACAGGGAATCCTCTGAAATTTATAATTTTCGTTTTCTCGAATTTTCGTAAGTACCTACCTAGTTTCTTTCAAACATTCAATCCATAAAGTTATACCTGGTTATACCTAGGTAGGTACTGCAAGATGTCGGAGAAGGAGATGCTAAACCTACTCGTATGTGTTTGCGGCCTACAGCAAACATACCTAGTTGTCATAGCTGTTTTTTACTTTAAATAAATAATAAAAGGACATTATTATCGAAATCGAAAAAACAGAACATGTACCTAAGACAGAAATGAGAATGTTTCAGTCTTGGTGTCTTCTCTTTCTGCTGTAGGTAAGTACCTACCTACCTACTTCGTGTGAATAAACCTTTGAACTTCCTTTCGTTTCTACCTAGACACACCTTAAAACTAGATAGTAGTAGACCAAAGCGATTATCATAAAAATACAAAAAATCTGATTATAATCAAATTAATAGGACTTTTTTTATTAAAAAGAAACATGATTTTTACGAACCCTGCTTTACAAGGGTAGGTGGCATGTTTAAATGATTGAACAAATCTTAAAAAGAAAAATGCTGGCAATCCTTTAACGTTATTCAAGTGTTTGTTGACAGTGGTCGCACTAGGCACCTACCCTACCTATCTAGTCTAAGCAATCGATCGATCAACGATATCGATCCTACACAGTTTCAATAAGATTAAACACGCGCCAGTGCGCATGTCATAGGCCTTCTCAGTAAGCAGGTCTAATGGGCAGGTACCATATAATCAGCTTCACCAACCATACCTACTGAACTAATAAGGTTAAACCATCTCTCTCTGTCTCTCTCTTAGGGCACGGCTAGTAGGCGCGATCGCCGTCGCCGCTGCCCTGCGGCCCGTCCTCGTCGTCGGCGGGCGGGGCGGCGGCGCGCGGTGGGCAGGGCGGCTCCCCGCGCACGCGCGAGCCTGGCGCCTCCGCCCCGTGTGCGTCCACGCACCAGCACACGCCGAGCTGCGCGTGACACTGTCGCGGCCGGTAGTACCCGCGCGCGTCGCACGCCGGCACGTACCCGCCCGCCGCCGCCGCGCCCGCGTGCGCGCGCGCCAGCGCCGTGCAGGGTCGCGCCGCGCGCCCCAGGCAGCCGCACCAGCCTGCGCGCGACACGCCCGCGCTCCCCGCGCCGCCCCCGCACGATGCCAAGAAGGGGCGCAGGCAGCGCTCACGCTCGTCGTGCCGCAGCGCGTACAGGTCGCGCGCCGAGAGCGCGCCGTCGTCGTCCGCGTCCAGGTGCGCGAACATCCAGCGCACCTCGGGTTTACAGTCCGCCGGGAACCCTGCAACGGAAGGGTGCGCCGTCAGTCTCCGAGCAGTGGCCGCGGGTCGTCTAGCCAGCACGCGGGGCTCACCGGCGCGTGGGGGCGGTGCGCCCTCGGCCTCCTCCATCAGCACGGAGAACCAGTCGAGCAGGCGGTCGGCCATCTTGTCGAGCGCGCAGGAGGCGGGTGCGGCCGGGCGCTGGTGCGCTCGCGTGCGCGCGGGCAGCACGTCGTTGCGCGTGGGGTCGTGCGGGCGGCGGTGGAGCAGGCGCGCGGGCCGGGGTGCGCGACAGGGACAGAAGCCGCGGCAGGCGAGCGCGACGGGGGGCGCGGGCCGGCGCACGCAGTTGTGCAGGTCGAGGCGGCACAGCGAAGAGTACGTGCGGTTGTCGGACCCGCACAGGAACCCTGCGCCCCCGCCGCCGCCCCCGCCTCCGCCGCATCCCACGCATCTGCGAGCGAGTATACGAAGCATTACAAATACTTGTAGCGAACTAGCGTTGATTGATGTTGTCGAAAGTATTGCGCCGCCGGTCATTGAATCAGTCCGTTCAACGATCGGACGAGGCAGCTAACTGAATGGCGCCGTTTTGTAAACTGCCATTCAAGTAAAGGGCTGATTCAAGGATCCGTCGCTCCGGATTGCGGTAGCGTGCGGTGCTGTGGCGGTCACCGGTTGGGCCTGGCGGGCGGCGCGTCCGGCGGCGCGGGCGGGTCGCGCGCGCCGCTCTCGTAGAACACGTCGTCGGGCGGGTCCTCCTCCTCGCCCCCGCCCCCTCCACTCGCGCCCCACACGATCACGTCCCTGCAACAACAATACCTTACTTATACCAACCCATTTAAACTGTGCTTATACTATACTAACAGGATTCCTTACTCGCTGTGCGACAGCAGCCTACGTTATAGCCCCCGCCTCCCCCACTCGGCCGGCATTTACCGTGCCGACCCTTCTTGCACACCAGCGCCGCGCACAGCGGATCTGCAGATCACAACTAGGTACTGTAGGTACCGACCCTTGCCGCAGCACGTCCCGCTTGGCCTGGCACAGCGCGGTGAAGGCGTCGCGCAGCAGGCACAGCTCGCGCTTCTTGCACACCAGCGCCGCGCACAGCGGATCTGCACAGCACAAGAAACTCTATATGTATTAGGTAGTACAATAATGTGTCAAAAAGAATGATAATTATTGCCACCGAGTGAAATAAGTTTAAGTAGGTACTATATTATTAATATTATTTAGAAAGGGTCTAAAACATTACAGACCTATATCTAAACTTTGCATTATTGCTAAAGTCTTTGAAAGAATTATTTATAATCAAGTTTATTCTGCACTTAAAAGTACGTTTAGTCCCTTTCAGCATGGGTTCTTGCGAGGTAAGTCAACAGTTTCAAATCTTATACTCCTAAATGATTATATTACTCAGGCTATGGACAATGGTCATCAAGTCGATGTAATATACACCGACTATAGTAAAGCGTTCGACAGAATTGATCATTTCACGTTGTTAAATAAGCTTTCTCAATCAGGTATAAGAGGTGATTTGCTAAGATGGTTTGCATCGTATATTGATAATAGATCACAGGCAGTCGTTCTCAATAACTATATCTCTAGTTGGGTACCTGTTCCTAGTGGGGTCCCTCAGGGGTCTCTGCTGGACCCCTTCTTTTTATATTATATGTTAGGGATATTGACTCATGCTTCAAATCATCAAATCTGCTATGTTTTGCTGATGACATGAAGATATTCTCCACTGTAACATCCAATCTTGACATCGTTGCTCTTCAGTCAGATCTTTACCGTCTTGAAGACTATTGCCTATTAATATGCTTGAACTAAATCCCAGTAAATGTTTCGCTACTACTTTTACTCGTAAACCTCGGGCTATTCCGACGTGCTATGCACTGGCAGGGCAGCTACTTACTAAAGCTACTGGTATGCGTGACCTCGGAGTCTACCACGACTCAAAACTACTCTTTGACGTTCACATTGACAACATAATTAGTAAGGCTTCGAGATCACTGGGATTTATCATGCGAATCTCTAAGAGCTTTACCAACGTTAAAACTTTTAAACTTCTATATTGCACGTTTGTAAGGAGTCATCTAGAATACGCGTCACAGATATGGAACCCGCGTTACCTGAAGTACATCGATCGTATCGAAAGTATTCAGAGGCGGTTCTTAAGATATCTGTTAAGAGTAAAGATCCCTTACAAATCTTCCACCTATGATGAACTCTGCAAGAGGTTCCATTTCTTGCCGCTCAAAAATAGACGTGACGTGATTATCTTTAATTACTTAAGATTATTAACAATGATGTTGACTGTCCAGAACTTCTTGGCAAATTAGATTTCAAGGTACCGCAAAAACAGCTTAGACACAACCCCCTACTACATGTCCAACATGTTGGAACTAATTAGAGGTATAGACAAAATTCATTTATAGTGCGAGCGAGTAGAACTGTCAATGATTTCAGCAGGATGTTGAACATTGACCCTTATAATACCAGCATTCTCAGGGCAAGGCGATGCATGACTCTCAACTTCTTTTGCACATGATGTAGTTACACCCTTAATTCTTATTTACCTTTGTTTCTTTTTTAAGTTTAATTAATATAATTTTATTGCTTTATTAAGTGCGCAATTGTCGACGAAATAATTTTTTTTAGTGTTCACACTTAGGTATTTTGTTATAATTCTATTAGCGAATGCCTATTATTAGCTCTCTCTGTCTATTTAAATTTTTTATTGTAATAAGTTAAGCTGATGGCAATCCGAATTAAATAAATAAATTATTACCGTGGCCTCCTAGGTACCTACGATACCTCCTGGTAGGTACCTACGATATAAATAAGAAGGGGTAGGCAAAGGCCATGAAGTCACCTAGTAGGTTTAGCTTAATCAGACGTCTCGGTACTCGACGCAGTCGGCCGCTAGACGGACCCTACCTTCGATTCAGCTGAGTGAGGCTGAGTGATGGCACTTACTGTGCGGGTCGTAGACGTAGCGGCGCGGGCGCGCGCCTCCACCCCCGCCGCCGCCGCCGTCCCCTGCCCTCGGCCCCGGCACCGGCACCGGCGCCAGCTGTAAACATTAGATACAATAATTGAAACAATCAGACGTAGCACCAATTTTGTTAGTTACACATAATAATAAAAAAATGTGCTCGGTTAGTAAAATTACAAAACAAATAATTAATCAATAAATAATAATAATTTCAGTTACGATGTCATGTTGATGTTAATAAAAACCCATCGATACTTCCTTTCTCACATTAGTGCCAGAGCGTCGTCAAACCACTCGTCACCAGACGATTCGTTTGACGGCACACTGGCACTTGACAGGATTGCGGGTTCCCGGTTGGTTTCGACCGCTACCCAGTCGGTGATCATCCGTCTTGGACGGATCCTTCTTGTTGGGGTGGTTGTCCTCGTACCATCACCCAGCTGGTCTCCATCGAGCGGAAGAAGGCGATGGAATTGCCGTCGTCTTCTTCTGGTCCTCCGCCGGCGGAGCGGCTCAGCATGAGGGTTTTCCTCCGTGATTCGCTCCGCTGCTTCCTTCTGAGAAACGACATCTTCGCAGAAGGAAACCATGGCTTCCCAGGCTCTTTCGCTGTCAAGCATGGCATTCACTAAGCTTGGCAGCGAGAGGTTTTGACCAACTACTCTTTCCAGCGCCTGACGCTGCGACGACCAAGCACTACACTCCTCAAGGGTATGTTGTGCTGTATCCTCGAGGGCGCTGCAATGATGACAGGTAGGAGTTGCCTCTCTTCTAGCCACGCGGTGTGGGTTAGTATACCTAGTACTAGTGTACTAGGGTCAAGTCGCGCACTAGCCAACCAGAGTTGAAACTAAAACCATCAGTTAGTTATTTATTTTTATTTTATAATTTCGATGAAAAACAAACAGCTTGTACATCTTAAATGAGTAGAAACATTGGTAGAATAACTAGAGCTTAACAGTTTTCACATAATAGTACGTAAATATGCTTAAATTAGTATAAAAGTATTTACTGTGCGAGGCAGGTAAGAGTATTTACGATAATTAGTAGAGCAAGGGTGATTTCTGTGAGAGGAGCGGCGGGAAGGTACAGATAGTTAGATGTTAGACAAGAGTGAGGGAGCGTCCGTTAAGTTGAGAAGAGTGTTGTGTAACAATGTGAGGTCAGCAGCTTCTCTCCTCTTCTCCGACGGCAATAGGTGGTGTCTACAGCTGTCGGTATAATCCGGAATATTCATTTATGCTTGAAGTTAATGGACTTTCCTCGAGGGTTTCTCCAATAGGGATCCATCTTGTAACTTGTGTTCCTCACTTGGGAGGCATACTCCATATTACTCCGAACCAGTCCGTAATACAATATTTTTTATGTTTTAAGTGATTTGAAGTCTCTTAGTTACCCTAAGGCGAAATCCCAGGGTCTTCTTGGCTTTTGGAGTAAGCTTCTCAATGTGCTGGTCAAAAAGTATGTTAGAATCTAGAGTACCTAATACCTAAGTCAGTAATCGAATTTGTTCGAGTAAGAGACTCGCCATTAATACTATAGTTGAAGGGATAAGGGGGACTTGTTCTATGAAAAGATATGCAGTAACATTTCTGGACATTAAGTTCGAGTTTGTTTACAGAACAATAAGCGTGTAAGTTGTCTAAGTCTTTCTGCAACAGCGAAAGGTCAGCGGGTGATTTTATATTCTTCTGAATTTTCAAGTCGTCCGCGTATAGGAGAAAGTCGGAATTTTTAAACATTTATACCGATGTCATTTGTGCGAAGTACAATGTAGTGGTGACATTATCAGGGAAGAATCCTAGTTGTGTCTGGATTCTTGTGTTACACAGTTCTTACACATTACATTGTATTCCCTTTTTCTAGAGGCCAAGATGTACAAGTTACAATGTGTTATTCAGTCTATGCGTGTGATATTAAGGTTACCTAACTTCCTATGTTATTATAGCTTAGCAATACCTACGTGAGGTTATGTTTATGTATCAACGTGATTTCTTATCCTTCGCATAATGTCTTCATGTTAACTTAAATCTAACAAATAAACCAGTTTCGAATTATCATCGTTGGAGTATCATTTCACGGTACCTCCTACATTCTTCGAGCCGGATACACAGCCTAAATCCGCAGTCGCGCTCACTAAACTGTCTGTCGAAGGACAATATGATAACGTACGTTCCTGAAACGTTATCCTAAAGTACTACGTCGCGTTCACACGTAGTACCTATACCGTGTTCCAGTCAGTGCTATTTGGGACCACCACCCCAGAGCAGCAGGTCTTAAAAAGTATCCAGATATCAAGTGAGGTATTTGTTTCACGTACTTATAATGGAGATGCAGATTGATATACCACCTACAGCCTCGCCGAGTCCAGCAGAACTAGCCGCTGAGATATTGAGAATGCAGCGCACACTGTTCAAAGGATTTGGTCGCTACACAAACAGATTCAATGTGGAGGAGATTAAGGCAAAGTGGGAGCTTGAGCATAGATTAAAGCGTGTGCAGAAGAAATGGGACGAAATCGAAACATATCATAATCAAATAGATAGTATCCTGCAAGGATCGGATCTTGAGTACGAAGATGAGTTTTACTACTATGAGGAATCCTACGAAGCTACAATGGAAGCCCTCAACGAAAGGTTAGCATTTACTTCTCATCTTGATCAATCAACTCCAAACCTTCAAGTGCTAGTATTTGAGGGCAGTTATACCCAATGGCCTGCATTTTTAGATCTTTTCTCCGAGTGTATCCACAACAATCATTTGCTGACAAAGTGCCAGAAAATGCAACACTTGAAGGGTAAGCTACAGGGTGAGCCAGAACGGCTCATACGACATCTACATATTTCATACGAAAACTACGAGACCGTCTGGGAGCTCTTAAACCACAGATACAACAACCCTATAGTTCTTTTCACTAAACACATGGAAATATTTTTAAACCAGTCTTATGCCACCAAACAAACGTGCAACGACATAAAGACGTATCTACGACACCTCAATGGAAAGTATTTACGCCATTCGGAACCTCGGGATCGACACGACAACATGGGGGCCCATATTAGCCCATCTCATTTGCAAGAAGCTCGAGACACAAAAACATTGGCAGACTACAGAGAAGCTCGTAAAGCTCCGCGAGAAATACCTACACTTGAAGAGCTAATGAATTTTTTATAAAATAAGTTTATATCTTTGGAACCATTATTCGAAAAGAAAATGGATACATTAGCGACACAGACTTCTAATCAAATTCTAATTTAAATCTAACTGCTGTAAATTAAATGGATGTCTAGAGGGACCATCAATCGATAAGTATCATCACAGAAATCATTCTACAAGCTACTGCTTGTCAGCGAGAGGTTTTGACCAACTACTCTTTCCAGCGCCTGACGCTGCGACGACCAAGCACTACACTCCTCAAGGGTATGTTGTGCTGTATCCTCGAGGGCGCTGCAATGATGACAGGTAGGAGTTGCCTCTCTTCTAGCCACGCGGTGTGGGTTAGTATACCTAGTACTAGTGTACTAGGGTCAAGTCGCGCACTAGCCAACCAGAGTTGAAACTAAAACCATCAGTTAGTTATTAATTTTTATTTTATAATTTCGATGAAAAACAAACAGCTTGTACATCTTAAATGAGTAGAAACATTGGTAGAATAACTAGAGCTTAACAGTTTTCACATAATAGTACGTAAATATGCTTAAATTAGTATAAAAGTATTTACTGTGCGAGGCAGGTAAGAGTATTTACGATAATTAGTAGAGCAAGGGTGATTTCTGTGAGAGGAGCGGCGGGAAGGTACAGATAGTTAGATGTTAGACAAGAGTGAGGGAGCGTCCGTTAAGTTGAGAAGAGTGTTGTGTAACAATGTGAGGTCAGCAGCTTCTCTCCTCTTCTCCGACGGCAATAGGTGGTGTCTACAGCTGTCGGTATAATCCGGAATATTCATTTATGCTTGAAGTTAATGGACGTTCCTCGAGGGTTTCTCCAATAGGGATCCATCTTGTAACTTGTGTTCCTCACTTGGGAGGCATACTCCATATTACTCCGAACCAGTCCGTAATACAATATTTTTTATGTTTTAAGTGATTTGAAGTCTCTTAGTTACCCTAAGGCGAAATCCCAGGGTCTTCTTGGCTTTTGGAGTAAGCTTCTCAATGTGCTGGTCAAAAAGTATGTTAGAATCTAGAGTACATAATACCTAAGTCAGTAATCGAATTTGTTCGAGTAAGAGACTCGCCATTAATACTATAGTTGAAGGGATAAGGGGGACTTGTTCTATGAAAAGATATAATAATAAATAAATAAATAAATAATGCTGGACAATCCACACAGCATCATCTAGCCCCAAAGTAAGCAGAGCTTGTGTTATGGGTACTAGATGACTGATAAACTTAATACAATATATAACATAGATAGATATTTTTTATTATATATAGAAAATACCCAGAACACCCGGAACAAATATTTGCAGATCGTACAAACATTTGTCCCAAGGCGGGAATCGAACCCGCAACCTTCTGCGTCGCAGGCGGACCTTCGCCCGCCGCGCCACAAATGCAGTAACATTTCTGGACATTAAGTTCGAGTTTGTTTACAGAACAATAAGCGTGTAAGTTGTCTAAGTCTTTCTGCAACAGCGAAAGGTCAGCGGGTGATTTTATATTCTTCTGAATTTTCAAGTCGTCCGCGTATAGGAGAAAGTCGGAATTTTTAACTAATTACTAACTAATTTTAATTGAAGGTCGCCTGACTTACTAGTCAGGCGACCTTCAATTTATTTCAGCAGCGTGCACATTGACTTGTCCTTATTGTAACAGCAATCATGCAATATACAAATGTGATGAATTCATAAAACTAAACGCCAAAGACAAATTAAATGCAACGACGCAGTTAGGCATTTGTGAAAATTGCCTACTTCAGCATGAGGTAGGTCAGTGCCGTTCAAGGCGCTCATGTAGTTTGCCAAGGTCGACACAATTCTTTATTGCATGACGCATTTTGGAAAACTTCTGGACCATGCGAGAATTCTCATGTGCAGCCGACTATCAGGAATGGCGAATATAACGGATAGGAAGTTACGAAAACGATCGAGGATATTATGAACATTCGATTTAAGGCTATGACGCAGCAGATAGAAGAGATTCGCCAAAGCGTGCATCAGCTACAAACCGAATCCCTTGGAAAAAATCGAAGTCATAAAAGCCGAAGCCAATGCTCTTTTCGTACACAACGAGGGAGAAGGGCGCAGCGAGCCGACGCAGGACCTCATCTGACAGCGACGGTCAACTCGGCGGCCCTTGCGGAAGGCCCCAAGGCAGCACAGCATCAAGCAGCGTGGGACGAGCAGTGCGCGCTGAGTGTTTCGCGATGGAGTTCAGGGTTGAATATCCCGACGGTAGAAACACGCAATGAAGCAGCGCTGAGTGTTTCGCGATGGAGCTCAGGGTTGAATATTCCCACGATAGAAGCACGGAATGAAGAAGCGCCGAGTGATTCGCGATGGAGCTCAGGGTTGAATATCCCTACGATAGAAGCACGGAATGAAACAGCGCCGAGTGTTTTGCGATGGAGCTCAGGGTTGAATATCCCCACGATAGAAGCACGGAATGAAGCAGCGCCGAGTGTTTCGCGATGGAGCTCAGGGTTGAATATCCCCACGATAGAAGCACGGAATGAAGCAGCGCCGAGTGTTTCGCGATGGAGCTCAGGGTTGAATATCCCCACGATAGAAGCACGGAATGATGCAGCGCTGAGTGTTTCGCGATGGAGCTTAGGGTTAAATATTCCCACTTTAGAAAGTGATAATTGAAAACATAAGAACATTCAGATCTCAATATTTCATATATTTTTATAGTTTACATTCATTTACTTTTTCATTTACAATACTTTTTACATGAATAAGAACTTACTTTGTTTGTTGTCATTTTTAATAAATACTTGTTTCCTTTTGCGAGTAGCCAGGATGTACGAAGTACAATGTCATTATCTGGGAAGAATCCTAGTTGTGTCTGGATTCTTGTGAATGAATGAATGAATGAACACTTTATTGTACTTAAAAAAATAACATATTATAAACCTTATATCTACATTTACCAAATACTTAGTACAATAGGCGGCCTTATCGCTGAGAGCGATTTCTTCCAGGCAACCTAGGGATGTAGAAAAAGATATAAGTACACAAAGTGTTGGTAGAGCACAAACAAACAGTATAAAAAATAAAAATTCTTAAAATACATACTACATACAATATAAAACAACACAAAACTAACTTAGAGGAGCTAACCTACAAGTATACCTATAAATATCATAATACAAAAGGTTCCACAGAAGTATACTACCACACAATCTGATCACCGATGGAGCTACAACCACATCTGGAGCTACAGAAGGAGGAGAAAAAGAAGGAAGATGTTGTGTTACACAGTTCTTACACATTAGCATTACATTAATTTCCCTTTTTCTACATAGTAAGCAATTCGGGTTTACTCGCGGTAGGTCAACTACTGATGCCGGTGTTGAGTTAGTATCGCATATTTTTGATGCTTGGGAGAAGTCGCAAGATGCTGTAGGTGTTTTTTGCGACTTGTCAAAAGCATTCGATTGCGTACACCATGAAACATTAATCAGGAAACTACATCACTATGGAATAAGAGACACCTCTTTGGATCATCTTACATCTTACTTGAGTGATATGATACAAAGAGTTGACATTAAGGGGAAACGGTCTTTGGGGTCTGTAGTTACAATGGGTGTACCACAGGGTTCTATCCTTGGTATTTTCCTATTTTTAGTTTATATTAACGACCTGCCTCATCTTGTAAAGTATAACCACGAGATCGTATTGTTTGCTGATGATACTTCATTAATTTTTAAAATGAAACGACAAAACACTAATTTCGACGATTTGAATAATGCAATCTCAAAAATAGTCCATTGGTTTAATGTCAATAACCTTTTGCTTAATGAAACCAAAACGAAATGCATTAGATTTATTCTACCTAATGTAAAACAAGTTAAGGCTGATGTAACCGTCAAAGGAGAAACGTTAGAAATTGTTAATATACCATATTCTTAGGAATAACCTTAGATAGTAAACTTCAATGGGGCCCACACATAGACAAGCTATCGAAGAGACTTAGTTCTGCAGCGTATGCAGTCAAAAAAATCCGTCACCTTACAGACGTTGATACTTCTAGACTAGTTTATTTCAGCTACTTCCATAGTGTTATGTCTTATGGCATACTGCTATGGGGGAACGCTCCAGATATTAACATCGTATTTGTGCTGCAGAAGAGGGCTGTTCGTGCAATCTATAATATGGGTCCCAGAGAAAGCTTACGTGAAAAATTCAAGGAAATAAACATAATGACAGTACCATGTCAATATATTTATGAAAACCTATTGTACACTCATAGAAATATCAATCGCTTCCCTAAAAATAGCGATGTACATAATTTGAATACAAGAAATAAACATAAACTCGCTGTGCCCACAACTAGACTACACAAAATCAATGTATCTTTTAAAGGGCAATGTATACGCAACGACAACAAAACTCCTAGTGAGTTGCAAAAATTATCAGTAAATAAATTCATTCAAATTGTCAAAACCTTCTTGTGTAAAAAGGCCTACTATAAAATATCAGATTATCTAGAGGATAAAAAAGCTTGGGACGGGATTTGCTCCAACTCGAAAAATAACAACTAACCGGCTAAAGGTTTCTTCGTCGCTTCTTTACTTTAGTCAACATACCTGTTTAGTATTTATGACTAATTTTAGTTATGGTTCGCGCGACACACATACATACATCACTCTCATAATTACTGGTAGGTATGTATGTGTATATTTAGCTTATATTGTGCCCTCTTCTACCAAAATGGGTAAGGGATTTTGTTCGTCCAAGTCCAACCAGAGATATGTTGCCAATGTTGCCATCAACAAGATCTGACACTGGACACTCGAGGGAATTTACCGGACTAGCAGCAAAAAGCAAGCGGCGGAAGAAAGAAGTTGAAGTTGAAGACGAAAACAAAAACCCATCGGCCGTGGGGTTTTCCATAAAATTCAACATCAAAGAAAATCTAAGGAATCTGTAAAATTAATTGAGGAGCAGTGGAAGGAATATTGGGTGAGCCTAGATATATAATATTATTGTCTATTTAGATTTTATTATATTTCTCACCCTTCACCCCAGCACAAAGACGAGCGACAAAACCGGAGGCAGGTTCGGCGTCAGACCCAGCGGTAATGTTTGTATGATCTCCGTTAGATCGAACATTTGGTCCTTCGAGCCGGATTTGTCTGACCCGAAGCCCTGTAGTTTTGCCATCTCGTAGTGCTGGAACATCATACACGCGGTGATTCCAAATCGAAGCTCCTCTGGCGGTATACGAGTAGCTTTCGATAAGGAAACTTTATACCTAACTCCTCATTCGCGGCGGCTGTTTATAAGTACTTGGCGGTGAAAAGTACCTATATTCAGTCGAATTTCTCTCGGAAGGTGGTGGCTTGGTACCGGCCGGTCTGGGACCAGCCGACCATCAGAACACTGCACAGAGTAACTCAAATTATAAGATATTACGGTAGGGCTACACATACAAGTAGTGTCCCCTAAATTCATTTATTTATTCAGAACAAACATTACACATGCGGATTTTCTTCAGAACGCTATTTTGGGGTTTAATTTGTGTTTATATTGTGTTGGTTTCATTGGAAACCTAGCTTATTCCTGTCTAGCGGATCTAGGTCTAGGGCAAGCTAGTTTACTGTGTATGTTCGGTGCTAATTCGCGCAGCGGTTGCACATTTATTCATTTTTTGTGAACAAAAAATTGGTTGGTGGTGCCGGACCAGCCTACTCGGCGGCAACGATTATCTGGCGGTTTCTCAAGGCATCCGGTAGCCTTGCAACTTTTCTGGCTTGGGTTGAATAGTACTTCAATCCCAAGCAGTTAGAAACCCTTCGGGGGGTTTAGTTTTGTCTAAATACAGTTCTTAAATTGTATTTTTTGTGATTTTGTTTGTGTTAGATATTTAACCTGAAAGAGTTTTCTAAGTTACTATTCTGTTAGTTACAAGTAAATTATAAACTCAAAATGCCTTCTAAAGCTCAGTTACAACTTTTGAAAGTACAAAACAGTACTGCAGTACTGAATTTAGACATACTTTATGACCTATCAAAATCTGACTTAGGGTCCGAGCAAGCAAAAGGTGAGTTTAGGCTTAGGTACGGGGACCTAGAAACTGCTTACTCTGAGTTCACATCAACAACTCAGGAACTCCAAGCGGCTTGTGAGGAAAGTGAAAGTTTAGATAGCGGGATGGATAAATATGTTGTTTACAACAAAAAATACTATGAAATAAAACAGAAGTATGTAGAGTTGTATCCGAGCTCTAGCAGTGTGTCCTCGGTTTATGGGACTGCAAGCCCATTGGAAAGGGCGGGTAGCAGCAAGCGGGTGTTCCTACCCAGAGTGCAGTTGCCTACATTCTCGGGGAAAATAGAAGAGTTCTTGTCTTTCATGGACCTCTTCGAATCGTTAGTAGGCAAAGATTCAACGTTGAGTGACACAGAAAAACTATATTATTTGTTAGGGTCTTTGTCCGGGGAACCTAAAGTAATCACTCAGCATTTGTCTGTCACCGGTGACAACTATTCAATAGCCATAGAGCTATTGAAAAATAGATATAATAACAAGCGGCTTCTTGCGGACAAGTTGTTACACAACTTATTAGGGACATCTCATGTCAACAAAAGTTTGAGCTCACTCAAACCATTTCTGAACACCTTGCTAGAAAACATTAAGGCTTTGGAAAAAATGCAATTCCCAGTGGCTGAGTGGTCTTATCTACTCTTTTTTATAAATTTCCAAAAATTGGATAGTGGTCTCAAGAAACATTTTGAGGATAAATTGTCTGGCAAAGAATTGCCTAGCTTTTCAGATTTGCTCAGGTTCTTGGAAAATGAGGTCAGGATTTTGGAATCTAGTGGGGAGAATATAAATAACAAGGGTGGTAATTCCACATCGCGAGCTCATCATGCCACAGCACAGTCTGATGGTGTTTGCAAACTGTGCAAAAGGGGGAAGCATTATTTGGCTAAATGTGGGGAATTCCTAGCCCTAAAACCTAGGCAACGCAAGGATAAGGTTAAGGAATTTAGGTTGTGTTTTAGGTGTCTAGGGGAACATAGCATTAGCAAATGCTCATCAGGGTGGTCTTGCTATAAATGCAAGTCAACCAAACACCACCATCTCATCCACTTTGATTTACCACAGGGAGGTACTGAGGGGAGTACGGGGGGGCCATCAGCGGGGGGTGGACCTCGGATCTCAGGGACGGATTCAGGTCGGTCTAGCGCACCCGGACCGGATAGGGAAGGTGCACCGACAAATACGGGAGATGGGGGTAACTCGGACCACAATAGGGGAGGTGCGGGTAATGCGAACACGGGAACGGCTTTAACATCGTGCAATCGATTAAAAAATTATAACGAACAACAGCAAACAACCGTGTTGCTCGCTACCGCGATGGTGCGCGTTTTGGATGTCTGCGGGGACTACCAGGAGGTTCGCGCGCTGCTAGACGGAGGGTCGCAGAGCACCTTTGTAACAGAAGGTTGTGCAAGCAGGTTAGGCTTGCGGCGTTTTAAGTCTGACATTGTAACTGTGACCGGATTAGGGGGGGTACCCGTTAGTGACTGTCGAGGGGGGGTAAATTTAACTATTAGTCCTAGGTACGCGGACCATCCTCGACTAGTTGCTACGGCCACCATTCTTAGTAACATAACGCATAACCTTCCCGGTGCTACCTTGTCTTCCAATATTGGGGATTGGTACAAGGGAATATTTTTGGCAGATGAGCACTTCTTTGTGAGCCGACCTATTGACTTACTTATTGGCGCAGATCTTATGGGGGAGATCATGATAGGCGGAGTAGTGAAGGTGAATGATTACCTACCATGCGCAATGAACACTGTGTTCGGGCACGTGCTCATGGGTCCGGTAACACACGCGGCGCCCCATTCTACTAACGCGGTTCACTGCTCTCGCTCGGTTTTTTCGGCGCATGTTACCACCAACCAGATATTAGAGCGGTTCTGGGAAGTGGAAGATATACCAGACGCGGTAATATCTAATCCTAAAGATGCCGAATGCGAACAATTTTTTCGTGATACTCATCAGCGGGATGAGTCGGGTAGGTACATAGTGCGGCTACCTTTTGTAAGTGAAAGGCCGGAGTTAGGCGACTCAGTGAATGTGGCTAAAAGGCGGTTCCTGTCAATGGAAAGGCGGCTTTCCTCGAATGAGGCATTGCGGGAAAAATATATAAAGTTCATGCGGGAATATGAACAGATGGGTCATATGTCAGTCTGTGACCGGAACCAGACTGACTATGCAAACGGAAAGGGTTACGTCATACCACACCATGGGATTTTTAAGGCGGAATTCGACAAAATTAGAGTTGTATTTGATGCCAGTTGCGGGACAACTGCGGAGACGTCTCTCAACGACACATTACATGCGGGTCCAAGGCTACAACGGGATGTTATGGAGATAATTTGTAGGTTTCGTATGTCCGAATACGTTTTCACCACGGATATTAAAATGATGTTCCGTCAAATCGTAACTCATAAAGATGACAGGCACTATCAGCTCATTTTTTGGAGAGAGGCTGTCGGCCAGCCTCTGCTCCTGTACACCCTCAACACGGTGACGTACGGCATGAAGTCTAGTCCATACCTGGCAATAAGGACGTTGAGGCAGCTAGCTGATGATGGGGAGACAGATTTCCCTGCGGCGGCTAAGCTCTTGCGGTCTTCTGTTTTTATGGATGACATTTTAGGCGGGGCCGATTCTGAGAATGAGGCCAAACAACTAAAGGAGGACCTAACGCGGTTGCTTCGCTCTGGCGGGTTCGAGCTTAGCAAATGGGTCTCCAACAGTAAGCGGTTGCTAGAAAATATTCCTGCGGAGGATTTAGAAAAACCACGGACGTTCGATAAAGACGGGCCAGGATTCTTTAAAATTTTGGGGGTAGAATGGGACCCAAATAGTGATGCCTTTTCATATCATTGCAAATTGAAGGCTAATGAGGCATGCACTAAGCGGATAATTTTGTCAACTTTGGCGAGGACATTTGACCCATTAGGGTGGATAGCACCGGTGCTTTTCCAGGGCAAGGTTCTCATGCAGCAACTTTGGAGGTTGGATTTGTCGTGGGACGAGACTCCACCACCGGATGTGGTAGCGGAATGGAGTCAAATTGTTGCGGATTTGCCTCATATAGAGGATATAAAAATGACGCGTTTTGCACTGGGTAAGAATTCCAAGGTTTGCTCACTGCATGGTTTCTCAGATGCGTCTGAACGTGGGTACAGCGCAGTGGTTTACCTGAGAACCATAGACAGTGAAAGCCGTGTTAGGGTTTCGCTCATGATGGGGAAATCGCGGGTAGCGCCATCTAAAATGAAGATAACAATCCCCAAACTGGAGCTGCTAGGTGCGACTTTGCTTACTCGGTTACTCAAGTACGTCGCACAGTCCCTTCAAGACATGGTGGAGATTGCGGAGATGGTATGCTGGTCGGACAGCACCATCGTTCTCTCTTGGTTGCGGATGCCTCCACATACGTTGCAGGTTTTTGAAGGGAATCGGGTGTCCCAAATTGTAAATAGCGGTCTGAACTTAACGTGGCGTCACGTTCCTTCAGAGCTTAACCCTGCGGACGTTGCGAGCCGTGGGTGTAGAGCGTCGGAGCTAGTCGGACATTCCCTGTGGTGGGAACCCCGATGGCTTCTGGGCGACGCAGCTACGTGGCCTGAGGATAGGGTTAGGAAAGTACTGAACGTACCAGGCATGCGGCAGACGTCGGCACAGGTCCAGGTTCATGTGGGTACTGCGGAACAGGACCCCATGTTTAGTTTGTTAGTAAATAGGTTTAGTTCTTTAGTAATACTGCAGTCGGTTGTAGCTTATTGTTTAAGATTTGTACATAATACTAGGAATCCGTCTGCGAAAATTGTAGGCGTGTTAACGGTTAAGGAGCGTAAGGTAGCCATGGGACGGCTGGTGATGATGACGCAGCAAACGGAATTTTCTGCGGATTTAGATGGCTTGAAGCGGAACAAGCAGTGTTCCACGCGGTTGAGACGGCTGTACCCCTTCATAGACGACGCGGGCCTCTTGAGGGTAGGTGGTCGTTTGGAGCACGCTAATCTGGCGTTCCAGGTAAAACATCCGGTCGTTTTACCGAAGGACCATCCATTGACTACGTTGGTCATCGATCATGCACACCGGGTGCATTGTCACGTCGGTCCAACGGCCCTTCAGGCGATTCTACAAAAGGATTATTGGATCCTCTCGGCTCGGCAAGCCATTCGGACTAGGGTTTTCAAGTGTATTTCCTGTTTTAGGACAAAGGCTAAGCCTGTAGAGCCTTTGATGTCTGCATTACCAAGCGATAGGGTAAACGCAACAGGTGTCTTCCACACGGTGCAAACGGACTTTGCAGGGCCGTTTTCTATCAAGGCGTCGCGGCTTAGAAATGCCAAGGTTTTGAAGGCGTACCTCTGTGTATTTATCTGCTCTGCTTCCAAGGCGGTACACTTGGAGGTCGTTAGCGACCTGTCCACAGAGGCGTTCACGGCGGCCTTATCGCGATTTGTAGCTCGGCGCGGTCTCCCGAGCATTATACGGTCCGATAATGGCACTAATTACGTAGGGACAAGTAGACACTTGAACGAGGTACAGAGGTACTTGGCAGGTAATGACATGGAGCGGACTCTGGGGGACGTTGCAGCTAAGAGCGGTATCACTTGGCTGTTTAACGTACCAGGGGCTCCTCATTTCGGTGGTCTTTTTGAAGCGGCTGTCAAATCTGCTCTGAAACAACATTGGGTAATGGAAGTTCCCACTCCCGTTCCTTCTTTAGTTCCCGATCCCGTTCCTTCTTTAGTAATTAATTGAGTTCCGGGCAAACGTTTTTTTTTTTATTTTGTAACCTACCTAGGTAGGTAACTAACCAGTACATAAAGACAATTTATAAATTTAAAATCAAAGAACGAATTTTCTTTTAAATCAATTGAATAACGTTGTATATTCCTAACTATGATTTATGGAATTGATATACAAACTCGGCACGCATTTAGATTTCAAATCTGTTATTTAGGAAAACGTCGGTGTATACCTAGTATCTACTTAAAGGAGGTATATTTTAAGAATTAAGCTCGAATATCTACTGGTCTTAATTTAATCTACCTAGTACCTAGGTATTTGGGAAACAAATAGTTTATAGTTATTTAACAATACCTAACTACCTAGGTACCATGTTTAAATTCTGAGATGTAAGATTTATTTTTAAGCAGACATTCTGTAGGTCTACAGGGACTATCGTTCAGAAACAACAACAAACAAGATCCGTCAAGTGCGAGTGTGATTCGCGCGCCGAGGGTTTCGGACGTTCGTCACGTGGGTATACCTATATCAATATGTACCTACTATAAGTACCGGTTAGAGACTTTTATATTTAATGAATAGGTAGCTACCTAAAATTGAAAGTAGGTAGGTAGGTACCCACATTTCTAATGGATCGCTCTGCAAACTTCGGAGATAGGGGAGAATAAGTAATTTATGGACTTTTTTCAAAATATTTCGAAAAGTATGTACTTACCTACTACCTAGTAGGTACCTACAGAAATTTCAAAAATTGTTTTGAGATGTACAAACCGATACCTTTCATTTGATACCTTGTAGGCATCGAGATAGAATCCATCTCGATGCTTGTACCTACCTAGGTCTCTTTTTAAATTTCGACATGACCTAGTAGATAGGTAGGTACCTACAGAAATTTCAAAAATTGTTTTGAGATATACATACCTACTAGAGAATACAATCCCGGGATCCCAAATCTCGGGATCCCGGGATCCCGACCGTTTTCTGGCCTCGAAAATCCCGGGACTGTACTTGGCTAATCTCGGGATTTTCGGGATTGCCACAAACAAGTCTAGTTTGTATTCCGTAGTCCGTTGCGTCTTGAAAATAACCTTGCCTAGATTATTTTAATACATTACGACAAAAAGCAACTCGTACAATACGTAGGTACCCACTATTTACTACACAGGTACAGTCCTAATAATATGTTTGTCGTAGAACTTAGAAGGGACTTCCCCACTCGGAATACTTTAATACAATACTCTTAAGGTAATTCCCCAACGGACCAACAGGGGAATCACCCGATCATCTCATATCATAATATTGTTGCGGGTATTTCCCGTCGGGGATTCCCTGTACGAAAGTATAAATATGCAAATCAGGTTTTATTTTTTTCATTTATTGTTCTGTCAGTGACGGGTTACGTAGGCTACGCCATTAAAATTTAAAAGTCAATTATCTGAAATTAAGTATTTCAAATGGCGGGAGACTTTGTTAAACATAAAAAAGACAGTGATACGACGTCAGTGTGGAGTTATTATTTAGTTGCGAAGGACGGGAATAGTGCTAAATGTAAGCGATGCCCAGCCATCCTCAAGACTTTGGGTGGATCAACTAAGGGATTACATACACATTTGTTATCAAAACATAATATCAAGGTTATATCAGCTTCAACAAGTCAAGATTCTGAAAATCTGAACACAGCACCGCCGCCAGCCAAGCGAAAGTTAGATGATTATTTTACTAAAAGTGCCGACGATAGCCTGGATGATATCTTGGCAAGAATGATTGCATTAGATGGATTTCCATTCAGTGTATTCATAACCTCAGATGATTTGAGAAAATTGCTCTTAGCAAAATACACGGATTTACCAAAGTCAGCCGTCACTGTTCGAAAACGTGTTATGAATTACAGTGAAAAAATCAGAAAGCAAGTAACTGCAGAATTACAACATTTGAAAAGTGCAGGTGAAAGATTTAGTCTTTCTTTCGACGAGTGGACTTCAACTTCCAATAAACGATACATGGCGGTCAACGTTCATTCATATAAAAAATTTTGGAACTTAGGACTTGTTCCTATTTACGGAAGTATGACAGCTGAAAATTGTCTTCGTATATTGCAAGAGCGTCTAAATTTTACATTTCCCTAGAAACTGACATCGTGGCTATTGTAACCGATGGACCGAATGTTATGATAAAGGTGGGGCGGCTTGTTTGCACTGAACAACAACTGTGTCTCGCACATGGTATCAATTTGGCGGTCTGTGATGTGCTTTATGAAAAACATAATAATTTGCAAGATAGCCCTACCTCAGATGATAGTATAAATGAACCAGCTGTGAATGTTGATTATATGGACGACAGCGATGATGAACACCATTTAGAAGACTTAGACTGTACAGAATCAGGTTTAATCGTAATGTCACAAAATGATCTTGCGCCAGAACACGTACCAGAGTTAACACAATATGAAAATATTAATGAGCTGATAAAGAAAATCCGCAAAGTTGTAGTGTATTTCAAAAGATCTCCGTTGAAAAATGAAACAGTACTTCAAAAATATGTGAAAATTGAACATGGAAAAGAGCTGTCACTTCTTTTGGACTGTAAAACCAGGTGGAATAGTCTTTTAACAATGCTGGAGCGATTTTATCTTTTAAAAGCATGCATTCAAAAAGCTCTTATAGATCTCAATCATCCAATTCGTTTAGAAGATGTTGATTTTGAATTGGTAAATAAAATTGTTGATGTGCTGACCCCAATTAAATTGACAGTAGAAGCAATCTGTCGGCGAGATGCTAATTTATGCACAGCTGATGCCGCTCTGAAATTTCTTATAAAACAACTGTCTAGCAAAAACTCAGAACTTGCCAAAAAAATTAAAACATCCTTAGTGGAACGTATAAAGCAACGACGAAGTGATGATTTAACTGGCGTGTTAAATTATTTACAAAATCCACGAATGGATGATGAAAATCAGTTATTATCGGATTTGGAATGGCACGACTTATTTCCAGTTCCGACACAGGCTTTAGTGAGGAAGCAAATAAAGAGTATTGTAAAAAGACTTAATAGTCGAGATAACACGGAAGAAGAAGCAAGGTCAGGATCACAAACAGATGATGAGCTAAGGTCAGAAACCTCCCAACCCCAATTGACATTAAAGGAAAAGTTACAGCTGGAAATTAACAAGAGTATGAAACCCCCAGATCCTGAAGTACAAGTACAAAATGAATTGGGGTTGGCAAATAGTATTAGACGTGAAATGAGCCTGTTCGAAAATGGAGGAGTTCGTGGATATCACTTAGAAACAGCATATAAGTATCTATTGTCTATTCCTCCAACCAGCGTAGAACCTGAACGAGCGTTTTCAGCTGCTGCTTATGTTGGCAATAAACTACGAAGCAGGCTCGGAAGTCAAACATTGGATGCTTTGATATTTCTGCGACTATATTTTCGAAATTCTAAATAGTTATTTTGTGCTGTTTTTTAATTTCTTGCAAAAGTATTGTATTTTTTGGTTTGTGTTTTTTCTTTTCTTATTATTGTTCTGATTTGTGTTGTGCAAAGACATTAAAGACATTTTTTTTTATTACTCGTTTTTTTAAATTTTAGCTCAATTAGAAACCACATAGTCTAATCCCGGGATAGGCCCGGGATCCCGGGAAAAGGCTTCAAAAATCCCGTAAGCCCGGGATTGAAAAACATGCTCGGGATTGTATTCTCTAATACCTACCGATACCTTTCATTTGATACCTTGTAGGCATCGAGAGAGAATCCATCTCGATGCTTGTACCTACCTAGGTCTCTTTTTAAATTTCGACATGACCTAGTAGATAGGTAGGTAGGTACCTACAGAAATTTCAAAAATTGTTTTGAGATATACATACCTACCGATACCTTTCATTTGATACCTTGTAGGCATCGAGAGAGAATCCATCTCGATGCTTGTACCTACCTAGGTCTCTTTTTAAATTTCGACATGACCTAGTAGATAGGTAGGTACCTACAGAAATTTCAAAAATTGTTTTGAGATATACATACCTACCTACCGATACCTTTCATTTGATACCTTGTAGGCATCGAGAGAGAATCCATCTCGATGCTTGTACCTACCTAGGTCTCTTTTTAAATTTCGACATGACCTAGTAGATAGGTAGGTACCTACAGAAATTTCAAAAATGGTTTTGAGATATACATATCTACCGATACCTTTCATTTGACAATAGGTATGTAGAATTTACCTACCTACCTACTGTACCTAAATAGATCGTAAAAATGTAGGTTTGACAGTTTCGATCAGATATCCACCGCCTCCGTGGTGGATACCTATCCACCACGGAGGCGGTGGATAGGTATCTGATCGAAACAGTCAAGCCTACATTTTAAAAATAACATACCTAACTACCTAAAAAGTATTTACCTATGCAGGGCAATAATTATGGTGCAAACATAATAACAAAAATAGGAATAATAATACCTAGTGTTGGACAAATCAGTTTAAACACCAGTCTCAAGTAATACAATGTTTTAATGATCTGCGTTTACCATACAATCATTTCATTTTACATTTTTATTTTGGTATATCGTTTTCAATAAAAAATACCCCAAGCAACTCCATTTTTATCCTTCCACTCCTTTTTTCTAATCGCCCTGCCTAGGTCTCGCACTTTGTGACGTTGACATTTAACAGGTCCATGTAATAGGCTATTCATGAATATTTACTCTATAAAATATACTATAAAATATATAAAATAAAAAGGATGCTAATAGTCGGCTGTCCTGGTACAGGAATGTCCCCAGTCCGGTTCGGCCATTTGATATTTATGTTGTATGCCCTCATACATGTTTAAAAAAACAATAATACAACATCTTCCTACTCTCATATAAAAAAAAAAAATATATGTCGTATGGTTAAAAAATAACTAAAGTAGGTCATTATTTTAGCGATCCCACTAAATAGGCCGAAATAATATGATGCATGTCTTCATTTTCATGCGAGTAACACTATGGCAGTGGAGAGCTCAGGAGGCGATCAGACTTCATTATGATACGGCGTCTGTGTGAAAGAGAACACAATGTTAATAAAGTTGTATAAATTATAATGATTTAAATAATATATAATTATTATAATCATATAATTTAATAATGAAATACTATAATGTATTGAAATAATTATTATATTAATATTTATATTATATTTGAAATAATTATTTAATGAATCATAATTTTAAATTATCTGAGAAATCTATTAAAATTGTAAATTCTCGTTATCTCATAATTCTTTTCAGAGTGATTAAATAGCAAAATTATAAGCTATATATGCTATATTATTAATGTAATAATTTTTTTTTGATTTCAACCTTACCACCATTTGAGTGCCGTGATCGAGCAAACTCATTATCGTGTTTTGAGTCCTCGTAATCGGGCAAACTCACAAACAGATATTTGAGTCCTCGTAATCGGGCAAACTCATTAATTATTGTGTTTTGAGTCCTCGTAATCGGGCAAACTCACAAACAGGTATTTGAGTCCTCGTAATCGGGCAAACTCATTAATTATTGTGTTTTGAGTCCTCGTAATCGGGCAAACTCACAAACAGGTATTTGAGTCCTCGTAATCGGGCAAACTCATTAATTATTGTGTTTTGAGTCCTCGTAATCGGGCAAACTCACAAACAGGTATTTGAGTCCTCGTAATCGGGCAAACTCATTTATTATTGTGTTTTGAGTCCTCGTAATCGGGCAAACTCACAAACAGGTATTTGAGTCCTCGTAATCGGGCAAACTCACAATACATCAATCTGTAAAAAAATATATTATTTATACCCACATTTATGTATTATAAGTAATGCAAGGGTCTTAGATGCTTCTCCATTTACAAATATTAAAAGCATCTGTTGTCTTTCCCTCTGCAACAAATTGTGGTAATAGGATATATCTATACGTATACATAATATATCAGTGTCATTGTATTTGAGTCCTCGTAATCGGGCAAACTCACAATACATCAATCTGTAAAAAATATATTATTTATACCGACATTTATGTATAAAAAGTAATGCAGGGGTCTTAGATGCTTATCCATTTACGACTATTAAAAGCATCTGTTCTCTTCCCCTCTGTAACAAATTGTGGTAATAGGATATATCTATACGTATACATAAGATATCAGTGTCATTGTATTTTTGAGTGGAATTAGTTCATATTCAATATACTTTACTTATTTATTATCATAGTTTAGTTCAATAATTAAAACGTAACCAGATGATAACTATCATGTTGTGCTCATAACGATAATCACCTGTTAATTATTACAGTGTGCATGTTATATAGTAGTGATTTAGGTACATGTTTATGAAAAACATAAGTAAGTAGTATACGAATACTGTATACCCCAATACAATGTAATTTGATGTGATTGTAAGCTCACTTAAGCAAATTTTATTTGAGCTAGTTCTTTTTAAATAATAGATGACTATAATAATTATTAATATTTTAATATTGTACCTATTTAGGATTTTCTATCATCATTTTGTTTGGTAAATAGCTCTCTGAAATATCATTATCATTTTAACTTTTGCTTTTCAAATTAAAGATTATCCATTTTTTTTTTTATTTATTTGTACCTTTGCCTTTAAATTTTATTACATCGAAGTAGTCAATATTTCATAACAATCGTTCGTTTTTAGTATTGCTGTGACTTTGTAAAGTCATTTGATACAGCTTCTTACTTTTACCATCACAAAGATAGTGTTGTCATTATGGATCCTAACAAGATCCCCAGTGCTAAACCAGTGTTGTGTGTAATTATTTCTAATTTATTATTTTATTCAAATTTAATTAATTTCAATTGAAGTGTAGGTGGTAATTTGCATGAACGTTCTAATTGGATAAGAATAATTGTAATTGGTATTTTGGTATTGAACTCCCATATGGGCTTGGTTGTTGGCTATTACTGTGACATTTATTATTTCAAATCGGTACGTATCGAATTGACTGTGTAAGGGATCGAACTTCTATTTTAAGCATTACCATATTCTATTTGATAACCATCTCGATAGTATAATCTAATTCGTTTCTTACTTATATATTATAATTTAGTATTTATTACTAAATTTGTAGTCAATTAATGAATAATTCGACTAATAGCTATCTGTATAATAACTAATATATAATAATAATCTTTGATGTTGGAGCATAGATAATTTCATCAACACGCCGCTAACTTCAATATACATAATCAAAATGATGGTTCTAGCTAGTCCAACGGTCTATCAACATCTTTACTTTCTCGCTTTTCATTCAATACAAAGTAGTTAACAATATTATTATTGCGCTTTGTAAATTATAATAAACCCCATATTATGGGTACAAGCGTACTGATTTTTAATGTAGGTTTTAATAATTCTTTGCAAATCTCATAAGATAAAGAAATGTGTGGTGCACATTTTTGTAATTTATCTCAAATCCGGTTTAAAGAGCTTTATTTATACTCAAATAGAACAAATAAGTCCACTTAGAATGAGTAGAATTATTATTGTGATTTCAACATCATTCTTGAATTAAATTGAATTATGAACTTTTAGTGCTTTCGCTTTTTGTGCTGCTGTGGGAGCTCACTACACTTTCAGGGCAACAGGCAACAACAAGATTATTTGCAACTCAGTACTAATGTGAAAACAACTCTTATATATTTTTACATTAGTACATGTGTTATAGTAATGGCACCAAAAATTTACTATAATCTACCAACTGGCATTGAGCATAGTGATGACATTATTACATTTACGTCCAAACTTCTAATTATTAAATAAATAACACATTTTTTTTTCTTTAATAAATAAATGATTATGATTATTGAATTATTATGTAAAGATGCGCATCGATTTGGTGAACGTATTATTTTCAATGTACGTAACTCTACCTTTATTTTTAGCTTTTACTGTTATTACATTTCTTTGATATTATGTAATAATGTGAACGCCAAATGGTAGGTAAATCACAGCGCTCTTAAATTTATGTGTAAGAATCTCGTGATACCTGTATATCACAAATTAATAAAAGAACTTATGAAGATCTGGCAGTAATGCTCTAACACACGGTTCAGGGTTCAGGGCCCGTCCTGGGACAATCTTTGTTACCTGCCGGACTTCGCAGGAACTGTCCCTTTTTGGATCTGAACCACCAGTACTTAGACCAGGCTGCTGCGGCACTACAAAATAACGGTAGGCTCAGCCATCCTTACGATTTGACATACCCACTATCTAGCCTCTCTAGCTTTGGAAGATTTTCACTACCTACTTTGATATAATCAATGTCAACCAGAAACGTGTCTTTATTTTTATCAAGCCGATCATAGTCCGGTTTCCCTCGTGGTTTATAAAACCAGGAAGTTACTAAAACCAGTAGGTACTCAAAAGTGGGCCAACACTCAATAGAAAAACTGTATTCTTGCAAAGTAGCAACCACCACCGTCTAGCAATTATGCGGTATTAATCTCAGTTCGTCAATATCGTATTGTTGATTCGAAAACATTGCAGTCTGTATGAACTTTAAACAGTGCATTATAATTATCAACGACGTAAGTAAATGCTTTAAGCATGTCCTTTACAATTTTTAGTTGTTATCTGGACTACATGAATCTACAGGAAGATATTAATAGTTCAGGCCAGTATTTTGTCGATAATCGTATTAGCGTTAATATTATTAAAAGTTCTTATTATTTCTTTTACCAGAAAAGTTGGTCCCATGGAGCTTACCAGATTATTTTTTTTTATTATTTTTATTTAAATATAATAAATTGATACCTAATAAAGAGCACTCGATAAGGAACCTTCAGCTACCACTAATAAAGCATAATATAAGAGTCTTGGGTTCGTTAGTTGGACCCATCACATTATAAATTACATTCAATAACATTGGATATATCCAAAAAAAGTTTATACAAAAACATTATTAAATATAGATGCTACACGGGTTTTGATGACTATCAAGAAGCATGTGCTTACTATTGCTTAACAACTCTCGAAGACCGAATAATTATGACAGACATGTCTTTCCTGCATATTACATAATGTAACGAATAATATATGTAACGGGTATATTAACTGTCAAAGTCAAAGTCAAAAACTCTTTATTTCCATAAATACAATAAATGTATACTTAGAAAAGGTCAAATTCTTAATAATTAAACACTGACACGGAAACAAAGTGATATTTTTGATTTCAGTCGCTTCGGTACGTAGACTAAAGTAGCGACGAAGAAACCTTTAGCCTGTTAGTTGTTATTTTTCGAGTTGGAGCAAATTCCGTCCCACGCTTTTTTTTTATCCTCTAGATAATCTGATATTTTCAAGTCTTGATTTGAAGTTTGTCAAGATTTGCTATCCAAATTGCTATGCCTGAATACACTGCGGAACAGGACTAGACATGCAACCATATAACTTTATGTCGTCATGTCAACAAAATGTAATATGCACAGTATTCACCTGTCACTCGGCTTCATAGAAGCTTTAACATTATATTTAATTCACTATTATATACATTATATCCCTTTTAGTAGTAAGGAGACTTTTAAGCGTGATATTTTCAACTGCTCTCAAATAGAGTATCACTTCATAAAGTGTTTATTTATAGAGTATAACGGAAGATTTTTTTTTTTTCTTATTCTTTGTATTTTTTTTTTATTTGTTTGATTTTTATTATATTATAGTTATTATATTACGTACCTACCTATCTATAGTATTTAACATATGACAAGAATGGTGACAAATAACCAATTAATTATTATTAAATAACCCCTTTTTTTTTTTCTTTTTTTTTTTTTTTTGTTACATCTACGTTTTCTTTAGGTAATTAATATTTCTTACGTGAAATTAAGTCCTAATGTCATTGTGTTATTTTCTTATCTGATTTTTTTTTATTGTAAAAATATTGGTTATAATAATGCATGTAAGTAGACAAAATATCACACACCTTTAACGGGCAAATTACATTGCTACATCATTATATATGTAATTAACCAATTTTAATTATTTTTTTATTTTAATTTTAATTATCTTTTAGATGTAATTAACCAATAATAAATATACTTTTACTTTACGTTACTTTTACTTATATGGTCGTTTATGTATTGCATATAATTAACTTGTATATTATGCATAAGATAAAGTAATTTATAATAACTACGTTTTTAGTCCAACAAAATATCTAACCATAATGTAGCGTGAATTAGTAGGGGTAACTGAATGACCTAGGTACATATTGATAGGTAGTTTTCTAGTGCCTATATTGTTTCGTAAGAATACTGCTACGATTGATTTGTTTAAATGTTAGCATTGATTCTATGTATATTCAATTTATGTATCGTGTCTATACCTTACTTATATATAATGGAACAGTTTGTATTGTCGTCCTTATTTTCAAAATTATTATAATATAAATCCTTTAGTAATTATTTTAAGAATATATATTAGCAGTACTATTAGCAGTTTTACTCGCGAATAAATAACTCAATAAATAAAATAAGTACAAAATTCTTTCTGACGTACTAGATCGAAATTATAGTACTATTAGTGCTTGTAGCGCCTCACTCGGCAAAATTTCATATCTATAATGCGAAGACCGAAGCAAAGACAAAGAACGAAATGCATATCTCCGTCTCTATTAAAATCGGGGTATGCGCTGTCTATCTCTGTTCTTCCTTAATCCTTTGTCTTCCAATTCCGTCTGACACAATGTAGTGATCGAAAGGAAACATAAAAGTATGTTCCTACTTACCACTGAACTAGCAAACGCAATGAATTTGAAGCAGTTCTTTTTATTCTTGTTATCGGGGTTTAAATACTATGCGAAAGTTGTTTTTTTTTTTTTTTTTTTTTTTTTTTATCTGAACTTTGTTACTGATTGAATGAGTGTACTAGAAGCAATGAGTTTAGTTGAATAGGTCGTACTAGTTTTTACTAATTTTTTTTTTTTGTTTGTATACTTAATTTGCGTATGAGTAATAAATAAGTAACTTTACATGAATTATTTGAGCATGATTATGAGTTAAAATAAAGTTTAAATTTATGTGCATATTAGTGAAAATTAAAATAATCATCAATAAGGGTTCATAAAAATTAAGTGCACCATATTAAGGGTTAAGTTGCTGTGCACAATTAGGGTTAAAATTACCTATGTGTATAGTTGAGGATTAAAATATTCGTGATTTAGGGATAATTTAAATCAATGTGCGTAAGGGTTAAAAATAATAGTTTTAATAAGTGGTTATTACAAATGATTTTTTTTGAGTATATTTTGTGCAGCATAGATAAGAGTGACAGCATAGATAATTTAAAGAAAATATGAAAAAAATATATATTAAATCTCTTCTTGCTTAACCAAAAATCATTGTTAGTAGGTACCTTCCTTAGTAATGCCATGGGTAGTTATCTGAAATAGTAGGTGTATATACCTCCATGCTATTTATTACAGTGCATAAAGCTATTAAATATAGACAGATTTTTGATTATCATAATAAACTTTTAAATCTTTATTTATACCTATCAATTTTTTTCTTTTGAACGGTTATATGTATTTAACATACATTAGATAGGTAATTCTTGGGAGCACCGACAGCCTTTTAAGATAGGGATAGCAGTTACAAAAACCATTGATGAACATGTGCATGGGAACATATCAACTAAAATAGTAATAAGCAACAATATTAATAATGTTGTAAATTAAATCAATTGATTTGTTTGAATGTGTAGGTAAGTTTCCTTAGGTACCTATGTAAGTATTTAATATAAATTATATTTATAATTGATAGATTTTAAGATTCATAATCTTTAAGACCACTGTAAAGTTATTTTATCATTTACAGATTTCAAGCAAAGTTATGCTTGAATTAACACACTTGAACGGAAAAAGATTGCTTATTGTTAATAAATACTTATAATCATATACAATATCATAAATTATAATAACTAGGGTTATTATTAAGATTATTTCTTGTACTGTAGTATTTGTTATTTGTCATGTCAATATTAGTGATGTGTATGTAAATAAATTGGATTCACTGAATTTACTGAAGCCCATGTCATTGTGCTCACTCAGTTTATTTTACTCACACACGCACACACATCTGATCCTGAGATACTTGCTCAAAGTAGCAGAGTAGATAAAAAATAGTAAGCGAAGTACACAATCGTTATGTCCTCCTCCGTAAGCGGACTAATATTAAGTTTTGAAGTTGATGGTGTTATTAGATTCCTATTCATTACCATATCATTTTCATAGTCCTGGACAGTTGGTGATGAGTTGTGAGTAGCTATATACCTAGATATTCTCTATGAAGAAATCAGGTAAGTATGGCACAAATAAGTATGGATAACCTACTTGGCCATAGCATCTTCCTATCTTCAATCAGGTTTGCTGCTCAGGTTGGTTCCTATAACATTGACTGGAATAAAACTGTATTATGCTTTATGATGTTCCGCATACCCAGGGTTAACTAAATATGAGCCGCTCGCACCTGCATTCCAGGAATTCTGCAGATAGTAAAGGGTAGGCTGGTCGGTGCGTTTGCTGTTTACATTAAATTTCAACCGTATGAATAACAAGTTTTGTATTTTCTTAGTTTGATACATATCAAAATATTAGATTAGATTTATGTAATAATTTAGATGTATGTAAATCTAAACTGTGTTGGAAATTGTGCAACATATAGAACATATAGAGTAAAGTAGGTACTTTGAAAAATAAAAACAAATCAGGTTGTGATTACAATTGGCATCTCGTGAATTTTTACTTATACAGAGATATAATTTACATTTTACACACAACACGAAACCCTCTGTGTGAGTATGATACTCAATCAAAAGGTACTTCAAGGGAATCGACAATTTGACCTCTACGCCGAGCTGTGAGTAGGTTTTTTTTTTAGTTAGATTACTTACTGAACAATTAAGCATCAGGTTGTAGACCAAGCAGGTAAGAATAATGTGTTGAACCATTGATCAACAGGTATCTATCATAATAAAAAGTCTACATACCAAATAGCTTCAATGGGCGTATGTTATCCCACTTCTGATTTGTTGGACAAATCAGTTTAAACACCAGTCTCAAGTAATACAATGTTTTAATGATCTGCGTTTACCATACAATCATTTCATTTTACATTTTTATTTTGGTATATCGTTTTCAATAAAAAATACCCCAAGCAACTCCATTTTTATCCTTCCACTCCTTTTTTCTAATCGCCCTGCCTAGGTCTCGCACTTTGTGACGTTGACATTTAACAGGTCCATGTAATAGGCTATTCATGAATATTTACTCTATAAAATATACTATAAAATATATAAAATAAAAAGGATGCTAATACTAGGTATCCTAGGTACTTAATCAGTTTGTGTTTTTTTATCTCATTTTATTAACTAAAATACCTACCTACCTACTATTGGTACCTAAACCACCATTTATTCAGGTGTTTCCTGAATAATAATAATTGGTTGTTGCCCAGGTTGTGTTGTCAGGCTACCGGGAATTCCCGGTTCTTCAAAAACTACCCGATTCTGCAATCCTTAGTAGGTACTAGGTAGGTATCTTAGTACCCCTAGGTTTAGAACAGTCTGGAGTGCGCAAGCAAGGCGGAGGTAACCCCTAGCCTAGGTACCTATCATATCAGGCATAGCATAGGTAGTAGGTACCCAGGCACCTACTGGTATAACTACCATAGGAGGTAACCCTGCTAGGACTGGATGACTGCCTGACTACTTGGGAAGCGCCGCTTGTAGGAGCTTTCTTAGACTTTAGAAAATGGTCAGTAGGTAGGTAGTAAGTACTTTGATTCGTCGGTGGTATCGACCGCCGCCGGGCAGAGAGCGCGGCGAGACCGAGGGCTGGCTGTACTCACAACGTCCGCGTCGTCCTCGAACTCAAAGTCCTGGTCGAGCCGGCGCGCGGAGGCGCCGCCGCCAAGGGCGCAGGAGGCCAGCGCGCACCAGCACAGCGCCGCGCAGAGCCGCATCGCGGCGAGTCTGACAGATAGACGCAGAGAGAGACTGCAAGGGACCGTTCTCTCCTACCGCGGCCGCAGCACTGCCCGCCGCCCTCGCCCTCAGCCCTGCCTGCGCGCGCATGCGCCTCGCGCTCCCGGGCGGGGCGGGCCGGCGCGCGGCGGCGCAGCCTCCGCCGCGTAGTAGTAGCATTCCCGCCATACTGTCGCCTTCGGTCGGTCTGCGTCGTTGTGGGTCACCCACCCACCTTCATCATTCTGCTCAAATTGAAGAAACCTAAAAGATCAAGTAATTAATTTCACAATGGACTGTGGATGAACACAATTACTTTTTCACACCACCATTGCACCAGCGCGACTATCTATAGGTACCTACCTATACTGTGTCGCATCGCAGATCACAACATTTCGAAATTCAAACTGTGCAGAATTCAAGAAAATAAACCGCCAAGTCCGAATCAACTTGCACACGAAGGGTTCCGTACCTACCGTAATATAGTCAGGCAACTTTTTCAAAGAACATCAAATTTTCAACCTTATTTTCTTTTTAGTAGGTATTTGTTGCTATTATAGCCCGTACAGACTCACGGCGAGAAGCCTCGGCGGTAGGTCTCGGCGAGCTATAGCGAGTGTTCACATAATCACATTCACGGCGAGTTCTCAGTCACGTTCTCGTCGTTCTACAGAATGGACGACTTTGCCGTTTCAGGCGCTCTGTTATTATGTGCACTAGTAAACTATAACGAAATTGTGACTAGATAAGTACAAAAAAGGAAAAAGAGGGCCAGACGATGGTGGATGTTACAAATTCATCGCTATAGAACAAAGTTAGTAAAACTAGATATTTATATATATTATATATATAAATATACAAATATCTAGTTTTGCTAACCTTGTTTTATATATTATACGCGTCAAACAAACGTCCTGTCTCATTCAAGGCTCGCAACGCACTGAGTCCATGCGAGAATGTGACGGCGTTCTCTTTCTCGCCCGTGAAATCCCTTTGAAGCGGACTAGAAAACCGAGAAAAAACGGAGAACGTCCGAACGCGAGAACGAGAAGGCGAGACACATATCACATTCACGGTTCTCGGGTGTTCTCGGCGTGAGTGTGTAGCCGCTATTACAGTTGATTTGTTACTTATTTATAGAAAGTTTCATGTGTCTACCTATTGTAGTTCAAGAGATACAGCCTTGACAAATTAAGAGCAAAATAGCCAAATAAACACGTTCGTTGTAGGGGAGCCCCCTTTAATTTTGACATTTTTTTTTTTCTAGCGGCAAGAGAAATACACATTCTCCATCGAGATTGGGGTTTCTATCTCGATGACATTCTCTGAAAATTTCAACTGTCTACCTCTTACGGTTCATGAGATAGAGAGAGCCCTGTGACGGACGGACGGACGGACAGCGGAGGCTTAGTAATAGGGTTCCATTTTCACCCTTCGGGTACGGAACCCTATAAAGCAGAGGTGCTAATGCTGCTAATTTTTTTATAATGATAGGTAGAGTTCATTAAAGCATAATGTGGTTAAAAATCATCATAGTATGTGTTTGTGTACCCTTGATCAGCTCCTTCAATCCCTACATCGTTCCCCCAAACACGATGTTTAAGGATTGTGGAATTAAAACATTTTTTGTATTTACTATATATACTGTCTTGTACTATTGTGGGTTGGTTGTAATAAAAGAGAGTTCGTTTCACTTTACTGCGTCTATTCAATATACGAGACACGAGTACATAAAATTAACGTTTACGATATCTTTAATCCTTATTTTAGGATATGTATGATACTGCAGAGGGTTGAGGAGTGACTTTAGAATATGTATGAAACAACAGAGGGTTAAGGAGTGACTTTAGAATATGTATGAAACAACAGAGGGTTGAGGAGTGACTAGTTAAACTCGGCTTAGCTACTGAAAAAGCTGAGTTCGCGAAACGCGTTAGCGCCGCGTACTTTATGCTAAACTGTGTCACTACATCAATCCTCCCCTTTTTTCAAAAATTTTATACAATAAAAATTTTTCATCCTTAAAGGTTCAATTTAAAACTTTACAATTCAAAATCTCTAATAAGTTACACAAGTTCATGCCTACACGAACAAATTTGCTGACAACAACAATGCGCTCATGTTTCGAAGTCGCATTCCTAAGTAGGTAGTTACAATAATATCAAAGTTTATTTGAATGAACACGAAAAGTACAGTCATCTTGTAAATCTACATACAATGTTTTTGAAAAAATATTATTATTATACATTCATAACGTTTAATCTTTTAATAAAGCTGTAAAAAGTGAACAATAAAATATAAAAGTAAATTAAAAATGTTTCTTTATATAAACTTAAAAATTCTGGATTCCCTAACATTAAGGTAGTTATAATAAACCTTTTTTTTAGCTATAATAAATTTACATAAAATAAACAAATTTTTTTTTTTATGTTTTCATCAAATAACCTGGAAAGAAAATCAAAATATAAAATATCATCAAATAAAATATAATATTTAAGTTGCCGAGGTAGAGTACATAATCTCAAACAAATCACAATTGCAAATTCGCTAACGCTGCAAATAGCTCGCTACATTACAATGTGTGAGTGAGGCTCTCACGTTACCGTACCTACCGTGTTACCGTTTAGGTACTCTCTTATGCGATAAATTCTAAGAATTAAACTGACTCTAAAAAAATTTTTGCTCACTGAATTTACTTTTTGAAAAACTTTACGCACACACTATTGACACGATACACCTTGTCCAATCCTGCACATCAGAACCTTCTCTAAATCGCCTTCATTTTCTGTCTTGGTCTCCAAGTAGCGCAGGAACATCGCATGCCAGTCACTCGTAGCAGTGGGAATGAGCCATATCTCCAATTCCAACACTGATCCTCCGGTGAGCGTACCGACTCCAACCGGGCAATAATCTTGAGTGAATCTGCAGGTATAAACACCATTTTCTATAAGATTGAGTATACCTCAGATATTTCTGGCTCCAAAAATCTTCTTTACATCTGCCGCTAGACCATATCCAGACTGATGATTGGCTTTTTCAATAGGGCTTCTGTAGATGGCCGGAAAGGGATCTGCTGACGTCACCTGCTGCGCATTCCATACCGCGTGGCGTCGCTGCATCTATGTATATTGCGTCATCCTGTCAGTTGGCTATTTCTTTAACCTCCCGAGGTGTGGACTTCATCGGGAGGGAGTCACTCCGTATTGTTTTTTCCAAATGACACATTCCACAAATATATAATCACGTCGGGAAATCACGTCGGGGTCACCACTTTTGTATTTACTATATATACTGTCTTGTACTATTGTGGGTTGGTTGTAATAAAAGAGAGTTCGTTTCACTTTACTGCGTCTATTCAATATACGAGACACTAGTACATAAAATTAACGTTTACGATATCTTTAATCCTTATTTTAGGATATGTATGATACTGCAGAGGGTTGAGGAGTGACTTTAGAATATGTATGAAACAACAGAGGGTTAAGGAGTGACTTTAGAATATGTATGAAACAACAGAGGGTTGAGGAGTGACTAGTTAAACTCGGCTTAGCTACTGAAAAAGCTGAGTTCGCGAAACGCGTTAGCGCCGCGTACTTTATGCTAAACTGTGTCACTACACATTTGCGAAATTAAATTCAGTACCTACTACCAATGGCTAAATTAGGTAAAAGAAAGAACGTGTTAGTTAGTAGGTATTAGTAGGTACCTAGGTACCTACTTAAAGATGTACCTAACAAAAAATTATAACCTATACCTACATAGATATGACAAGATCCGTCAAGTGCGTGTGTGACTCTCGCGCCGAGGGCTTCGAATGGTTGTCAAGTATAACTACATAGGTATGTCAAGATCCGTCAAGTGCGAGTGTGACTCGCGCGCCGAGGGCTTCGAATGGTTGTCAAGGAGGTAGGTATACCTACCAATATGTACTACCTGTAGGTACTGGTAAGGCTTTGCTATTTGATTGATGAATATCAAAAAATTAAAGGTAGGTAGGCACCTACCTACATTTTCAGATGTATCAGTTTGCAAACTTTGGAGTAGGTACTAGGTAGGTATAGAGAGAGGGTAATAGTAAACTTTTCGTCTTTTTTCAAAATATTTCAAAATGTATAAAACGTACAGAAATTCCATAAACTGTTTTGAGATGTACAAACCGATACCTTTCATTTGATACCCCCCTCGGTGAGGTAGCCCTCCCTTTTGACACATTTTTCAAAAAGTGGTCTACTTACAGACTTCTCTATAGGTATTTTTCCTGTAAAAGATCCATATCTACAAACGCTGCATACATTTCGGAGATAGGGGGGGTTAACGGGTAATTTTTTGACTTTTTTCTAAATATTTCAAAAAGTACCTACAGAAATTTCATAAACTGTTTGGAAATGTACAAACTGATACCTTTAATTTGATACTTACCTACCCCACTTGACATTGTACATCTCTTTTGCGACTTCTTTGTCGTCTATACGGGAGCGAGTTGAGAAACAACAAGATAAGCGTAGGTACTGCTTACGCCGATCAATCACGATGACCAGCTGAAAGTTTCACAGTAGGGGACAAGGTACTTCTCCACACGCACATCCTAAGCCAAAGCAGCAAGAGCTTAACATCTAAACTAGTACCAAGACGAGATGGACCTTACTTAGTATGTCGAAAAGTGAGCCCTACTACTTATGATCTAGCTCCCATGGATAAGCCGCTAGAATCTTTTGGCAGATATCACGTCCGCGATCTCACACGCTTCGTTTGTGGCGAGGAACCCTCTCCTGCTCCTGTCTATCCCAAGAGGTCTCGGGGACGTCCTAAAACAAATCCAGATGTTCCTGTCCAAGCCTAGGTACAGACCACTGCAGTCGGCTCTCCACCTGGACTTGAGGGGGAGGATATGGTAACCCCAACCAGTGGTGACAACACAAGATATGGTCTCGCAGGGACCAATCAGGGCATCTCGCGCGCTCGCCGCATGTAAGACGCCCCGCGCGCTTCTCGTGATCGCTCTCTCACCTCGACTCCGGTCGTGCCCCTGCGTGGCATTTTACTTTGAGTCCGTTTTCACCATAACTTTTTCTCTTCTTTGTCATCAAGTGTATTTCTATCATTTAAGACTGAATTCCACCACATCTTGTGTAACCTGTGTTTAAATTGCAATTATTAAACTCTTGTGTACCAAGCAAACTCTTTTCATCAAACTTCCTCCAAGCTAGTCGGTCATATTTTTTTTTTAATCTGTACAGGCGCTCGAAATGTATTATTTTTATTATTTTAAATTTCACGGTAATTACTGCTGTAGTTGCTGAGATATTAAAGACGGAAAAAAGGACAGAAAAAGCGAGACCGAGAGTGAGGGTTTCGAAACCGATCTCCGATCTTCGTAAATAAACATCATTTTTACTTACACTCGCTCACTTTGATCGCTTCAGTAGGTAGGGTCAAGTGGTCAACAGTGGATCACTTTTTTTCCGAAAGTCATAACTCGGCTCTGGATAAAGCTAGGACATTGAAATTGAGAATGGGCGTAGTGTAGTTCAACTAAGTAGTTTGATCGTGTATTATTATTTTCTTGACTTATGAAATAGGAAATAAGAAAAAACTAATTTTTAAAAGTCAGAAATGATCCACTGTTTACCATGGGGTCGACACAGTGGCTAGGCCCTAAATACACAGTGGATCGGGGTATTACACAGTGGATAATTTAATAGGATTAATAGGAATAAAACAATTTCATAACATAGAATCAGTCTATTTTCTTATGTGTATACTGTAACGAGCCAGAATACTGCCGCCTCGTTGTTTGCAAATATAAAAACAATTAGGCGTTATCTAATCTTTTTGGTAACACTGAGTAGTCGTACTACTCGTAGCAACTCAAATGAACAAAACCTTATTTGAAATGAGCTTTTAGACGGGATACAAAAATAAATGACACATTATTTTGAATTAAGATCGTTTTGTTAGAGATTGCGAAAATTTAACATACAAGGAGCATTGTATCGATGATTTAAAAATAAAACAGATTTACGATAGTATTATAATTTTACAAGGATAGTTTTTAGGTCTCGTTTATTATTATCTAACTGCTGTGTTATCATTCAAGGAAAGGTTTAGATTGTTATTTGAGGTCAATACAAATTTGGTACTGAATTTATTAATTAAAAATTTCTTTAGTCAATAAATTGGAAGAAACGGACGATAAAGAGGAACCGAAATCTAAATTGAAATTTGTTTAATATTTTATTTTAGTAGTCGATAAAATTAGAAAAACATCGATAATCCCGAAACAGCTTTAGGAATCTCTAGTGTGGGATGATGGAAGGACTGATATAAATAGAAAAGCACGAGAAGATTCAAAAACAGTTTTTAGAAAATTTTGGATAAGTTGAAGAGGTAGGTCGAATCGCTGCCCGATTTTACATAGAATTGATTTTGAGTTTTTGAGTCCCGGAAGACGTTCATTGTAGTGAAAACCTAGCTGCTGGGATTCAATCATGCATAAAGGGGTTTTCGATGAACTGGTTTCTTGCAGTCCTCCTCTAGAGAACTGTGAGGCTGTGTTTGTTGGAAATCAATTTGAGCAATGTTCTTGTGGGGAGTAGGTTTGTAAAATCATAGCTTAAAATCTTGGGTTTAAAAATATCTGTGTAGGTTGTAATTTTACCAAAATTTAGCTAACTAATCCCCTGTGCATAGGAAATCCAAAGTTTTACTAAACCGTGGTCAAAAGGTAGGTATACTGCAGGGATCAAAGCAAAACACAGATTTTATAAAAACGACAACCTTTAATAAATATTATTAAACCTACACATATCTTCTAGGACTCGTAGGTAGGTCGATACACGTACTTCACTTATAATCCCTAGGTAACCTCGCACATCTTCGGTCTTCATCCTCGAAATCGGAATGTTTCCCTTTTCTAACGAACGTCTTCCGAATCGACGCACGTCATCCCTCGCGCGTCGCGTCGCTACAGGTTGGAGAGGAAGTGCCACTTGTCCACTGCAACACAAACACACGGTCAGACAAACCGGCCACGCCGCCGCCCCGCCGTGGGCTGTCTGGTCGGGTGGGGCTCACCTGTGCAGGGCTGCGGCTGCGGCAGGCCGCGCGCGGGCGCTGCGCTCAGCGCCGCGGTCGCCTGCGCGCGCTCCACCAGTCCGGGCGACTCAGCCACGCTCACGTTCATCCTGCAACAACACAGGCGCTGTAGGTATTCTACGCGGGACGTGCCTGCACGTTGCGCTGCGCTACACTCACGTGCTGATGGCGGTGTTGTCGGCCACCTCGCCGGACACCAGTGCGCGCCAAAACCCGTGCATCTGAGGACAAGTTATGCTAGTAACAGAGTGTTCGGCACAACGTTTGTCATTATGGGGGTAGGTGGAACCAAGTGCAAAAGCTTGGCGGTTTTTTTAACCCTGAAGAGCCTCTTGGCTATTTTAAGGTTTTTTTGCTGAAATTCGAACTAAACCTGAACTTACTAAACCTGCCTTAAAAAGATACCGACCGCGGTCGGTATCAGGTAGGTTACAACATTCTTACCCGTGTTAGTTTAGCTTTTGTGTCAACAGAATCAAAACCATTACGTAAATAAAAGAATTGTAAGACATTTCATCACGTAATAAAATAACATTACCTACCGAACAATTAATAAATCTAGCCAACATCGCAAAAGGTAATTACAGTTGGTACTTGAGAGTTAAAAAAGCCACCATACTGAAAAATCTTTAAAAAAATGTGATGCTGTTGAAGGTTAAAAATAATAATAATAATAAAAATAAAAATAAAAAAAATGTCATGGCCCATGACAGACGTATTTTTGTAAAAATTTTAAGTTTATTTCCATTACATGAAAATGTATAACCTACTGCTATATAAAATGATAACGAGCAAGGGCGGCAACAGAAGCACTCCGAAGAACATCACCGCAGCCAGCCTCTGCTAGCTCCACATCCTCGTCCTCAGATGAAGAGGAATTTCGAACGCCGCCTTAGACAAGTGATGTGTTGAGCAGCGAAAACGAGCTGCCGCGGCGGCGGCGCGGCGCCGCGCCTCGACCACTTAAATATCTAAGATTTTGATCTACCTGATTTTACATTTCCATTGTCAGAACCGGTTTACCCTTGCCTCCCCGCCCCGCCGTGTACATACCTCGTCGATGACCTTGTGCGCGAAGTCTGCGTCCTTGGGCTGCGCGTCGAAGGCGAACTGGTTGGGAGGCTTGCCGTCGGGCACCTTGTAGAGGCGGAACCACTCGACCGTGGCGCGCAGCAGACCCGGCATGAGCCGCTCGATGTCCGCCGGGCCACGCAGGCTGTTCGCTATCGGGTCGCGCGCGTCGATCGCCAGCAGCTTCCAGTCCGTCTCGCCCTCGTCGATGAGCGCGAGCGCGCCGAGCACGCGCACCGCGTACACGTCCCCGCGCGCAGCTACGCGGCTACCGATCTCCAGCACGTCCACGGGGTCGTTGTCCCCGCGCGCGCCCGTCGCCGGCTCCACGTGTCGCGGGTCCTCCCAGGTCTGCGGCAGCGCGCCGTAGTTCCAGATGTACCCGTGGTGCGGGAACACGTTGGCCACGTACCGCAGCGCACCCTTCTTCACGTCCTGCTTGATCGGGTTCAGCGGCTCCGACAGCGAGATCTCCATCTTGGCGTTGCTCCAGCGCGGCACTTCCACCACCATGTTGACGAGTCGCCCCGCCGGCCCCGCCTCCGCCTCATCCCCCGCACCGATCGGCCTCTCCGCGAACAGGGGGATGTCGTGCATGGGGGAGATGGGCCCGCTCGCATCCTCTGGAACAGACCGGTAGCCATTGAGTTAACGGTAGCCCGTAAACCACATCCCTTTGTCTCTGATATTGTTGACCGTTACCGATCTACCTAAAAGGGTAGCCCTGGCTCCATTCATTACGTGTGTTAGCCTATTTTTCACATCTATCCAAAATTTCAGCCCGATCCGTTCAGTAGTTTTGCCGTGAAGAGGGAACAAACATATATTCATACTTTCGCGTTTATAACATTAGTGTGATGTGATGTGACATTCGCTAAAATCCAATACTGTTTCATGAATTAACTTTCACATTTGCTGAATTATAGCAGTAGATAAACAGTACCTCACCTATTATATCATAATCTGAATCTGACATCTGTTAGATCTTTGATTTTGTATCTCAGAATCATTTCTAAGTAAGTGTCGTGGTAAGACTAGTACCTCCTTATGTACCAACCTCGAACTTAAATTATTATTGTCCCCATTAAACAACAAGCTCGCTGTTTTCTTCAGGTTGTAACTACTTACTAAGAACAACTTGTAGGTATTTTGTTTTTAGGGTTCCGTACCCTAAGGGTGAAAGCGGAACCCTATTACTAAGTCTCCGCTGTCCGACCGTCCGTCTGTCTGTCACTCACAGGGCTCTATCTTATGAGTAAATGGTAGAGTAATCTCGTAAGTGGGTGGACAGTTGAAATTTTCAGAGAATGTGCACTTCTCTTGCCGCTATATTAATAAACATAATAATATAATAAATATTATTGTTAGTATTATTTAACGGGTATTTATCGCGTGACCACGACAGTGTGTAAACCTGTTGAAACGTCGGGAAAAATAGGTAAGTAAACACGATAAATGAAAGTTAAATAATACTAATAATAATGTGTTCAGAAAATAGTTATCAAATGAATATCCAAATGAACGGGGGCTTCCATACAAAAAACCTGATATTTTTGCTCATCGTTTGTCAATGCAATGTCAATCTCTTGAACCACAATAGGTATACATGAAAATTTCTTTAAATAATTAATACTTTAACTGTATTATCAACAAATACTAAAAATTTCAAGTTGAAAATTTAGGGGGGTCTCCAAACAAGTGACAATTTGATGTTCTTTGAAAAAGTTGCGCCATTTTTACGGTACGGAACCCTTCGTGTGCGAGTCGACTCGCACTTGGGAGGTTTATTTAGCTCAAAAGCTTTGCGTATTCCGAACAAAATAAACAGAATACTTAAATTATTTGGTCAGACGTAGTGTCGGTATCACAATGTTAGTACCTATTCATCATCAGCCTGTATGTATACTTACGAGTACGTCCATTGCTGAACATAGACTTCCCCCCATTGTTAGCATTATTTAACTGAACATTCCCCACAGGTATACTAATCATGCATGTGGGGAATGTTCTCTACTAATCAATCATTTAGATGTGAATAGTTTAACTTGATAAAGCCCTCAGCCAGGCTGGCATCGCTACGTCCCATTATCACTGGCACCCCTGTCATAGACACCTGGATCTGTATCTATTGATAAGAACATTATGATAAGATAGCAAACAGAAAAAATAAATACACACAAACATGTTAAATACTTACCTTTCACATTTACAATATTCAATTATGGATTATAATTGAGTGCTCGATTATAGGTACCTAGTTATCCACATGCTAGCCAAACTAATTCCTTCTTCGAGATAAACATTTGTAGGCCTGTATTATGAAAGCTTCCTCAAGCATTAGATACAAAAGCAGTAATTATGTGACTCTACTCAAAAGTAGAATCTCTGCTCAAGTCAATCTTTATTAAAGAATGTAACTCTGACCCCATTCCCGTTGCAATCTCTAAATGTCTGCTTGAGTAAGTAGGGTCTTATCTATGGCCTGTTTTGAAATAACTATCAAACTTTCCTTTACTTTCAAAATCTTACTTCTTCAATAGATTTTTCTACAGTTTATTAATTCGTTCGTAAAAATTATTGATATTTGGTGTGAATCGAAATGCAAGAAACAAAATTAAAAAACAAAAACAGCGCGAAAATGATAATAATACTTTTCCCACGTGTGAAGGTATTACTACGTTTCAGCTGGGTAACTTCCTGCTAGTCAACTGATGCCTAAAATATAATAATACTTTTCCCACGTGTGAAGGTATTACTACGTTTCAGCTGGGTAACTTCCTGCTGGTCAACTGATGCCTAAAATATAATAATACTTTTCCCACGTGTGAAGGTATTACTACGTTTCAGCTGGGTAACTTCCTGCTAGTCAACTGATGCCTAAAATATAATAATACTTTTCCCACGTGTGAAGGTATTACTACGTTTCAGCTGGGTAACTTCCTGCTGGTCAACTGATGCCTAAAATATAATAATACTTTTCCCACGTGTTAAGGTATTACTACGTTTCAGCTGGGTAACTTCCTGCTGGTCAACTGATGCCTAAAATAATGAAGTACCTATTATAATTAGGTACTATGCCCTGAAATTGACATTATGCTTAATTCTAGTTTTATTTGGCGTTTTCAGTTTGATTCACTTCCATAGATAGATGAGTAGGTTCCTAGGTATAAAAGGCAAAATAATTCTTGGAAGGATGTTTTTTGGCTTTGAAGTAGAAGAAATGTCTATGTCTAGTTAGATTAAGACATACCTACCATCATCAAACAAAAGTCAACATCAAAGCGGCAAAGGTGATGATCCTTTTGCTTTTCTTACAATAAACTGGTTTCGATGATTTTCAATATTTGTAATATTTAAATCTCAAATCATCATCATAATTTACAGGATAAAACTGTCTGAAATTGTAAAAATCTCTGGCCAAGCATGGTGCTTACCACACTTGAGTATCAGAATTCAAAGAGTCACCAAGCAGAGATTTGACAGTACATAATAGTTCTAATTCAGCAATTTCAAATAACCTTGGTAACCATTCAATAATACCTATAAACAGTTACTTGAAGGAGTGGTGGACATAGGAAATCACACACGTGAAGGCTACTTGAGTCAGTATAGATTTTGACACAAGTTCCCAAGCATTGTTTTAAAATAAGCATCACTCAAGCATATAAGATGACTGAGAAAGCTTTCATAATACGCATCACTCAAGCATAGAAAATGACTGAGAAAGCTTTCATAATACACATCACTCAAGCATAGAAGATGACTGAGAAAGCTTTCATAATACACATCACTCAAGCATAGAAGATGACTGAGAAAGCTTTCATAATACTCATCACTCAAGCATAGAAGATGACTGAGAAAGCTTTCATAATATGCATCACTCAAGCATAGAAGATGACTGAGAAAGCTTTCATAATACGGACCTTCGTTTGTTTTTATAGTTGTGTAGGTACGAGTACTAATTATTGAATACCTACTAGTTTCTGGCCCTGGTATTGCACACACTGTTTCTATGAAAATATTTTGAGGTTACTTCTACCCCAATCCCATGGGAACTGATTTATAGGATAAAAAGCCTGTGTTGTTCCACATCTAGACCTACATCCATGCAAAATTTCAGCCCAATCTGTTCAGTACTTTTAGCATGAGGAAGTAACAAACACATCCATCCATTGCCTGGAAGAAAATGCTCTCAGTGATAAGGGCGCCTTTTGTACTGTTTATTTTTTATTTTATGTTAATTTCAAGGAGGTACTAAGTAGAATAAAGTGTTCAGTCATTCATCTATCCATCCACCATCAAATTTTCTAATTTATATCTAGGTGCTTTATTATTAGTGTGATAGGTGCCGTGGTGTCATGGACCGCTGTCCAACCTGTTCCAGGTGTAGTGTAACAGATCAGATAGGTATCATTCATTGTCAAAGAGATTTCATATCTTTGGATAATATTGTCTTTTATCCTAAGTTAGGTTTATCTGGACACTAAGAGTTCTCTAAAAATAGCAATAGGTAGGTATAGATAATTTGTAAACACGGTAGGTAGGCAGTTACGCACACAAACACAGCGGTGTCACCGTCCTGTTTAGATGGATGTAGTGAGCAGGTAGGTAGATAAGCAAAGAGACAAGGATATGATTATGACGAGAGCCTTCAGCTAGTGGAAGGTCAAGGACGCTCGATAAAGCCGACGCGGAACTCATCGAGCGTCGAGTGCCCGTCTGAGAGCGCGCGTGCTATCGCTTTGTATAAAGTACCTACCTACCTACTCGTTTACTTAATGTCAACTCACTGAAATAGACTCGGTAGTCGTGCGCGTACGGCGAGCCTCTCTCCTCCGTGATGATCATGGCGGTGAGCTTCTGGGTCCGCGTAGCCGCTGTCGACGATAATCTGCACCCCGCACCAACTGACTGAGACCCCGAAAGTGGTGCCCCAACTGATACAATCACCCGTCGTCGCCGCAATCTAGTCACAGCAGCTGTGAAGCAACGTGTTACTGACATCATGTCACACTCGCAACCATGTCGACATCGTTGCAGTCACTGTGACACTGACAGCTACGTACGACTTTAGCTTCAACCTTCAACTTCTTGTTAAATGAATCTGTGGCCTTACTACGACACGTGATTGTCATAGAGATTTTATATTGTGTCATGGTAAGTATCTAATAGCCCGGCCACACGCACCCTCTTGTCGCAATCCAACTGCGCAATCTAATTGCGCAGACCAATCTTCAGCATGTCAACGATTCGAACGCACAAGCCGCGCTTCCGCGCCTTCTACACCATTAGAGCAGCGGCTCTCAAATTATTTTTGCAACGGAACTATTTTGGGGAAATATTTGACGGAGCCCCTTTGATACCTTGGTACATTTCCTGAGCGTAGGCTGAAATATTTTACAGACCACAAAGCGAGACGTGATTTTTTTTGTGTATTTCTTGTGGCGTTTGGCAAAGTAACGTCATGTTATGATATTTATGAGCATCTTAATATGAGTGTATCAGGGGTTTGTAAACCGAAATTGATCACAGCAGTGAAAAGCACTCAAAATAGCTTTGTTTTTACGTCAATACGACACTGCACAAAGACCGTTATAACGGTGAGCCGCGTATTTTTAATTTTATAAACACAATAAAATCTTCTTGCTATGCATCGAGGTAAAATTCTATAGAGTCCCAATCTTTAACAGACAGCACTCAAACAATGTCCGAGCGCTGTTCTACATACCTATACATTTTGTTATTTTATAGTTCACAATGATAATTACGCGAATGAAGACGTTATCTTGGTTGTATAATGTTCAATGTCGCTTGTACGCAATGTCATAATAATGCACCGAAGACATACCGAAGATGACCGAAGGCCATGCGTACGAACAGGGAACAGGGCGAATGGAGACGCTATTTGTACTATATATTTGTCAAACGTGAGTTTGTGAGTTTATAATGTACCTACCTAGGAGGACTCCGGAACTAAACATCTGCTTTCAAAAATTATTTCACCAATATTTAGAATGGACATCTAGGTTTCAGGATGGACGTAGGCTATAATTATGTTATTTAGCCAGAAGGAGCCGGGGCGGGTCAGCTAGTCACAATTATATGCAGATAGCTTATACCCTGGATTAATTAACACTTATGCTACCTACTTTTATCCCGGAAAACACGGGTGATCCCGCGGGGCGCAAATAATTTAAAATAAAGAAAATTAATATGTATTACGTACGAGAGTTTACGTAGAGTGAGAAAAAATGTAAATTTATTGTAATGTTGGCTTTTACTTTTATTTTTGTTTTTTCTGTACATTTCTTTGCAATGTAATAAAATCTAATGTTTATGTACCGTTCAATGACTGCTGTCATTAAAATGGTTCTATGGTTTGAAAATTCAAATGCATGTTCAATTAGATCTTCCATATCTTTTTTACCTATGAATGACTTCAGAACTGCAGAAATATTTTTTTTGGATTCAACTTAGTATGTGTAGTGGAAAAGTGATTGGAGCAAACAACCGACCATTTACATGGCTTGTAGTGTAAATAATTTCGGGCTTTTGATATTATGAGTGTCCATTCAGAACACCGTACGGGGTTTCCAGGAAAACTAAAACAAAGCTTATTGTAATTTACACTTTAAAATAATAAAACGCTATCGACTCATCTATTTTTTGTTCAGAAAAACTAAAAAATAAAGCATTTAACAACATGGTAATATTATTATGTATTAATGTATTAATTTAAAATATGTAAAAATATTTAGTATCAATCCATTCCATAGTTTTGTCATTCGAACACAATGTGCGCGTCACAAGGTCACGCGAGGCTTTGTGTCTCTTTTACTCTTACGTATTTGTTTAACGTGTGAAAGAGATACGCCTACGAGGCGCCAAGGTCAAGCTGGTAGCTTTTTATTTTGCTAAGAAAATTAAAAATTATTGATTTTAAAATAGAAATACGCACTGTGGATACATAAATTCATAAATTTGTTATGATACTTACCTAAAATACGAAACACCATCCTTTTTTCGCACGTATCTGCTGTCATTTGGGCAGGAAATCACCGAACACTTTGTCATCGCGGTTCGGCGGTTGTATGAGGACTGCGGTCGGGTCTTATTTGATTGTACCGGGTTTGTACCCGTTTGTACCGACAAAATTTTCGTTTGTACCCCAAGGGGTAAAAGTTATGGGGAGGTGGAGGGTTTTCAATACCTAGTCGATTTTGACATAAGAGAGTAAAATGAATAATTTGATCTCAGAATATAATATTTTGCAGTAGGTACCTACTAAGTCGCAATCACCGTTAGACCATGAAACTGCACATATTAAACGTATAACCACATGTTTTCAGGAGGAATGCTGACTAGAACTGACGGCCGACAAGCTCGGCTTTTAAGTATAACCTATGTCGGTCCTTGAAAAATTACTAGAAAATTATCCTAATCTCTAGAAAGCTAGCTCTGTCCCGCTTATTTACCGTACGTATTGTCAGCCGTCCTTATCTTACATTTCCGCGCTTTTCTGGCAGCTATACCTATCTCTTTCTTTACTCTAGAACATTTTCTTTTACCTTGTCTTTCTTTTCGATTCGTTCGAGAAAATAATCTATAGGTACTTAAATAGTCGTCATGCGAGTGCACGACGACCTATTTAAGTACCTATAGATTATTGACATGCGAGTCGGTCGCCAACAACTATTACAATATATTATCTATGTCGTATAAACACTATTAACTATTCTGTAGTTAAATCCTGCATAATTTGAGCCATATCCAACCGCATAAAGTCGTCGCAGCTAACACAATGGCTGTAAAAATGTATAATAAAATTCCAGACAAGATTAAAAGCCAAGGAAATAATAATATTTTTGAAATTAGATTAAAAGAGATGCTCTTGGAAAAATGCTAATATGAACTAAATTATTTTTTATGTGATACTTTCGGTGACTTGTAATAGAAATCTTGCATTCATTTTATTTGCCATTCCATTTTATTAAATTAAAAGTATTATACAACGTATCTGGCCGTCTCCCATTCATCATCAACCTAATCTTAGTCCACTGCTGGACATAGGCCTCTCATAATGAGCGCCATAGCGCCCTGTCTTCAGCTTGCTGCATCCAGCATCTGCAGTCTTTCGCAGATCGTCATCCCACCTGGCCGGAGGGTGTCCTACACTACGTTTGCCGAGTCGCGGTCTTCACTCAAGAACACGCTTACCCCAGCGGTTGTCGGAGATAAGGCCGGCCCACTGTCACTTCAGCTTGCTAATTCTTTGAGCTATGTCGATAACTTTGGTTTTCTGTCGGATGTATTCGTTACGAGTCGTATCCTTCAGAGAAACTCCGAGCATAGCTCTTTCCATAGCTCGCTGAGCGACTTTGAACTGGTGGACCAGCCTTAGCGTGAGTGTCTACGTCTCAGCTCCGTAGGTAACGGGTAGGACGCACTGGTTAAAAACTTTTGCTTTCAAGCATTGCGTAATGGATGACGAGAGGACTCGACGAAGTTTAACAAACGCTGCCCAGCATAGCCGAATCCTGCTCTTGGCCTCCTTCTCGAAATTGTTTTTACCTAACTGCAGAATCTGCCCGAGGTAAGTGTACTCGGAAACAATTTCGAGATGGTGGCCATATACGACGGCCGGCCCTGGATCAAAGCGGCCATTGATCATGACTTTGGTTTAATCTAAATTCATGCCAAGACCGATGCATCGCGAGGCTGTGGCTAGGCTATCCAGCTACCGGTTCAGCTCCTCAAGCGACTCCACCTTTAAGACTATGTCATCAGCGATCGCAGGTGCGAGATGTAATTGCCGTTTATGTTAATGCCCTTACCTTTCCAGTCCAGCGTCTTAAAAATATCTTCCAACGCGCTAGTCAACAGTTTCGGGATATGACGTCCCCCTGTCTCACTTCTGCGCAATTGGATGGGCTTAGACTGCTGCTATAACGATAGCCTACTTGGCAACACTGTAAGGATTCCAGCACAGCCCAGGTTTCGACGCAGTTGAAGGCCTTCTCATAGTCCACAAAAGCGAGACATTGGGGCTGGTTATACTCTTCGGACTTCTGTATAATCTGCCTTACTGTGTGAATGTGGTCTATGGTGCCATATCCTCCTTGGAACCCGGCCTGTTTCGGTGGCTGGAACTCATCGAGTCTCCTGGCGAGGCGATTTGTGACCACTCGTGAGAACAGCTTATAGACGTGGCTCAGGAGTGTGATGGGTCCATAGTTTTTAGGGAGAGTTTTATCTCCCTTGTTAAAAAAGAGCACCACTAAACTACCGCTCCACGCCTTTGGAGTTCTCCCACTGTGAAGGACAGTGTTGAAGAGGTTCTGGAGCTTTTTTTTTTTAAATCATTTATTGCCTATATTTATCTTAACCTAAACTAGAATTATACACAAAAAAAAGTTTCTATCGATAGGCAAAGGGAGTAGATTCAGCATTGTGCTGCATGTGAGGAACATGCAGCGCTGATTTTAAATCTACTCCCCTCGGATAGGTGGTCACCGAGGGTTGGGATAGCGGGTTTAAAGTAGGTTCTTATACTTATTCATCTATTTCAACCTTACTTTAAAAAAAAACTCCGTATGCAGGGTGCATACGGTTACTTCCATGTGTGTTCATCCGAGTGAGCTCCTGTATAACAGACAGGGGCTCCTCCAGCTTTCAAAAGCTCTGAAGTAATTCTATCCTTACGCTTGAACCGGTACAGGTATTCGGAGAACCCACCGTGCCCCGTCATTACCTGTGTTACGACGCCAGTAGGCTTGATCTTCCTGATAATTTTGTAGGCTTCTATTGCATCCGGGAAAAACATTTTTGTTACTGCGGCCGTTTGACCAGACGGGTACCTCCGGTTCCATTCGTCAAGCGACTCCATACGGATTTGTCGCTTGACGAATGAAACCGGGCACAAGTAGTAGTCGGGTTTTCTTTTTGTGTAGTGCGCCGCGTCCTTAGCCAGCTGGTCGGCACGCTCGTTTCCTTCAAGCCCAGCGTGTGCTTTGATCCAGAACAGGGTTACCACCTTATTCTGGTATCGGGCTTCCTTGATGTTTCTTCTGACCTCTACCACCAAGGCATGAAGAGAACCAGAGTTGGTTATCGATTCTAATGACGATCGCGAGTCACTGTATATACCAAAGGTGCTCTCTGTGCGCTTAAGTATGACTCTTGTGGCCTTACATATGGCTAGGAGTTCCGCCTGATATACCGTGCAGTGAGATGGTAGTTTGAGTTTGATGGCTTTGGTTTCGGCTACGTCACTCCAGAATGATAACGCTGCCCCAACCTCACCATTAATCTTGCATCTGTGAAGATTCTGACTGCTTGGTCGTTGTGGTCGTCTACTTGTTGTTGGTCTAACAAGCTCTCGAACTCCAGGCTTATATGTTTTGCCGGGTACTCCATCGTGGTATGAGGCATCAGGCGCTCTACTTCCCTGCCTCCTAGTCCTAGCGGGGATACCCCTCTTTGGGCCTCGTAAAGAGCTGCTTTCTCCTTTATCCTAAGGTCGAGTGGTAGTATCCCAGCCAGCACCAGTGCTGAGTTCAGTGAAACGGTGCGGTATGCCCTACACAATTTCTGAGTAAAACCCCTCTGCACTGCGTTGAGTTTTCTCTGCACACCCAGCTTATCCGTTGCCTGCACCGAGGCACTGGCAACGTACATAATCACTGGCTCTACTGTTGCAGTATAAATGATCCTAACAACCTCTGGATGGAGCCCCCAGCTCACCTTTGCCGCTCTAGAAAGCTGTTTGTATATATTCAGGGCTTTTCTGGATACCTCTGCGACGTGACTATTAAAGGTGAGCTTATGATCCATTGTGAGGCCCAAGATTTTAATTTCATGTGACATGCATATGTCAAACAAACCCGCCCATCCGCAGCAGTGGTGTGTCGTATTTTAGCTTCCTTGTAATAAACATAGCTTTGGTTTTACGTGGAGCAAATTGCAACTTATTTTTGACACCCCACTCCTGCACATGGGCAAGGGCGGCATTTGCTTGTCTCTGGATTTCTTGTACCGTGTCTCCGTCGAAGATCAATACCACGTCGTCAGCAAAGGCCTAGCAGTAATCGCCCCGAGTTTTTAGGTCTTTTAGCAAAGGGTCTAAAAGAAGGTTCCACAAGACAGGACCGCCAATCGAACCCTGCACACATCCTTTGTTGGTACTCCTCGTGTGCTCCTCTCCCGCGTACCTCACTCTCACCTTCCTATTCTGTAGGTAGCTGTCAATAATCCTCCGTATATTGACAGGGCATTTCTCCTCAGCCAACCGTGCTCTGATAGCGGGCCACCATGCGCTGTCGAAGGCTCCCTCTATGTCCAGTGATATCATTGTGATAAGTTTCTTACGTTCCAGCTTTCCGTGTATGTAATTCATCAGGTCATAAAGGGAGCTTCGGTGCTCTTCTGGGGTATAAACCCGTATTGGCGAGGACTCATCCTGGGGAGCAGGTGCCATTTTAGCCTTCTCACGACTACTTTCTCCAGAATCTTGCCCATCACCGGAAGAAGGCCAATGGGTCTGTAGGACTTTGGGTTGGTGTAAGTTTCTTTACCCGGGTTCCTGAGGATTACAACAGTTGCCTCCTTCCAGATGTTAGGGAAGTGATTCTGTTCCAGGCATTTATTCATCATCGCAAGGTTCAGTTCGAGGTCACAGAACACAACGCGTCTGCATATTTCAGCCGTTAATCCATCAGCTCCCGGTGCCTTCTTCGGATTAAAGCTTTCCGTGGCAGAACGTAGTTCTGCCCTTGTAAACGGTGGGTCATATATTTCATCATGGTGCCAGGCGTTTACGTTGTTCGCCATTTCTCTAGTCTGACTGTGGGTTGCATTTTCTCCGCTTTCAGTGTCCTCGGGATAGAAGTTCTCAGCCAACAATCTGACGGACTCTCCAGGGTCTAGTGTTCTCCCGTCTTTTTCCAGGGGCAGGTCTTCTTGCCTTTTCATCGTTCTTCCTATGACCCTATAAATTTTTTCTTTTTCTAGCAGGTACTCTTGGATGACCTTCGCCTTCCGCACAGGCACTGCACATCGGATTCTACGTCTCATCAAGGCAAGTTTTTCGTTTGTTTTCTTTCTAGGTATCGCTTCTTTGCAAGCTTGCATAACTATGTTCATATATTTATTTACTGTTTCTTCCTTGCTATTGATTTTTTCTATTTCTGTTTTGTTTATGTTATATTCTATTTTTAATTGGTCCAGTTTTTCGTGAAACTGGTTCCAATTAGCTTTTTTGGTGTTATATATTCTGGTTGTTCTATCTACATTTGTGCCTATTGATTTTACAAGCTTAATTTTGAAGGTAATGACATTGTGGTCCGTTAGGTTAGGTTAGATTAGGTTTTTTTTTTTTTTTTTTTTTTAATACAGTTTTCCCTCCAACATCATGTAACGCCCCCCCGCGAATGGCCTCTTACCCCGTCACTGCTTTTTTCAATCTAACCTACTCCCTATTGCTGCTTGATAGCTTGGTTCTCAGCATATCGACTGTCGTGTTAATGATAAGTTTGGCCAACTGATCGTCTATTTAGTGATAGGACTCCTACGTTGTGTTGTAGTAACTCGATTCTTTTAGGTGATAAGGACAAACGAACTAATCTAACCGATAACTTAATCCCTTACATTTATAGTATTAATTTATTATCATATCTAAAGTTTCGAAGGTTTGAAGTATTTATGTACTAAGATTATACGATAAACATGGAATAACTGTTATGTTCAGACAGGTAGTTTTCTTTAATTTCAGAGTCTAGGATATTAGTAGCTTAATAGTTATGTAGATAGCGAGATAAGCATTCTTCATTCTGATTTACTGAATTTAATACGACATAGGGCAGCAGCCCCTCCTCCGCTGCTGCCGGTGGTCTCGACTCCAGACGGGATAACCTCCCTCGTATAGTCCACATATTGATAGGCTAATCTACCAATATGAGACAAGGGGACATGTCACAAATAGTCATAGTCGTCAGGTCAGGCCGTCACTTGGGGACAAGATGACATTATCTTTTATCAAAATTCCTAAAAATTTAATAGCAGTTGAAATTTAATAGCATTCATGGGCAATATTACTTTGTGACATTTAATTCAAAACAATCATTCCATCATCTTTCACATTAAGTAATCAGTTCTCTAGTTCTCTGCGGAACCTAACTCTACTAAGCAACCCCAGCTTAGTACCGAAAGGTCCCTAATTTGCGCACTCGGAGTGCATACAAAAGTTCTATCCTCAGCCTATCTATCGGCTATTTCAAGACTAGTGCCCCAATTCGTTATAGAATTGATAGTGGACTTAAGTCTTATAGGAATTATTTCCTATAATTTACTGGGCCTCTTTACTAAGAGTTTTTGCCCGAAAAGACCACAGCTTTTCATAGTAATAAACACCTCCTCTCATGGGAGTTTAAATTTAAGAATTCAACAACTTCTAATAGTAGGATATTTCCAATTTTCAGAATAACTTGTAGAACATAATTTTATGATAATGAGATATAATGATTTATCCAACCGAGATTACTTCTCATAGCTTATAAGGGACTCTCTCGTTACCAGAGGTATATCCAGGGTGACGTTCGCACCAAGCTATAGTTAGATTTATCAGAATATAAATAATCTCTCTACTGGAGATACCAAAAATACAGTTAAATAAGCACTGTAGACATTAGATCATAATGATACCTGAAACCAAAATAACCCACTATGCGAGCTTTAAACAGCTTTTAGTAATTATCAATTAGGCTTTATACAACCTTAGGTAAATTAATCAATCTTTAGGCTCTGTAATGAAAATTTTCCTATAATTTTAAGGGAAAACACAGTGAGATACAATTTCGCACAGCTCTATTTCTAAGAGGTATTACGGCAATCAGTATAAAACAAATACAATATAATATATCAATATTATATGGATTAATTAGTCTCCTGACTCTGGTGTGTACCGATGAAGGCTTCCTAAGGAAACGACACAATGAAATGCAGTACATGGACGATACTTAATAAGCGTGCATAATAAAATCATGCGACTTAGCTTGTTTGGGACCTGGAACTCAGCTACTCGTACCCTGTACACTGACTCTAATTGTACACTATGTAGGTTCCATGGGCTAGCGCCATGAACCCCAACACTGAATCTATTTTAATAAGCAAATTTTATGACACACGTTATTTAATTTTTAACATTAATTTTCAACACTGATCTTACTTAATTAGAGAACGGTCTCTCAACGTAGCCAGCCGCGAACCCCCACGTAGGGATTATGAATTTCATTAGAGAACGTTATTCTTTCGTAGTCAATCGCGAACTCCCGCGTAGGGACTCCGAATTCAATTAGAGAACGTTATTCCTTCGTAGTCAATCGCGAACTCCCGCGTAGGGACTCCGAATTCAATTAGAGAACGTTATTTTTTCGTAGTCAATCGCGAACTCCCGTCTACAGCCCCCCAAAAATCTATATATACCATCCATTACCAAGCTCCTTTGAGTGACGCCTAAAGACCATTTTGGTCCTCCCAGAAGTTAAATGCTCGACGCGTATTGGTGGACCCATTATTTTTTTCGGATTGATTTGAATCTTGTTTTGCAACGCTACTCCACGAGATGGCGTTAGTGGTTATTTACATCAATACACGACATCAATATGATGATTACATAGTCATTAGTTGATGTATGCAGATCCCAGTCTCGAGCCAAGGTTATCCTTCAAATCCCGTTTGTTCGAAACGAACCTTTTCACAATTATGACCCCTGTAATTCTCTCTTAAAATCACATCGTGATCATTAACTCTCGAAAACGTAATGTCACCTGTATTAGGAGCGATTACTATTATCGTAATCATCATTATAAAACCCAGTTTGTTAGAATACCACAAAGATTATCCAATCTTTAAGGTTCAAATTAGCACCAAATTCTGGTATGAAACGTTCACACGGTTTGCACGACAGGCTTTCAACGTAAAAAAACCTACGGCGCCATAAACTGATGTTCCACTTGAGTTAAACCAAGGAATTCGTTATCCATGTCTTCAACACATAGATTAATATTTCGAGTGTCTAACAACCCAACTTTTGTGCTGAATTTCAATGGCTGTAAAAAACTTCTCTCATAAATTAGGTTATTTATTACGGCAAATCTCTAGAATTTGTTTAAACATCGACAATTTTTTTCATGAACTGATTTGGTTTTAAGATAACTCTCGCTCCATTCCCACGTTCCGGTGAAATATTTAATATTCCTGCTTTTTTTAGACAAGTGTTTCTATGAAGGCATCTCGACTAATCTATTACCAACCTCTCAAATTATTGATTTCAAAAACTTTTAGTGTTGAATTCCTATGACTGTAAAAAATGTCATAACTCCGGTCATTTTATTATGGGGATATCTGTAGCAATCTTTTCAAGACTTCGATAGTTTTTTTAACGTAGACGAATTCCTTCCATCCTGTGAAAGTTAAATCTAAATTGTTGACTGATATTTAACTAGCCCTATTAAGGGATTAAATCTGTTAACTCAATCTCCGATCCTTCACCCTATAAAGTTTATGACTATCTGATTAATTTTATATTTGCAAATAACAGGCAGGTTGAGACCTGTGCTGTTACAATAATTGGAGCCTTTGCCTATCTTTGCGCCTGATACATGCTAGTT